>VXBP01002556.1:703046-1055001 GCA_013400115.1 Rhinopomastus cyanomelas
TACTTAGCTGAGGAAAGCAGAAGGACTTGGGAATCCTTAAACCTTGGATCCGAAAGACAGAGACTGGGTTGCTTGCTGCTGCACTGAGGGATGCTGCTGTGGGCGCTGAGAAAGTCAGGCCATCCCGAACTGACATGCTCTCTTTCCCAGGTCGCTAAACTGAAAGAAGAACCAAGGCCCAAACTACAGTGATCTCTCATTATATTTTTCTCAGATTGTGTGATAGCATTTATGACACAGTTTCTAGTTTGTGTGCACCGACTTGTGTAACCTGTTCTCCCATTCTGTATATAGTTGTAGTGCTAAACCTTTCAGCAGCTTCCCTAAGCCATCAATTGTCTGGCAAATTTTATCTGAGATGTTGAGACCTCACTGCTTTTCTTTCCTTATCTTAAATTGTGGTCCTGAACCCACCACAACTGCCTGTCTGTGGTGCATCACATCCTTGCTATGTGACAGGGGTACAAGTAATGAGATAAAGGCATGAATCCTGTTTCCTTGGCTAGCATTAGCTTCTTGGCATCTCCAGGAGTCCCAGAAGTGGTTTTGTGAGCACCTATATTTAACTGCAGTAGATATGGGGACCCTTTGTCCTGCTTTCACAGGTCAGACCATAGATTCCCCAGAGAGGAGATCTCAAAGAATTGATTCAATGGTCAAATCTAGCAATGCTTCTTGGCACAAGAACTGAATACCTTTGTCTTGACTCAGCACTGAAACAGGGTTCACCTATATACTGAACCCTGGGAGGTAACCTTCCTCACTGGGTCTGCTTATTGAAACTTTCACCTGTGTGGGCAGGAGCACAGACACAGTGCACCCCAGATGGTTTGGGTACCAGCAAAATGCTTGAAAGGGACCTGGGGGTTCTGGTGGACAGCAGGATGACCATGAGCCAGAAATGTGCCCTTGTGGCCAAGAAGGCCAATGGTACCCTGGGGTGAATCAGAAGGGAGTTGGTTAACAGAACAAGGGAAGTTCTTCTCCCCCTCTACTCTGCCCTGGTGAGACTACATCTGGAATATTGTGTCCAGTTCTAGGCTCCTTAGTTCAAGGGGCACAGAACTGCTGGAGAGACTCCAGTGTGAGTAGTGAAGATGATGAAGGAAGTGGAACATATCCTTTATGATGAAAGGCTCAGGGAGCTGGGTCTCTCTAACTTGGAGAAACAGAGACTGAGAGTGACCTCATTAATGTTGATAAATATGTGAAGGGTTGGTGTCAGGAAGATGGAGCCAGGCTCTTCTCAGTGTCTTCTAATGATAGGACAAGGGGCAACAAGTGTAAATTGGAATACAGGAGGTTCCACATAAATTTGAGAAGGAACTTCTTCACTTCATCATGAGGATGACAGAGCACTGGAAGGGGCTGTCCAGGGGGGTTGAGTCTCCTACTTGAGACATTTAAAACCTGCCGGGATATGTTCATGTGTAACTTGATCTAGATGATCCTGTTGTGGTGGGGGGATTGGACTAGAAGATCTTTCGAGGTCCCTTCCAATCCCTACTGTTCTGTGATTCTGTGAAAATAGTTGTGCTGACACACTGCATATACGTGTGACACTGAAAACAACCAGAGCATTTTATTATCCTTACAGCTGGGTTTTCTGCAACGTGTCAGAATGAGGGGCTGGAATGGCATAGAAGTACTTCAGTTCAGACTTCAGCCATGAATATCTACTGCCATACTGCTCCATCCTCTGTATCTGTTGGTCAGTAAGTAGCTGTAAGCCAGATGTGAATGAATCCTGAACAAAGTATCTTCACAGCTGTATCGCTCTTCCTTCCCTTCCTCTTTCAGTGAGTGCTGCAGAGTCACAAGCACACACCAAACAAAGTCAGACTCAGTTCAGTGTTTAGTTCTGTCCCTATCAATAATTTGGGATTTGGGGTCTATATCCTAAGAAAATGAGCAATTGCTGAAGCTCATGTGTTCAACAAAGGAGGGTGAGTTAAGAGTCTCCTTTAAGAGCTTTTCATAAACAAGCTTGAAAACAAAACATTCTGGTTTTGTTTTTAAAGTAAACAGAATCTACAGATGCGAACTTTTAGAGCATCCTTATATTTTAGAATAGTGTGTTGTTGAGAGAAAAAAATAAGTGCATTCCTGCCTCCAGATACTTGCTGCACTTAATGAGTCATCTACTTAAATGTCAAAGCAGATGTTTATAATTGAACTGTAGTTAAATGCAAAGAAGTGGCCTTCTTGTACCAGTCACCAATAGCACAGTTTCTTCACAGGATTGTTGCAGAGTCTAAATTTCTTTTCCTTTTGTACAAACATTCAGACATCCTTGAGTAAATTTCACATTTTTTGTCTTTTCTGTCTCTTGATCCATCCTCTTGTTTATCTTAATGTGGAACTTCAGGGACCTCCCAGAGAAGTAATGTTACCCTAGAGCAAAAAGAAATCAGAACTGTTATTTGGTCTGATGAACCCATATCTTCAGAAAGTGCTTGAATGGAGACTGTAGACAGCTGTCCTCTTGAATAACAGTTAAGCTTTTTCTTAAGTTCTCGGGTTTCAAATGAATTTCTTCTGTTGCTTTTGCCTGGCTGTAGGCTCTTGGCACTACTGACACGTACACGAGATGTAAGACAAAGATGTGAGATTGCAGTTAATTTCGTTTGCTTATCAATAAGAGTGCTCCATAAACAGCTATTATTCTGCTGTGGAATGAACATTATCATAGGAGCCACATTCATCAGGTCATTATGAATTAGAATTGTTTAAGCCAACTGTAATTCTGTCCATTAAAAAGCTGTTCTTTGAGATGTGAAAGGGTTTTATTCACCACAACAAAAAGTTGAAATGAGGACGTACAGGAAACATATCTCACTGTCTTAGGAAGAGAGCTAATGGAAATGGGGCTTGGTCTCAATGGGAAAAAGTACTAAGTGGGTGATATGCAAACGACCCACGTTTTAATCTGTCCTAATTTAAGTGGCTTCTTACTCATCTAAAGCTCAAACCTATTAAAATTTATAATCAAAGTTTGTGTTCTTCCTGGAAGGGATGGTCGCAAATGCTCTCTCACCACTGCAGTTGCACATCAATTCAGTTCCTTGTGTACTGAGTAATGTGATGAAGAAGGCGAGGTGGTAGAAACACCAATGGGATTTACAATACTGTGATTCAGGCAGTTTTCAGGGAGCAACCAACTTGGTTCTAGGCTTTCCTTAAATCCCTGAAAGCTTAATGCTAAGTCTTCTGTGAAGTGAATCAGTGCTGGAAGACTCCACAACTCAGTAGATCTCATGTTTACAGTTGAGTACTGCTGGTGCTGGCTGGGTTCAAGACCTCTGGGGTTCTGCAAGTGTCAGTCTAATAGATGCAGCTGCTGGAATACTGTCACTGACATTAAAATAAGCTTTACTCATATAAATATGAACGCACAGCCTTATCCACTTTCTTGAGTTGACTGCTGAGGGCACGAGTTTGATCATGACTGCACACACACACACACACGTATATCTTTCCCTTTAGGAGGTAGCACTAGACACTCAGCTTAGTTACTTGATTGGTCCCCCAAGCCCTGCAGTTGGCCTGTGGCCCTGTCTCCTGTTGCTGGACAGCAGACCTCTCATCCTGCTTATAATGTAGTCCACCTTCAAGTGTACTGGCAGCTACATATGCACACATGCACCCTCAGTCACAGAGTTAAGAAGATGCGGGAACCTGTGACCAGGCGCAAGGCTTGGCCAAAATATTCGGTACAGTGCAATAGCTAAGTGAGCTGCCAGAGGGATCAGAACATCTCAGACAGCCTTTTTACGATTTTCTTGTCAATAGGTGTGTCAAGGGGAAATAAAGAGCAGGTACATTTCCTCCCTATACGCTTCTAAGGAAATGTTTGCTGGTGTTTTTATGATGCAAGTGTCTGCCAGCACTCAACAATGATGTTAAACCTCTTGCTGAATTGCAAATACCTCTCTGTCAGAGGGACACAGGGCTCACTTATAGGGAGTGCTCTCGAGTTTTGTGAAGATATGAGGCTGGGCAAAGAAGCAGCACCCTAAAAATGCCTCTACAGAAGGAAAGCTTCACTACTACCATTTTAGACATTGCCCGCTCCTGAGACACAAAACCTTTGGCAAAAAAAATCCCATTGATGTAGTTGTTCATGGAACCACTTGATGCTTTAAGTATTTCCCTTTATTTTTCAGAAAAAACCCCAAACCAAAACAATAGAACAACATAAACATTCCTCAAGCATCACAGAAGCACAATTTCTTCTTTTCATTACAAAGGAAAAAACCCCCACAAGCCACCAAGAACAACATTATATTGCAAGTCTTACAAATGTTTTTGCTGCAGCATGCTCATTGTTCGTTTGACACCTGAGTTGCTTTTCCTTACACCAGCCTTCCCAGCTGCTAAGGCAGACGTGGTGGGGAAATGCAGTTGGGTCTGACTGAATTTCTAATGCTGATGTGTATTCTTTGCCTGTTTCTGTATAAAGGTAAGGGATCATTATCCTAACAAAATTATCCAAACCCCGTTGCTGAAGCAGAAAGCAGGTGGACAGGATTGCTGGTATTTTTCCTCTTTAACAGTGAGATTAGGGTACTCAATGGGTGTTTTTAGCACTTGAAAAGTATAAGAAGTTCGTGCTTCCTCTTATGTAGATCCTACACCAAAGAGATATTTGAGTCTGTTTAGATCATAGAATCATAGAATGATTAGAGATTGGAAAGGACCTCGAAAGATCATATAGTCCAATCCCCCACACACAGCAGGATCATCTAGACCAAGTCACACAGGAACACATCCAGATGGGTTTTAAACATCTGCAGTGAAGGAGACTGCACAACCTCCCTGGGCAGCCTGTTCCAGTGCTGTCACCCTCACTGTGAGGAAGTTCCTTCTCATATTTATGTGGATGTGTCTACACAGCATTTGAAAGCCTCACAGAAAATCATTTCATCTGCATAAAAACCTGTAAAGTGTAGCCCCAGTTTTATTAAAAAGAAAGTGGTCAAACCAGTATGAACAGGCAACAGAATCCAGCTTGTGCCCATCTCAGATCTGCCTGTTCTCAACAGACCATCCTTCTACACTGCTTTGTAGGTGGACTTACATGTCTATTCCAGTAGACAAAAGGAGCTAGAACCAGTCCTTTAGTCCTGATGAAACTTGACCTCAGGAAAGGTTTTCCCCATCCATATGATCTATTGAGGAAAGGCCCAAGCCTGTGCTGTCCCCACACTTGGGCACTGCTTGGTGAAAAGGCAACTGGCGTGTGCCAGCATAATGCCAAGGAGCAGCAGAGAGGATCGGGTGCCCTTTCTTGGGGCTGTTCAGCGCAAGCGTATAACTGAATCTACACAGCGCTGCGCTGAGGTTCTCTGCAGTGGAACAGTTTCCAGAGAAGCCAGAAAGGTGACTTACTTCCTCCTCTCAGAGAATGATGCTGATTTTTTTTGTCTGTGTACCCCATGTCCAGAAGTCATGCTGATGTATAATCAATAATGACGAGCACTGAGTGAACAGTAATTTCTAACGGAATTAAGATCACATTGAGCAACAACATAATTTTGCTAGCAGTAGCAACGTTCTCTTGAGTCTTGCAGTGTCGGAAACACGTGGCCATCTGGAGGTGTTTCGCTGCGCACTTTTGATACTGCAATTTGGTTGTCAACAGTTATGGTGCTTATTTCAGGCAGAATTTCCAGTGTATGAAGCGTGAAGTTCCCACTCCATGCAAAAATATAACCTGTTCTCAGAAATGGAGATTGCCAGTCACAGTGTAACAGATAGAGCCACAATATTCATGGGTTTGATGTCACAGTTATGAATTATGAATATTTCTTAGTCATCACCTCCGGACCGGAATGCTAACAAGCGAGTGCAATTTCTCCCATTCACTTATTGTGGGTGTTAATACAGAAAGGCCTTTCTGCACTCATTTAGTTATCAACGCAGAGGAGCTTTTCATCCAAAAGCAGAAATCTCTGAAGTTCCTCACTCTGTGTTTAAGCAGCTATTATGCTGGTTTCAGCTTTCCAAAGTAACAATAATTGTGGCTTCCTTGTTTTGGATGCCTCACTTTAGGTCTGATTTTCTTAGCTCTCAGCAGAACCTGAAAGCCTTTGGAAGCACACTGTGCCTCAGAACAAGCTCCAGAAAGCCTGAAGAACAACATGCACACGTTTTTCTAGACATACAAGTACCTGTTGACAGTGTCCAACTTATCTGCTCAGGGTATCTATTTGTAAACCCAGCCGCTAGGTTTGGGGGACTGGTTTTTGGCAGCGATGTTTACCTGCGCTTGACTTTAAAGCACCTGCTCTACAAAGGTCTATGTTATTCCAAGCCCAGAAGTAGATAGGGGGGTGTGTGCTGATACAGATAGCATATCCACGGTACGTTCAAGATAAGGGTCCTGTTTTGTGACTTACTACACCGGAGTAATACTGCGATACCAGTGATGCAATAGTAATACTTACCATACAGGAGAACACCCAGCGGAGAGCTACGAAGAACATTAAAGGACTTGGACATCTCTCCTATGAAGAAAGGCTGAGAAAACTGAGGTCTGAGAGGGGAACTTATAAATATCTATAAATATCTCAGGTGTGGGTGTCAAAAGGAAGGGACTCATCTCTTTTCAGTGGTGTCCAGTAATAGGACCTCTCAATGTCACCTAGTGATAGGACAAGGGGCAATGGTTGTAAGCTGGAACACAGGAGGTTCCACATAAATATGAGAAGGAACTTCTTCACAGTGAGGGTGACTAAGCACTGGAACAGGCTGCCCAGGGAGGTTGTGGAGTCTCCTTCACTGGAGATGTTTAAAACCCATCTGGATGTGTTCCCATGTGACTTGGTCTGGGTGATACTGCTGTGCGTGGGGGATTGGAGTAGATGATCTTTTGAGTTCCCTTCCAATCCCTAACGATTCTATAGTAAGAAATAATGGGAGTAATGGGAAATAATAGAATGTAAGAAGTTCCACATCAACATGAAGAGAAATTTCTTTACTGTGAGGGTGATAAAACCCTTGAACAGGCTACCCAGGGAGGATGAGGAGTCTCCTTCTCAGAGACTTTTAAAACCCTCCTGGGCGTGTTCCTGTGTGGTCTGTCCTGGGTGATTCTAGGTTGAAACATAAGTAAAAAAATAAAAGCTGCTGAATATCTAAATCTGTTTTCAAGAATGCTCTCCTGACCCTTCACAGCTTTTTTTTGTCCACAATCAAGTAGTTGCAGTCATGTAACAGGTATTTAAAGTGGAAGTAATTTACATGAGATTAATCACAGAATCACAGATTCACAAAACACCAGGGATTGGAAGGGACCTCAAAAGATCATCTAGTCCAATTCCCCTGCCACAACAGGATCACCTAGACCAAGTCCAGGTGGGTTTTAAACGTCTCCAGAGAAGGAGACACCCACCACCCCCCTGGGCAGCTCCTTCCAGGGCTCTGTCACCCCCACTGTGAAGAAGTTCCCTCTGACATTTATATGGAACCTCCTGTTTTCCAGCTCACACCCATAACTCACAGAACCACAGAACATTAGGGATTGGAAGTGGCCACAAAAGATCATCCAATCCAATCTCCCCACCACAGTAGGATGGCCCAGATCAAGTCGCACAGGAACATGTCCAGACAGACTCCAAACCTCTCCAGAGGAGACTCCACAAAGTCCCCGGGCAGCCCCCTCCAATGCTTTGTCACCCTCACTGGGAAGAAGTTATAGAGTCATGGAATCAGTCACAGTTGGAAGGGACCACAGGATCATCCAGTTCCAATTCCCCTGCCATGGGCAGGGACACCCCACCCTAGATCAGGCTGGACAGAGCCTCATCCAGCCCAGCCTTTAACACCTCCAAGGATGGGGCCTCCACCACCTCCCTGAGCAACCCATTCCAGGCTCTCACCACTCTCACAGTGAAGAACTTCCTCCTCACATCCACTCTAAATCTACCCATCTCCAGCTCTGCTCCATTCCCTCTAGTCCTGTCACTACCTGACATCCTAAAAAGCCCCTCCCCAGCCTTTTTGTAGGCCCCCTTCAGATACTGGAGGCCACAATAAGGTCACCTGGGAGCCTCCTCTTCTCCAGACTGAACAGCCCCAACTCTCTCAGTCTGGCCTCACAGGAGAGGTGCTCCAGCCCTCTGATCATCCTCGTGGCCCTCCTCTGCACTCGCTCCAGCATGTCCACATCCTGAAGACTTGCTATTGATGTCATGAATGTAGTCACCTGATTCTAGGCTTTCCTGAGCAAATCTTTTACAGAAAATACTGATTACAGACCCAGTTTAGGCAACTGAAGCTATCTGAGAGCAGAGAGGCTGAGACCAAAGGGAAGAACTTTACTGAGCACACCCTTCACAAGGTGCACCTGCTTCAATCATGCTCATCTCCAGCATGTTGTGTCAAGTAACTTGTAGATAAGAGACTAAAAACACTAACACGAGGCTTATTGTAACTTAGCCAACATCATTTCAACCTGTTGGTAACAGGAAAAAGAGCTACTTTATTTAAATGTGTGACAGTAAAATGTGGTGTCCCCTCCAGTGAAGGAATCACCTTTGTGCTTCACAGAAGGCATCATACACCCATGACACACCAGCAACAACCAGTACAGAAAACTGGAAATGATGACACTGTGGAAACAGATTCCATTAGAGATATTCTCAGCAGTCCTTGGCAGTGAAGAATCCTAGCGAGAGGCACACTGCTAGGGACATCAGCTTCGGTGAGAAAAACAAAGTTACTTAGTTCTTACTGAAAAGTACCAAGCCCACAGCTTACATCAAACTGCTCAACGATCTGATGTCTCAGCAGCTCTGGCAGCTCTTACAGCTGCACTTGAATCCATCTATTTAGTGAAAGCTGCAATTTATTCTTGGAGCACGTCAGCAAGGTCAAACCCAGAAACCATCCAGAATGTCTGAACTTCAGATGAACCTTGCCCAAGAACTTGATGGCAGATGAAGTCATCAATGTAAAGTAACGTCAAGACAGTCAATTTTACAGCGCCTGATATTCAGATCAGACCTGATCAGCAAGACGGTTACTCAGAATCTTGAAGCACTTAGTTGAACACTGGGATTAAGAGCTGCAAATTCTGAAAGCAGGGTTAAAAACCTAGAGTTGTGATTTCAGCTGTAGCTATATAATTAATCTTGCACAAAAAGATGCCGTCTGACAGAAGGCTACCTGAAGACAGATCACTCAGCTCAGTCAGAAAGCAGGTCCTTCTTGAACAGCCGATGCTGCAAATGAGGCTAATTCTGCCAACCCACACGATAAGGGAGCGCTGGGTTTTGTGTTGTGCAGTGCATTAAAGCTTGAACATAAGAACATAGGGTGACCTAACTCCCCGTATGTCCTGTCTACAAGGTGCCTACAGAAAGAACATAAGAAACAGGAAAGCTCCCAGTATGTAGTGATCCTTACTACTGGGGGAGATTGGGCAAGTCTCCCAAGAAATACCTGTACCAGAGTTTTCATCCAAAGAATTTAATTTAAAAGCTGTCAAGGGATCTATGACACATTTACTTTTTAAACTTGTCCTTGTTTTAAGCTCCATTGATGTCCTGGTCTCCACAGCTATTTAAGCCAAAAGTTTCACAAGTTAACTGTAAGTACTGGTGCACTCACTTCTTTCAAAACCTTCGCTTAGCAATTCCATTGGCTACGAGGAGAAGCAGCGAGTGATTGTTCCCTAGGCAGGTTGTCTGTAGAAGTGTTCGATGTTTCAAGTGTTTATAGGTCTTTATCATAAAACATTTTGCTATTTCCTTTTAACACAGAATCATGCAATCATTTAAGTTGGGCAAGACCTTCAAAACCATCAAGTCCAACCATGAATCTAACTTCACCTGGCCCATCGCTAAGCCGTGTCCTCAGGCTGTATGCGTGAAACAGCTTAATAAATATGATCTTCCTGCACAGTAGAATTCCACAGTTGCTAGTGTACTTCTGGGCACCTTCTCGCAATTCAGCTATGCCCTACACGAGATGGAAGACCACAGAACTGAAAACAAGGATGCTTTATGGATTTAGATAGAAGAATATTTTAACCTGCATTTTCAGCTGCTTTCCTAGTATTTCCTCGTAGGAGTTGGTTTAGAACAACTTCTAAGAAATCAGATGATATCTTTAGAAGAAACCTCATTTACACAATGACTGCTCACAATGACTCCTAAATTTCATTTCTGAACAAAAATACTTCATTAGAACAGACCACACACAGCCAGAGTTATTTTTCATAATGTGCAGTGCCTGGCATTTATCAACACGAAATTTCATCTGACATCTTATCACGCAGCTAATCAGAACTGTGATAACCTTCAGTCAGCTTTAATTTTTACTATCTCGAATCATTTTGTACTATTTGCACACTTTGGTGCAGTTTTTGTGACAAATAATGAGTATGTCAAACTTCCCAGATTCTAGCACAGATTCTTCTGAAATGATTTTTGTATCTGCCCTGTGGCAGCAAAACTTATGGTCTCTTCTCAAGATCTCTTCTCTTTTATTACCCATGTTTTAACCAGGTGTTCTGCCAAAGGGATCTCTGTCTTTGCATATTCACTTAATTTCTCTGGTGATTTTTTTCCTGTAGGACCATACAGAAAGTGTTTAGAGACCCCAGGCACGGTCACTGACTTAGAATCACAGAACATTAGGGATTGGAAGGGACCTCAAAATATCACCTAGTCCAATCCCCCTGCCACAGCAGGATCACCCAGACCAAGTCATACAGTCAGTCTGGGTTAGAAGGGACCGCAGGAAAACAAAAACAGGTCCTCAGCACAAGGATACAGACCTCAAGTATCTCTACAAGCCAGCAGACACTCATCCTCACTCATCAGACACTCACAGCAGCACCAGTACGACACCCTACCAGCCACCTGGTCGTATTGCTGCTACCTCTAAGACCCTGAACGACGGGACACAACATGACACGCAGTCTATCCTGTAAACATGACGACAGTCGACCTCTCAGAGAATCATAGAATCAACTTCTCTAGAGAACTCACAGATTGGTGAGATTTTTTGTTCCTATCAATCAAATCAGTGCTAATCCTTCTCTCCACACTGATTTTCAGTTATTTGCACAGTGCAGTCCCACTGGTCAGGAGTTACCTGCAGCTATGGATAACATTTGGCATCACAGTTGCTGCCTTCCATTCCAGTGGTGTTCTATTAACAAAAGAAATAAGCTTATCACTTAGAAGTGCAGCAGACTAGTAGCTGTTAAAACTCTGGGGGAATTCTAGGAAATTCAGATATCCATTCACCACGACTGTGGTTGTGACAATGACAATTAACTGATCCTGGTGCAGTAAATGCATTCACCTTTACAGAAAGTAATTCACCTTTTTACAGAAAGTAATATTTCACTTACTGATCTGTGGCCATGAGGAATCGCTTTAAGAAACTTAAGTTGTTTTAAAGCCCCAAAAGAATTAGTAGTTTCAGCCCACGTTTCCATTTGCATGCTTTATAGGAAGTGGAATAAAGGCACCTCAGTTCTAATCTATGTTCGTCTAGCACTTTGTTCATATTGTGCCAAGGAGCAAAACATAAGGCTTTCTAAACTTCTGCTGCTTGAGTGTTCCTGTGATGGAATAACTTAACCCAGGAGGATAAAAGCCAGTGACCAGATGGGGCAGAGACAACACAGATTGCACCAGCATTCATGCACCAGTGCTGCCTCTGTGTGGATAATGTGGAGGGGGGGAAACTGTAATCCCACTGAGGAGTCCTAAATGCCCAAACCACACCCAGATCGGGACATCTCCTGAGATGCAGGTAGCTGAAGGCTGAGATTACTAGTTGGAAGTGTTGCACTGTTGTTGCCCTTCCCTGAGCAATCATTTATTGCCACTAAGGTTTCTCCCTGCCCCCAAGAATTACTGCTCTTTTGCAGGTGCTGGACACGTGTTATGTCTTTTCAGAGATGCCTATGGCCTGGCCACAGCAGGCAGAGATTGCTGCGTGTTAGCCCTGTGTGGAAATCAGAGCAGAGCAGGCATCCACACCATTGGTTTTCCTCAGGTGTTCTGAGTCCTCACTGAGTCCTGACCCATTACAGTCTTTTCTACAGTCCTACACATGTAGGCGAAACCCCAGACTACACAGTCCCTAAATGAATTCAAGTCTTCGTCCCCTACTTCAGTCTGTTTTATTCCCCAGGATATTTAATTTTAAAAAAAAATAAGGTGGTTTTGGGTTGGGTTTTTTTTTTCCTAGGTAGAAAAAAAATCTCCAAATCTTATTTTTATTTTGAGGGTAGCATGCTGAACAGTAATAAATCTGCCAGCACTGGAATCTGTTCCCAGCTTAGCCACATTTAGTGTAACCCATTTCCTAAATTCCTGTGTTAAATAGATTGATTTGGTTCACTGAGAGTTAAGTATTTCCATACTGAATGAAATTCTAATTATCCCTTTTACTGTAAGTGCTCCATTTATTTTGGGAGACAATAGCATGTAACTTAGCGAAAGGGCAGCAGAATTATTGCAATATTAATAAAAATGCATCACAACAGTGGTGGAATAAACTATTAGGCTTTAAATCAGAGAAGTAATTACAGACCTATTATCCAATATGGCTACAGCTGCTCTGTGTATTTATACACACAATGGCTTTTGCATATGCACCGGGAGGATTAGAGTGAAATAAAACCAATGAAAGAAAGTATTTATCGAGGGACTTAGGGTAAAAGCAAAGATTTCCTTTCCATACCAAGGAAAACTGAACCAAACAGCTGTTCAGCTATTTTGGATTCTTCTTCTTGCTTGACAATGATTCAAGATGTTAAGAGCACCAAAACGACGCGTCAAGATAATGAACGAGGAATTCTTTGTGATCAGCAGCTGCCATCAGAATTTCTGTTCCTCTCAGCACTATTTGGCTAATTATTAGCAATGTCTCCTTCCAACAGAGATTACTTTATATTTGCTGTTTCATGCAAATATACATTTCATAACACTCCCCACACCAAATGTCAATATGTATTTCATCACAAAACTCTGCAAATCCAAAAAAGAAAAGGAGGAAAACGATCAGCAAAAAGGGTTCTCACCAGCTGTCCACTTTAACTGAGTGAAAATCTAAAGCACAAATAGGCAAAATACTCACAGGGGTTTAGGAAATCATTACAGATAGGGCGATGATGTCCACGTTGGTCTAACAGGCAACTTCCTGCTTCTCTTTTGGCCATGGACAAAGGCTTCCACCACACCTCCACCACACTCCAAGGTGGCACTCAGTTGCACTCTAGCCTAAGTCACAAGTGACACCACTTGTTGCACTGCGGTTCAGGGTAGTTTCTGTGGGCACAGGAGGGAGTTTCAGCCAGTCTAACCAAACCTACCTTCTGTCAGTGCTTGGTCACACTGACCAGGTCTGTGAAGAATTCTAATTAGCAAAAGTGCTAATGAGCTGGAACAAGAACATAGAGGTCTCATGGGCAACAAGAAACAGGTGTGATTTGAGGAAACCCAACAGACGTGTTGTTCAAACAACAGAAAAACCCCTTCACCAAACATACAGGGAGGAATCACATGGTTCTCACATGCTCAGCTCTGTCTTCTCCTTTTCCTCAGGACAAAATAACCCTGAGCAGCCCATTTTACTGTGAAAATGCAGCATCCTCTCTCCCTGAGGAGAGAAGTCCTCCATGATCTTTCTCTGCTAGCATGGGGGTTTTCCATGGGCTGTGGGCCATCCCAATGCCTAACTATTCCAGCCCAGCACCCCTCCTGATGCCAAGGGTTCCTTTAAGGATAAGTTACCTGCTTCATGTCCACAGCACAAGTCCCCTACCCTGGCTTTTTGTCCTCCATGGGCTACAAATGTGTCTTTCTTCCTCTGCGCATTTCCACCACAGTTTTACAAGGATGAGGTTCCCACAGTCTCACTCTCTTGGCCACCACTAGGAGTAAAAACGGCTGTCACACTGCACTCAGCCAGTGACCACATGGCTTCTCCCAAAAGAAAAGAGAAAACGTTTCCCCTCTCCAAAATACATTTATCCACAGAGGCACTCACTGGTCCACACTTCCAGAGCTGCATGAGTAACTGGAGCTGGGGGCAGCTTCTGTCTTCAGATCTTCTCACCGGGGTTGTGCCAGCACTGCCTCTCCCAGGCTAAAACCACATCACCTTCTTTGAGGAGTCAAGTGCTTTGTTCAGGTCAGGAGTTGGGAGAGGGCATGTCTAGTGGCAGTTTCAGAACCAGTCCCGTGCAGAGTTACCCAGCTTTGGCTCCTGCTGCATTCACAGGACAGAGGCATCACCATCCTGTGTTTTAGGAAGTGATGCAACTCATACACCTGGAAAAACAAACCATGCAGCCTTTTGAGGCAGAAAGAGCACAGGAAAGCACAATGCCTCACTTAGCACAGGCTGGCCTCTGACAGCATCATTTTATCTCTCCCATAGTGGTGGCTCCCAGGTAATTTGCTCCTCTCTGTGCTGAGACAATCAGAAAAATGGTTTGTAGGACAGAAGCAGGTGTCCTGAGATTCTTCCCCAACAGAAAGCTGAGCTGTAATTGACTCTGTGGGCCCAGTCTGAAGACAAGAAGAACCCCACCCCTGTGAGCTGTTGAAACAGGTGCTGCAGAGGCTGCTTGTTAGGGGGTGGCTGCACAGCTAGAGGCCTTGTGGGAGGGAACCAGGCATCAGGATGAGAAGCAAAGGGCACATCCAGGCAGCTGGCTGGTGAACCACCACCTTGCGGCTGAGCACTGGGATTTCATCGACGACAACATCAATACCCCAGTTTGCACAGAGCAGCCCCCACTGCTATTACTCACCCAGGTCATGGCCAGAATCTCCAGCCAGCCAAAACACTGCAGAGAAAACAGCTCCTTCAGCTTGACTATTGTTTCCTTCTTGAACCTTATTTTCGTTAAAGCTGCCTTTTCATACACAGACTCAGTGTGGTTCCCCAGGCTATCCTTTCCTTTTTGTTTATTTGTTCTCCTATGTCTTTGTTTATTTATTCTTCTGCAAAGCAAAGAAATCAAAGGTTAGAAAGAGGACAACAATTGGAGTAGGGGGTGAAGCAAACCACCAGTCTTTCAGGGAAAAAGAAACAAGAATATTGAGACTGACAAGAAGACCCACATAAACAGGGAGATGTCTTTGTGTGGCCAGAAATGACAGCTTCTACCTTGCCGCTTCCCTGGCTAATGGAACCTTGCTGTTCACCTGTCAGGTTGCTCAGTGGTGCAGGTAGGAGAGAGGAAAATATGGCAGCTCAAGGATTTGGCTTTCCTGGAACATAAGGACAGAAGGGGCAGGAATATACTTTCTCCATCCTCAGCCTTTGATAAGAATCTATGTCATGGGGGAGCATTCAGAAGGGCCCTAAAACAAGAAGAAAACAGATGGGTTTTCTATTGCCACTAAGGCAACTAACCAACAGAACAGCATTTAGTGGGACACCCAACACAGTGCTTTTCCCAGTAGCAGATATTGTGGTCACATCACTGCGACATGTATTGTAGACGTGGCTGACAGCCCCTACATCATTGCCTTCCGTGCTGCCAAGAGTGCAGCCACTACCCTCTCTGATCTCCCTGTGTATGGGAACATGCCAGAGCCCTTTCTGTCATCTAAAACATCCACAGTCAGAGCTTGTAGTGAGTGTTTTTGACAATTTGAAGTTCTTCTCTTTCGCTTAGCTCCTGTAAGCAATGAGTAATTCTCCTTCGCATGATAAACTCCACTGCTCCCTAAAATTAGTCTCCTGTGAAGGAACCACGTCAAAGCAGTGATCTAATGTCAAAAACACCTCTGGCTTGAGAAACCAGAGCAAACAGGAGAGAGGAAAAAAAGTCAAACCACCTTCCTTGGCAATTTGGAGGACAATTTCTTTCTTCCTACAGAGTGCATGATGAGTAATTCCTTTGCAAATGCTAAATCTCCTCAAAAATTGTTTTGGAGTAATATTGCTGAAGTCTTAGGCTCTCAGTATTGCAGTCAACATAATGAAATATCTCTGGATTAAAAATACAACTTAAGAAAGAGAAAATGTGGGTGGTGAATAAGAAAGAAATATTGCAAGTGAAGACTTAGTGCTTGTAAATCACTCCCTATCCCTGAGCACTCACAAGCAAAGTTCAGCGCTGTCACAGCCTTCACGTCTAGCAGCAGACCTTGTCCAAGCGGGGCAGGACTGCTGCAGTGATGCTCGCAGCACGACGGAGGCTGGGGGTTTTCTCCAGACAGGGTCTGCTCTGCATGGAAGGAAAACTTGTATCTCACAGACATTTAATTTCCTCTCTGCATGAATGAATATTTGCTTATATAATGTCTCTCTCATCTATCTCAGGCATGCACTGTCCTGGATGCTCTAAAGGATAAATTTCGACCACATTGTCCGGCTTTCTGTTCCCGAAAGACTAAGAGACTTTACTGAGTGCACTGTCAGCTTTGTAACATCTACCTGAAGCACAGCTTATCTTTTAGAGAGGTAGATGGAGACTTGTTTAGAAAGAGAATTAAGAACAGGGTGACCTAAAAATGTCCACTGACAGACAATCCAAGCTCTGAGTAATTGCTAGATGGGAAATCCCTGCCCTAATACAGATCTAGTCTGAAACACACAATATTTTGTTTTGTCTCATGATTTTGACTGTCTTTTGATTAGTAAATAAATAGGACTCTCAAAATTGTGTTTTGTCGCCATAAAGTTAGGAACCTCCTTCTCAAATTTAAGTCTTGCAGATTTCCTGGATTCTCTGCAGATTCTCCGCATACTTTTTTGGAGTGTGAGGACTTGAATGGGCCTTAGTACAGCTGGAAGTAAAATCTACCTACTCCTGATATTTCTGATGCAGCTTATCAGCTGTCAGTCTAGCTCCACACTTCAAGGGCTTATCCAAAAGATTATCTGAGTGCGCTTCACTGAGACACGATGCCAATTCACAGCTCCTCCAAACCGTAGAGGAGGTTTTTGTTCACTTGTATGAGTTGAATTGCTTTCACTCGTTTTTATAAATGAGATTGGCCAAGAAGAAAGGCTTTCAGTGCTTCTCCAGAAATGCTCCTACCCTCTGGGATGACCCACAGCTATTTTAGCTATTCAAGAACTTTGGTAACGTTTTGTTCTTTTTCCACCATAATTTTTCCACCCAGTTGTGTCAGGCGCTGCAGTTTCATTCGGCCCTAAATGCTGGGGACATCTGCTTTTTGATGGTGTTTAGTTGAGACCTCACTCAAGTTGAGCTCCAGGTTCTGCAGTTTCATTCGGCCCTAAATGCTGGGGACATCTGCTTTTTGATGGTTTTTAGTTGAGACTTCACTCAAGTTGAGCTCCAGCCTTGCCATCTGTCAACAGAACTTTACAGTACGCTTACACGTGGTGACCATGTCTTCAGAACTTCTATACTGAGGAGGAACAACTCTATACATACAGAGCAGAGACCATCATACTCTGAACCACCAAACCCTGAGAACAAAGCAATCGGGGCATTTACTTTTCTTCCCTGACATTGAAACACACGGAGTAATGACAACTGGACTCAATAGCACTGCACATGTCTATAATCTATAAGGGACTATATATTCTGCAGTTCTAATTAAATACCTTCTCAGTTGTGAGGCTAATAATAGCTCAGCTTGATATATTTTAAGTTGCAGTAAAGCAAGGCATGTTTTGAGGCTGTAGTTTTCAAGGAGAAGATAGTTACAGTGGTGGTAGAAAGGACAACACAAAGCACAATTCCTGTAGGGATTTACCAGGCAGAACAGGGACGCTGTGTCTTGATGTTACTAAAACCCAGCACAACCTAACAGGACCACTCACAGCAGCTCAGCAGAGTTCTGCAAAAATTCAGCCTGAAGGAAAGATGTGCTGGTACCAGAGGTAGCAGTTTACTGGCCAGAATGGTGAGGCCTCAGAAACTCTGCTCAGAGGCAGCAGAGCACTCACTAGGGCAGCAAAAGCTGTGGCACTGCGTAGCAAGTGACTCAGTGCGTGACCTCTTAACCAAATACTTAAGACAGTGCGTGACAACTGTTGCAGAAGGTAATTTCTTATCATGGTAAAAAGAAATACCAGGATCTTAGGGGAGGGAGCAACAGGGGGCTACTAAGAATTGGCATTGTGGCTAAGACTGTCTAGAGGGAGAGAAGCAAGGAAATTAAATGAAGGCACTGAGTTGAGCACACATTTCAGAGTTTCAGTGGAATGGAGGTTCAGGGGTGAAGTGTGTAGAAGAAGACCAGGTGCTGCCTCGTGCTGACCAGAGCTGGCTCCCTTCAGACCTGATGATGATTGCAACAATAATCAGGTACCAAAACCTCATGCTCAAACACATTAAAGGAAAAGTCAGCTGCAAAGGGTTGAAACTCTGTGAAGAATCACGAGAGCAAACATATGGAAGGAGACATTGTTGGGGACATTTGAAAGGGGCGCTGTACGCCAGAAGAAGGACCTCTAAGAGAACTTCATCTGTGGATGACCTACACTGGGGTATGGACACACAAGAGAGGGCAGGGACACTGCTAAGTAGCTGCAGACTGTGAAAGTGGTGTTTCCCTAGTGGTTTTGTTTTTTAATTTGCTGTGCTTTTCTCTTCTTTTTCACTTTGCTACCCGACTACCCTTAGTGCTGAGTGGGTCTCCTTGCCTCAGCAGGTGAGGTACAGCTTGAGTGGTGCTGATTACAGCAGGCTGTGTGTGGATTCATTCAACAGCAGACAGGAGTGCAGTGTGTGTTAACAGAACTTTGAAACAGAGACCAGGCCTTCAGCAGAGCATGGCCTTCCTGCTCTAGGACTAGCATTTTTTTCAGAGTAGCATGCTTTTAAACTTGGCATTAGTTCGTACCCTTAAAACAGAACAGTAAGCAAAGTAATTTTTCCTGAGTCCCTACTAATTAAGGTCACAGTAACCCATGGAAGGCAAAGAGTGTTTATACATGGCAATGAAGGAATTCCAGTAGAGTAGAAAACATTTTACTCCTTAGGACAGAACACACAGAAATAGATAGAATAAGAGAAAAAAGTAAATTGGGTCCCTTAACTTGTCCCCATATGTCATAATTTCTAGCACCAAACCTTCTCAATTGTTCTTTTCTGTCCTTTCCTCAGTGTCCTAATTTGTCTCTCTTGTAGGAGTAAATATACTCAAAACAGTTGCATTAGTGATAGCAAGTCCTGCCGTGGAGTTGGAATGTATAGTATCCAAACAGAAAGTCACGGCTGAGATTATAATGTGTAATCCTCAGTGGTCAGTGGAGACAAACACTCTCTTTTCAGATGGTGTCCTTCTGAAGTGGACATTTAGCAGTAAGTTAGATGACTTTGCATCCGTTCAGTGACGATCCCTTCACTGAATACAAAGAAGCCAAGATGACTGGCTCAGACGGAGGCACTGCCACTGTAGGTATCAGAAGGCTAGGAAACCTCTTCCCTCCACTACTGCATTTTGGTCATTGTTGTGAAGGAAACACAAGGCAAATATCTTTGCGCTGGAAGCTCTGCAGGCAGCAGACCCAGTGCTCCAGGTATGAATCTCTGGCCACAAGATGTATAGAAACTGTTAACCCTCCCTTGCTCTAAGTGCGATGGAGAACGACGGGAACTTGGTCTGCAAGCTGTTAATTCACACCCAACTTTGAGTTTCCCTAACATAAACTTTCTGGGAGAAAACTTTCCTACTTCTGTTTAGACAGTGGTAATGCCCCAGCTTCTGTGTTACAAACATCTCATTCTCAGGGAGGTCCTGTGAAGTTAGTGAAGACAACAGGAGAGACCTGATGTAGGTAACAAAATCAGCACATCCCCTCTCACGGGCACGAAGACTGAATTACTTGTGAGCCCTCACACGTTATTACCTTGTAAAGCTGTGACTGCCTTATCAGTGCTAACAGTAATTAATGCATTTGACTATGATTTATTTGAAGTAAAATAAATCCCTTGCAGTTACTTGGGAAAACCAGTCCCTCTTCACACTTTCTTCTGTTTATTTGCCATATAAATGACCTTGCAAACCCCCCCACATAACTGTTCCGTAGGCTGCAGCAGGCAGCTGCTTTCTGTGCTTGGCCAGAGAGTGATCCAGGACGTATCTGAGCAAGCTGAGAACTAGACAAGTGGGATGGCTGCAGTTAGCTTCTGTGCAGCTATGCTTTGTACCTTCTGTCTTCACTAGGCAATAGCTCCAGAGCTGCTTTGTCCAGAGTGTGGTGAACGTCTTTCACAAGAGGTGCCCATGGCTGTCCCCTGGCTGCGGTGGGAACTTGAGGGAGACTGTGCTGTAGAAAGCTATTCTTAGCAGTGGACTTGAAATCCATGTCTGTGAATTTAGACTCACTTAACTATCTTGCATTTGACTGTCCCTAACCATATCCCCCTATAAGCAGCATGGCAATGGCCTTAGGGACACTGTAGGGTTTTCCCAATCAGGGCTGGCATGTCTTTATGTGTCTCGTAGTGAGCCCTGCTAGATGACCTCTCCTCCACCACAGAACCAGGGGCAAGAGGGTTTAATGTGCTGGAAGGAAGAAACATATGCAGTTGCTGGTTACCTACAAGTGTAACTGGAGGTATGAGCTAAACACATGTTTAGAAAGACCCTTGATACTGCTGGGTAGGACAAGTACCTGAAAGAATGACACTAGGAGAGGAGGAACTTGAAGTTCACCTGCTGTTACCTTTTCCACACCGCCTCTCCTACAAAACCACGCTGTAAGCAGCATCCCTTCTCTCCAGCAGCATGAAGTGGGCTCCTGGCTGTGTCGTGTTCAAAGAGCTCTGGAAGGAACACCTTCCACACTGCAGCAGGGCCAGCTGTGCTTCAGTCTAGCCCAGCTGTGTCAGCTTGGGCTGTGGAGCTGCAGAAAGAGAGGTAAATGAGGTATCCTTGAATGGAATGTAATGCTCTCAGCAGACTGTCTGTCATATCTAGCACAATGGCAAATTCTCTGGGGCAGCGCTTACGAACCCAAAATTGTCCTAAGGTGGCTCCTGCTGCCAGTGACAGGCTACTGGAAGATAGAAATGCACATGGAAAGAGGCAAAAACGTCCTGGTGCACTGCGGGGTGGCTGGCGCATTACAGACCTGTCCCTTGTACTCCCACTAAGCAGCTGACAGAGGGTAGCTGGACTGTCCCACAGGATTGTGTAGCTCCCTGTCTGGATGGCTACATGAGACCTTATTGTTCTCAATAACCACCTGAAAGAAGGTTGTAGAGAGGTGGCTGTTGCTCTCTTCTCAAAAGTATTAAGTGAGGCAAAAGCAAATGGTCTCAAGTTGCACCAGGGGAAGTTAAGGTTAAATATTAGGTACAAAAATCTTTCCTGGAAGTCTGATCAGACATTGAAACAGGCTACCTAGGGAAAGGTTGAATTGTCATCCCTGGATGTGTTTTAAAGTTGTGTAGACATGGATCTTAAGGACACAGTTTAGTGGTGGGCTTGGTAGTTACATTGGCTGGACTGATGATCTTAAGAGGTCTTTTCAACCTAAACAGTTCTATGATTCTATGACATGATGCCACCTTTTCCATCATTTGGGGATGTGGATTCGATCAGGCAATAGTCGTGGCGTACATACAGCAGCTCAGTAACTCTTGGTAAGAGAGATCTGCAGTGTGAGCAGAGGTTCCTATGGAGGAATTGCCATGCAGAAATGAAATTAATTTGAAGAGTTAAAAAAACCTCATATCTTCTGCAGTGCTGTCCACTGAGAGGCAACAAAACACTGTACTCGTTGAGAACTCACGTGTTTTATCTTGTTCCCTCCTATGAAAGTAGGAGAAAAATCAAGAAATAGTCAACACAGCTGGGCTTTTCTTTTTGTTTACTTGGAAAACTTATTTTAACCATCAACTTTAGCAAATTTTGGCAGTTACAAACCTGTACACTTGTTGTTGGGGTTTTTTTTTTATAGCAAAAAGAACACAAGACAATACTGCCAACAGCCATTATGAAGGAACAATTAGTTTTCAGATGAAGGACTATACCCACTCAAGGTGATAAACCTTCCCTTTTGCATAAGGTTGGATTTGTTGTCATTGGAGAAATGACATCTCTTCACACCTACTTGAAATGGCATAAAAATCTTATCTCTAGGGTTTTTTGTGCAAAACGTATTCATTTTTAAAAAGTCAATAAAAAACATCTTCTTAAAAACAGAAAGAAGTTAAAAAGAAAGAGCAGAACCCAAATGAAAGTTACAGTACATTTTGAAATGATTAAAAAGTTTTCAAATCTAAAACTTTTATCTTTTTCTTCTGTTGTTACCTTAAAAGTTTAACCCAACGTTGATGACTCTTTAGAATTATATCAAACAACCAAACAAAATCAAAGCGACCTGATTGGCATCAAATATCTACAAAAGCCTGGTAATTTGAAACCATTATATACATTATTTTATAAACTTCTTTTTAAACACCAAAACATACATCTTTTACAAACTAGCCTGCTTGCAACAGGTAAAATTTACAAGACAATCTTTCCCAATACAGTGCTTTAAAGAGAACTGCTTTCGCTTCTAACCACCTTTGTCACCTCCTGCAAAGCGGCGGCACGGGCTCTTTGCGTTGTTGGCAAGAGCGATTCCGGTTGTCCTGTGACAGAAGAACGCTGCAGTTCCGAGGGCCCCAGTCTCTCCGTCATACAGTTCAAGCACACGCTCCACACTGGCAAGGGTTACTTATGGCCTTTGTGTCACACAACGTATTTGCAATTATTGCTTTTCATTATTACATAAGGAAATGGATTTAATTTCATCTCGTCCCCATCCGCCCGTCCCTTGGATGATGCAGCTGATCTAGTAACTGAACGCCCCTTCTGATAATGGAGATGTTAAATGTCGAGTTTATGAAACACAGGCTGAAGGCCACGGATAATGGCTAACAGTGAAAAATGTGAAGGCTCAAATCACTGTTTGGGGTTTTGAGAGGAACAGAGATGCAAACAGGCAAAAAGCACAGTCCTACTGCATGGTAGATGATGGTAAACCACCAGGGAATGGGCTGGACATGCAGCTGTCTCATTGGAAACCTATGAACTGTCCATGTCCACCACTACTCAGTAAACAGCTCCAAGAAATACCGACAATGCACAAGTGTATTTTTACTATTAGTTTTAAATAGCTGCTTTTCTCCATTATTAAAGTTGCTGCCTCTTCAGATGAAGCTTAGCAGAACCGGTCCAGGTCACTTTGAACTATCCCAAGACTGCGATTGTTATCAGCTGTAAGGACAGGCTACACCTGCCATTTAGCTTTTTCAAGCAGGAGCTCGATGAGGAGCAAACCAGTGTTCTTAACCATTTGTCCTTCAGACTACACTAGAAAAAAATGCTGAGGACCAAAAATTAACTTGTCTGTGGGACATGCAGAGGAGGAAAGCCCACTTAAGTGATGCAGCTGTAGGTTAAAGAAACCCATGGGATAATTCAGGATCAAAGCTATCACTGAGCTTCGAGGAAATAGCTTGATTGCCTGGAAACCACAGTACTGGAAATAACCTGCATTGCAATAACCTTCTTCTTGCCTTCATGCACTCTGTGGTTTAGGAGGGTCCTTTAAGAAAGCAACTCTACGTGGTCTTCGAACAGGGCTTCCATTTGGCCCCATGGAGGGGAAGTTTTGCAGCTCCTTGGTGTCACACTTGGCCCTTTGCTCTGCTGTAAGATACTAGTTCAGGACAGAAATGGCATCCAGTATCAAATGGTTTTGTGTCCTTTTTTGGGGGCTTTTTAAAAATTATGTTTCTAGTATAAAGGCAAAATAATTAATGTATTTTAAAAAGCCACATAAGCCTATTTTGCATGAGGCCACTTGATGTGGTACTGGCAGTATAAATCACTTCGTGTCTCTTGGAGACTCCTTCCATTGCCAGAGCTATCAAAAAGGCAGTCACTGTTCACGACATTCTCAACCTGATCAGAACGCAGAGAACAAGCAGCCTTTGGCTCAGCCTCACACGCCCCAGGCAAGGTCAGTGATTTCCAGCACGAGCACGTTTTTGCATTTTAACGAGTTGCTTAATTCTCTTGTTGCTTCTTTACAAAAAGCAAAGACTGTCTTGATCCTCAGAGTTAGAGTCCACTGAGACTCAGAAGTACTTTATTAAGTCTGTGAAACCTCTGCTACTGATGATTCAGAATGAAAATACCGTGTCAGGGAGCCATCTACAGGAGTGTGACTTGAAATACAGACACACGGGACAGGCAGAGGTGTGAGGAGAAGGAAGCTCTAACAGGACCAGCGACCTGCCAGTGACAGCAGCAGGGGTGTAAAGTCATTGATCATAGGGCAGAAAAAGAAATACATGTTGGCTGGAATAATCTGAACACTGATCAGGTTATGAATGTGCTGTTATCTTCCTGGGTAGAAGATTACAGCTTGTCCATGTACAGCAGTAATTAAAAATGAAATAAAATGGTTTTGATTAGCCAGACAGATGTTAATATGAAAACCTTATTCCCTAAGAGGTATTTCACCTTGAGATCCACACTCAACAAAAAGAGCAAGAGAAAAACAAGAAAGGCCACAGAAGTACCAATGTTCATGGAGGGGCATCTGTTTGCAGATAGAACAGGCTTAATTCAGTTTGGAGGGGAGGAGACATGGAGGTATAGAAATCATAAGTGGGACAGAGAAGGCTGAACAGGTGATTCTTGGCACCTTCCCAACAGCACTTCAAGCAGTAGGTGTTCAGTGAAATGAAATGGCAACAACATCAAAACAAAAAAGTCCCACACACTGTATTTCTGCATATTTTACTAGTAAAACTCACTACTGACAAGATATTACTGAGGCAACACACTTGGTAGGAAACATTGATTTTTTTTGTTGTTTGTATGGCAACTGCTAGGCTCCCATGGCGTTCTCCCTCATGACACTTTTGATACGTCCCAGGGAACTCTTGATATCACTGTTTCAGGCTTACTCAAGAATTCTTGCTACAGAAAACAGATGACAAATTACACTTCGTAACTAGCTGGAGGCTCCAACAGAACTAACTGCATAATGGATAAAAGTGTCTCACACAAAACTGAGTGGGAGCAAACTTGATGTAAATTGCGTCCCAGTGCTAAGAGAGCATCGCGTTCTCAGAGCGCCACACCAGCTTTAACGCCGCAGACAAATTCGCAGCTTTGTTTTTCAAACTCACACGTTCCTGCTGTTCTTGAAGAGACTTCAATCTGATTGCATCTGCTTTTCTGCAGCATAGCCTTCATCCTCTCTCCGTGCCTCCGGGCTTGCCAACCCATCTCGTGGCTTATTGGCAAATCCCGCAGTCCCTCGCAATCGTGGTACAAATTCCCATTTTATTCCTGAAAACATGGCGATAGCAGCAGGGAAAAGGGGTTGAAACACACCGTGAGCACATTCAGAATCCATCACTGTTACAGAGACATGTTTACTCTGAGAAGACCAAGTGACATTCATACATTCAGTGACAGGAACTGTTTGCAGACAAGCACTTGGTAATACTTGCATGTGCAGTACATTCTAGAAGTCCACTCCATTCATTTATGCACCTTTCCAAAGAGCTGTTTTCTAGGGAAGAACTGCTGCATGACCCAACACCTGCACCTTTCCTTCACAGCTGTATGAGCTACTCGAGGGAAGCAGCAATATATTGTACTCTGAGGATTTTATAAATCTTGTTTTATTAAAAGTGTTACAAACGGCAATGATTTAAATTATGTTCCAGTAATGATTTCTTTGTGCTGGGACAATTTCTGAACAAACACTTCCTGTACATCAGTAAATGGTCCATTGTGGTGAAACTCCAGGCAGTCAAGAACATGCCCTGGAATGTAACTGCAGAAACTACCCAGATGTTTGACCAAGAGACAGGACATGGAAAGCACCCAGAGGAAACCTGTTCATCTACAGGTTTAGATTACAGGTAGATGAATCTGTTCATCTACAATGCCTTATGCATCCAAGAGCTGTTCCCAATGACTGAATTATGCCGTGGAATGTCTGGATGAACCCCCACAGTAATGCAGACCGCAGGCTCACGTTCACAGCAGAAGGTACACAGAGGCTGTAAAATGCAGCAGCAAATACAATTTTCATAGCACCAAGCAGCACACACGCACATTCTGGTTTAACACAGAGTGAAAACCCTGTATTTCTGTAGTACACTTGTCTGCTCAGGCCAAACCAGTGTGAAAACTCCAGTCAGCCTGAGGGAAGCACAAACACATACACATGGTGTAGTTCTCCTTATTCCACAGCAATATTCTGAAGACTGCAAAATTACACATCAGTGGAAAACCTAGGGCCAGATCTTTGACTGCAGCCCATCCACACAGTGCCCCTGACTGAGAACTCATCCCATAAACTCTAAGGATGGACAACTGCCAAATGACGTTAAGCCAACGGTTTGTAGTTACAGCAGCATTAGATGCAAATCAGTTGCAGCTAACTTTACTGCAATGACTGTAGCACGATGACTCCTGTGAAAGAGGTGATTGCCCAGGCAAGGAATGTCAAACAAACCAGCAGCGCTTTGGAGATGATCCTGTTTCCTGATGCTGTGAGATGCACGCTCTTGTTACACACAGAAGACAAGGGAGGCTGCACAGAACACAAGTGAGAGCAAAAGCGCGTCGTTACCTAACCAAACTCTGACACTTCTGGACATCCTCAGAGGTGAAGTTATGCACAAAATGGAAACCAAAGTAGGCTGGTTTGGAGCAAACACAAGCTGCAGGATGTGGTTCTGAATGCACACGAAGTAGAACAAAATGCTATGTAACAAACAGAAGTAGGCATAAATATTTAGGGACAAACCTAGGGACCGGTGGCTTGTCTTTGAGAGGTCAGTTTGTAAATGCTGTTTGCTCAGCCATCTGATGGGTTACTCACAGCAGCTTCAGCAATCAATCGCTCCTGCTCCTGCGCTGACATAAAATTTCACGCGGCGGTGCACCTTGGAATGATCCACACCAATCCCTTAATACTGTGGGGAGGTCACAGCACTGTAACACTTTTAATAACACAATTCCAAAACAAAACAATAAACCAAACTCTGGGGGAGAGAAAAGAAGTATTTAGTCATCGTTGTTTCCCCCCGCCTCAAAAGCTGAGCTTCACTTGTGGTAATAAATAGAAGGTACATAGCTCTGCAGATTGTCTGTAACCATTCTGTGAAGCACGATACTCAGCACCACTGGTCTCTTTGCATCTGCACACACAGTATCATTCCTGAACCAGTTAATAATGGGTTATGCTGCACTTTTGCCTGCCCAATACACAAAGGTACACCTTCAGCAAAATTTCTTCTCAATATTTATACTATTAATTGGACCAAATGACAAAAAAAAAGAGGAGGAAGAAGAAGAAGGGAGCTTCCTTTACACTTGTGTCTGATGCTGGGTCTCCACAAATGGAATGTGAACGTTTTCTAGGTTGAGTTCCTCCACGCTTTCATAGTCACTCATGGCTACTTCAGAGTCATCAAAGCCGCAGCTGGCTGAGACGTCAGAGGAGGAGGCATCTAGAGAGTTGTGCAAGGATAAGGGCAACTTACCTGCACTAGCATTTTCTGTTTTCTGGCTTGGGCACACAGCAAAAGTACTAAATTCGTTGCCAGTGTGAGACCCTGTAGTGTCCGTCTCATTGGGGAACTGGTGAGGAGGGAGGTATTGGCTAGGGTGGAAGTGTGGCCGTCGCCTGCAGTCGGGGCTGAGCGTACTTGCCATTGAGACCGGCTGCGAGGGCGGGAGTGTTTCATATTGGTCTGGGTAATCCTCCGGAAGAGGAGGTGGTAACTGGTCCTGGCTTAAAAACTCCTCTTCATGGGGGGGTGGATAGTCGCTGTCAATGTCATAGCCACCAAGGTAGTAATCTGTTTCCAGCTCTCTGGTACTGCCATGATGAGCTGAGCCTCCATCTGCTGTCTCAAAGTTGGGCACTTCCTCGATGTCGGACAAGCGAGCGCTTGGCATCCAGTCAGAGGTATCCCAATGATACGCTGCGGAGGGGCAGAGAACCAGAACACTCCGTTAGAACGGGGCTGCACGCACTCTCCTCTTGGTCCTCACAGCACATGCAGACCACAGCATGCGCCACAGGCCACGGACACAGGTCAGCCATGCTCTGACCAAGGGGCAGGAGAGGGGAATACATCATAATGAGATGGAAATGCAAACAAGCAAAGAAACAAAGCAGCCACTCTAAGGCTTTTAACTTTTTAACGATGTGACTGGGTTGTAGCAGAAACTATGAGGACAAGAAATCAAAGTGACAAAAACATCTGAATTAACAGGTTTTACAGCATGCGTTCAGCATGCTTATGGTATCACATCTAGTCTCCTCTTCCACCTCCAATGACTTCATTTCAAGAAAGAAAGTGTGCAAGCAAATAATCGGAGTGCCTGAAAACTGGATCCTGACATAAAAGATGTGTCTGGCCATTCTCATGCAGCCTTTGAACCCAACAGAATTCAAACGAAAAAGAGAGCGCGTGAAGAAATGCAATCAAAAAACAAATCAAGTCAGTGCCCTGCCCACCCCAGCCCAATCCAGCAGGCAGAAAGTGTCCCAGAAAAATCACCTCTGTTGTAGTTCTGTCCTTGATCCATAACAGACACTGTCAGACATAAAGCGAAAAGTAAAGACTGGTAACTCGGAGCTCGCCACCAGCACGACATCACACGTGACACACAAAGCTCTGCATGCACACTCCTGCAGTACAGCTGACTCGGTGGCACTTCAACAGGACTCTTACTTGCCCTGTGTTTAGCACACACTACAAGCGTGCCCTCTCGAACGCAGACATACATAAAGACATGATTATGTCATGTGCACTAACTCCTTTTCTATCGTATGTCAATTACGTGCCCTCGCTGAGCAGGCACGGAACCACGTTCGAGCGGGAATTCTTAACACAAAAAGGGCTATCCACCATCGCTACGGTTCATAATGGCAAAGCACATTTCTTTCTCACTTGTTCACTTTGAAACAGAAAAATAAGAATCTACCATTCTCAGGGCCGGTTCAAACAAATCTGGGCCCACCTGGGCTCAGATACCATGGTGATGGGCACGGTATAAGAACCTGAATAGAATAGAATACAAAGCCATTTAATGGGGCCGTCAGCTACATTGCCCCGCAACCCCACACCCACCTCCCACCTGCACTGCCATGCTCGCTGGTGGGGAGGGAGGCATTCCAGTATGGAGAGGGTGCAGGGGTCGGGGACAGAGCAAGGAAGGAGGTTTTATGTGAGACAAGAGCGGGGAATAAGCTGCAGCGTTGTCTGGATGGGATGCTCTTGTTCAGCCATACGTTACTGGGCTTCATGCAAGAAGTCACTGGGCAAGGTCTGTGGACTGCCTTGCTGGAGGAGCGCTGGCCAGACAACCAGACCTTTATGGTACTTCACCCTGGGACTCGGCCACAGAAGACTACTCTCTAGGCCTCCATCTACTAACACCACTCTTGCCCTTGTTCATAGCAATTGTTTTTGTTAGCCTGTTAGCCAGACGGTAGCTTTCTACCTGCTCTGTGTTAGCCCAGGGTGAGGAAGGTTAGGGCTACTGCAGGTTTAGCAGCAGTGTCTGAACCGGCCCTAACCACTTTTCTCCTCCTTCACTTCTTTCCTGTAAAGCAGATTTTGCGGTCTCTTGGTCAACGTGATGATATTACACCTGAGATTTATTAGGTCCCTCTGAGCTGTAGGGTTTCAGGATCCAGGAGAACCTCACTCAACTGGCTGACTCACAGCCTCCAGCAGCTCCCTGGGGAAGGAATCCCATCCACCTGCAGCTCCTCAGCAGTGATTCTGCCCATCACACACTGAGAGCTGTGGTGTGCCTGCTTCCCCAGCTCTGCTGCAGAGCATGCAAGGTTCCTGTGTCACACGAGGAACTGTGAAATGGGCAAAGCACTTTCAGCGGCAGCCTCTGGAAGCTGCAGCCACAGTGGCTTCTCCTGACTTGTAAAGCATGATGGGGAGCCAATGTGTTTGCTTAAGGTTTCCTTTAGGAAGGCAAGGCCATTTGCACTGCCTGTGGTTTCTTTTCACTGTCACTTTCCAGGTTTTTTTGAGTGGGACTTTCCTTTTGGGTTAACCTTGGCTCATCCAATTGATTTGACAGCAAGAAGGGCGGTGCTCTTACACTTTAGGCAATCAGCAAATACACTACCTAGGGCCATCACTAGCTGGGAGTAAAAGTGCTTTATAAATTACCATGACACTGGCTGAAGAAAAAAGTCAGTTGTTGATCAGAAATCATTTACTTCATCATCTTTAAGCATCATGCAGTCTGAATTAGCTGCGAAACCTGGCTTACATCTGCTAGAAACAGATGGACTTGAGGGTAACTGGTTGATGTTGAGTCAACATTTTCCCAAGAATAAGATAAATGTTATATCAATAAAGTCATGTTTATCTACGATACAGCACATTTCCTCGGTGCTGTATGCAAGAGGAAAATGGTGATATTCCCGTTTTACAGGCGGGGAAACAGGTTCACTCCATGTGCCTGGAGTTACACAGAAGGTCAGTGACAGAGCTGAGTATTGGGGTCTTTGGACCCAGCTGGCACTCTTTACTGAATGGGCACATCAACCCCAGGGGAAAGGCAGCAGCAGGCAGGCTGCTTTGCTATGCATCGTCCATGGGTTGTGTCTCTACATCTTCTATGTGCCCGAGTTATCTGGGAGGAACCAGCCACCTGCCTACCACCACTTTGCTCCTCTCCAGTTGGTGCTACTGCAGAGCAAAGCACCGCTCTTCTGCATCCTAAGATACTTCACAGCCTTCCTTTGTCATCTTCTGTTTCCCAGTCTGCAGCCAGGGCAAACTGAATGATTTGATTCCTTTATCAGCCTAATCTTTTTTCTCTAAAGGCAACGGGAATAGGCAAGCAAAAACATTGACTTGAACTGAAGAAGATGAAGGACTTGACACCTTGTCTACCACCTCAGATTACCCACAGGTATCACACCCCACCCCGCCTTGGTGCTTTCGTGCTCACTGGTGAACATGCTGATCTACAAAACCCAGTCCCTGCCGCAGGCTTGCCGGTCAGTGTCGATCAGTGAGGTTCTGCTGGAATGTTTCACAATGAAAACAGGAAGCAATGTTGTATAAAAGGAAAGAAAATAAATGAAATACCTTCGTTTTCTATAGTGTCAACTACATTGTTGACAAGCTGTATGACAGTCACTATGGAAGCTTGCAGGAGAGGGAAAGCAGAAAAGGGAGGGGAAGGACAGCTTCAGGTTAGTATTTAAAACACACATCATATGTTACCACAATAAATTCTCTCAATCAGACAGAACTGACATAGAAAAAACCAAGGGCTGCAGACCAAGGCATGACTTATGCAGTGGGCTGCAGGACATTTCATTTCAGATAACCCCACACATTTTCAGAGCGGTGATGAATTCCCAGTAAGCACTTCCAGAACGGCACACGCGACGATGTGGGTCACCTCATTAATTCAAGCAGACTGACCAGCTGATTCAATTAACTGCAGCAGTATCATGTCTACCTGACACTCATTTCAAATTCACTCTTGCTTAAAGCTCTCCAGAGACAGTGCCATGTGCTCCAAGGGATCTTAATCTTTTAGACCACCAAGCCCTCTGAAGCAGTTCTAAGCTCAATCATTTCCTAAAAGGGATGTTTTACTTGTTTACTGTTTGTGCTGTGCCACGTAATACCTCTGGGATGTTAAGTGCTACTGCTGTAAGAGAACATGTCCAAGCAGGTCTGGTTCAAACTTCTGTCGACGTTTGACAGAGTATTTTCACAGACTTTGAATGTTCTCTGAGGTTCTTTACCAAAACGTACTTTTCCTTTTGAAGACTGAATATAGACTGTGCAAGTGTTTCACGTGGGGTCCAAAAGACCTGATCTGTGTGGTCTCCTGGATGATCTGCTTTTGGACCAACTGCCTTTGAGGACCTTAAATAAATCCCATCAAAACCAGAGAGAAAGCTCTGGTTTGGTGGCTACTGGATAAGTCCCTTTTCCGTTGCCTTTAGTCATGACAAAACCAATTGCTTTGGAGCAGGCTAAGAAGGGGCTCAGACATACTTTTTTGTCCCACACAGCCAACAGACTTAGAGGCTACTAGGAGCGTACAAATATATGTTGAATATTTTTACATCTCTGTTAAATTTTAGGCATGGGATCTCATCCAACTTCCTCACCCTTTGTGAAGTCCTGGCTAAGCCAAAGAAAACATGATCTGTATCTACGCTGAGTATGTTTATACCATCAACAGGTAATCAGCCAATGCAAAATAAATGACTGCATGTAATTAGCTGCTTTGTGGCTGGGAAAAGAGAGGGAGGGCAGTCATAAACTCTCGGAGAAGAACTGGGAATGAAAAACAGAAGGTTAAAAATCAGGGCCACAGTCTTCATTGCAAATAAGGATTGGCTGTGGTGGGAGCTGATCAGAGCAAGGGAAGGAAAGTTCTACCCCAGGCAGCTCAGTGCAAGGCAACATCTAAAGACAGCTTTGCTCAGGGGCAAAACCTGCTCTCATCAACAGCCGTTCTTTGAAGTTCCTGGCACAACCATCCACTGTCCTGCTGTGGAACAGCAGCAGGGTGAATGGAGGATACCTTCACCTGACACAAGCTGAACAGTGCAGGGCTGTTCACACCTTTGTCAGGATGCGTCCCAGCTTTCCCCAGTCAGAAGCAATTAACAAGCTTCACAAGACAATGTCAGTACAGTCACAAAGAGCAGTGTGACCCAACCCTGTCCTCACTGCTAGCCACGGGAGCAGCTGTGTTCTCTGCTTTGGCTGAGAAGGAGCAGCCTGTCCTGCCTCCCCAAAGAGCACGGACACTGAATTGCATTTGTTGTGGCTTCACTGACAGTACTTGAAGCTTTGCAGGAATGTGAAGCATAAAGAATTGAAATGACAGGAAGGGGAAGGATTTATGGCTTTCATTACCCATTAACCCCTGAGTACATATCTGTGTGCATATATATGCTTCCTTATGCCTGTAGTTATATGTCAAGCTCTTTCACTGCCACTGCAAGAAAACCAGAGCTTTCAGCCTTGCACTGACCTCTGCAAAATGACTCAGATGATTTAAGTTTCTTCCCTAATTCTCCCTCAAGATACGGATTTGTTAAGACCCTGAACTAGAACTGTTATCTCTAAAGGCCATATTTTAACTACAGCTTTCACAAAATTGAGCAGGCACAGAAGGTCCAATCCAGCCTCAGTGGGTAACCGTGTCACTGATTTAAATGTGGATAGGATCAGATGCTTGAAAAGGCTAATTAGAATTTGGCGGACATCAAAAGTAACCACACAGAATGACCACTGGAGTAATTATTCTAATTATAAAGATAATGTACATATATATGATGAAAAAAATAGTATTTCCAATAATTATTTTAAGAAACACTAAAGGGGTTTTTCGGGGTTGCCAGAGCAGAAAAGCTTTACAAGAATACGCATGATGCTTCATCCACAGCTGAGCCAAGAGAAACTGCAAGTGCACTTCTATTTAAGTGCTTTTTCCAGCATTTAGGACTACCTAGGGAAGAGCTGCATGACATGACTGAAGAACTAAGTCTCCAGACAGTTCATTAAGTGGTAGCTGGGAAACTAAGTACAATTTTTTTCTGCTAATCTTTTTTTCTGTGTATCTGAATGAGGCTGCCCTGACATCCGTCATCCTTCCCTGGCAGAAGCACACTGCCTTTTCTCAGACCCACCACTCAGCATCCATGGGCCACGGGAACAAAGCTTTGCTCCGACTCCGTAGGCCTCTTTCAGACTGTGTATGGCTCTGCCCATGTCACCCACTGAGATAATGAGGTAGGACTTGAGAGCAGGCAGCGAGCACGCACTGAGCAAGGATTTAATGGTGCGCTCCTGTTTGCTGAGCTGCAACTGCCAGGGAGAGGCCAACCCGCCAGGGACCGGCTCATCCGCTCATCGCTGCTGCCGAGCACCAGCGGTGTTTTGTAGGCACCATGAATGAGACCTGTCAAATGGCACAGAAATTCCCTTTCATTTGACTCATCAAACATCAAAGTCATCCTCTTTCTAGAGGGAAAATAACAGAAATTCTACAGTTTCACTTGCAACCTATTAGTCAACTGACACCATGGCACCATGACTCAGCTGCATCACACCTCTAGCTGCAAGGCTTGGTACTGACAACAGCTCCAAGCACTAAGATTTTAATTATGTTCATATAATTTATCAAGTAGACACAAAATGAGGGTCTGAACCCTGGAGTTTCTGACTTGCAGCATCATTAACGGTTTTCTAGATGCCACAAAAATATTTTTAATAATAGAAAGAGAGCTGAAAAGCTTCACCCTGTAAGAATAAAGATAAAACCATTCCTTACCATTGTCATCACCAGAATCAGACTGGAAGGAGCTGAGGGACTGTACTTCGGAGTTGCTGCCTTTATTACTTCCTGCAAAACAGGTGACTTCTTCAGCGTCATCAACCCCTTTACCTTCATTGACAGCAAAACAAAGCAAAATGGTACTGTGTGTTCACCCACACCACAGAGACATTGAAATCCTGACAACAAGGAGCCTCCTATTATTTTTGTCAGAATGAAACTGCTTCCTTCACACAGAGGAAGTGACCTACTGCTCAGGAAGGTAGCTGATGAAGATACCTAGACTTTTGAAGAGTTTCAAGCCCAAATAATCTTTCAAGTGGCTGACATCACTGTAATCAAGGAAGAGACATCTGTATTCAGTACTGCCTTTTTAGATGACACATAGTCTCAGCAGCAAAGAAAATGATAACTGAAAAAATGTGGTATAAACATCTTATACAAAAAAATTACAGTCGCATTTATCTCTACTTCTCATTTCTTAATTTGAGAGCCTCATTAGAGGCTCATTCAATGCTCAATAAACTTATTGTTCATCTTTTTATTCATATCATTGGCCCTTGGAACAGATTTTAATGGCTCCACCACTGACATAATAAATTATGCTTCAATTTACATTGCTTTTCATCAGGGACATTCAGTCTTGACAACTCTTCTATAGTTCAGAAATGTAACTGCAGCCTACAGTATAAATTGTCATGTAATTAAACACACATGAATAAGTACATTCAGCTACACGTTCTCTCAGTGATATACTAGGGAACACAAAAAGTTTTGCTCAGTAGTAAGCACTGTGATACCTGAGATAACTACAAATTAACAAGCTCTGGCACTGTAAACACTGAAGTAGAGCTCTCCATCTGATAGCTGGAGATATTCCTGCCCAGCACGGGGCACCTCCATATAGTAAGTTCTGATTTACTTCTGCTGAGAAGCAGGGTGTGTAGTAGTTGGAGCAAGTGCTTGCAGTAACGAAGCTGCACTGCTTTCTACTCCATGACAGCTGAGGTCTGTGGCCTCATGATACTTCAATCAGTGGGACTGTATTTAATGGTTGCAAAGGTCAACCACAACACAAATGTGAAATACAGCCCAAAGAAATGAAAATAATTCCTGTTTTTCACTAGAAAGCGTTAGCTAACGTGGTGGCTTAGATGAAAACGTGCAGGTCAGAGCACAGCTGTGGGGCAGTGCCAGATTCCTCCTCATTTCCTCAGTTCCCACTGTTTAGAATGACAGGACTATGAAAGTTGCTGCATCACGGATTTCTACTCGATAGCTCTTGTTAAGGCTGTGGTGTTACAGCAGGGTTTGAAGATGCATTAGGAAAAGTCACAAAAAATCTTGAATGCTAAAGCAAATGTAGGATCACAGGATGTTAGGGGTTGGAAGGGACCCAAAGAGATCATCAAGTTCTGATTTGCACGGATGGACAACACAGGGCCATAACTCTGTCTCAGCAAGCTGCTGTTTTCTGTTGTGACAGAACACGTGAAGTTTGCTGCATCTCTGGCAACACGTTCAGGGGTGAAGGGGCCACTGTGCTACCAGGTATGAAGCCATCAGAGCACAAACAGGGTAAGTTTGTTCTGTTCACTCTAACACTCGCTGCTGATGGGAATGCAGTGGATTGAGGTGATCCTGTAGGGACGCGTGGTTTTCCGCTTAATTTCATAGACACTGGAAATTGAGGATTTTAGTTCATTTGTCCCCACTGCAAAACAAGGTTGCTTCTTGCAGAGGCAAACTGGGAGCCAAACTGCCCAGAGTTTATATGGCAGAGTTTATATTTGAGACTTGAGAGTTTATGTTTGAGACATCTGCCCCGAATTGCTTTTTCCAATGGAAAGATGATTGCACCGTGTCACTAATGCTCCGCGTGCTTACTCATATGTGCTTTCTGAACAAGTGAAATAAATGCACTTAGTCACACTTAATGCACAGAAGTAGGGGTCTGGCACGCCTCGTTTAATTACAACCTTTCACAATTAAACCAAATCACTTCTTTGAGAGATGTAAGAGTGTGCAGCAGGAGCATTAGGAGTACCTGAGCAACTGTGCCTGCTGCACCCTAAAAGGCAACCCTGACCTACAGCAGGGAACAAGCCAGACTGGCACACAGCGGTACTTACTTTCTGTCCCAGCATCCCAAGTGCTCTTCCTGATGGAGTCACAGTCGGAGCGACAGGGAGACACAGCGGGCAGGTTTGGAGCCACACTGCACACCACCACCCCCCGCCTGGCTGTCAGTATTCGAGGGGACTCAGGGTGAAACGTTGTCATCTCCTGGTGCTCCATGCCAAGCCCATCCACTATCTTGTCCAAGTTATTCCGCGAGTCACTCTGGAAGCACGGGGTATAGGCCATCGGCCTCACTGGGACCTGTGGAGGCCCAACTTCTTGGTAGATATTTCTGCTGTCTCCACTGTTCCTCATGTTCTTGAACTGGACACCGTTGCTCTTGTTGAGCAGTGCAGCAGTAGCTGGGTCCTGCACCAGAGTGATGTTGTTGCGGGAGTAGTTTTTCCTGAACACTTTCTTGCGAAAGATGATAAAGAGAACGATCAACATAAATATGACAAACAGGACCACGGCTATTCCTATCAGCTCCTCCTTGCCGACATACGAATGTCCAGCTTGTATATTGGGAACAACCACAGGGCGAAGACCACAGTATTGCCCCACGTAGCCAGGGGTGCAGTTGCACAGAAATGAACCAAATATGTTGACGCAGGAGCCACCATTTTCACATTCTTCTCTTTCACACTCGTTGATGTCTTCCTCGCACCTTGAAAGAAGAAAAGCAGCGTTTGCAGAATGCCCAGCCATCAGCCCAGCCTGTACACGAAGACTTGTGCTGTCAAAGTGGCACTGCAGCTACAGCTAACGCCTTGCGGGTGCTTGGCAATGAGCTTACGCATGTTTTGGTACAGCCATTGCAAGGCTTCTTAAGACAACAAAAGGGAAACAACATGAAGGAAATAAGAGTGTAAAGCATCTGATAGAAAGAGGCTCCTTGACCCGAATGAGGTTCACGGAATGTATTGGAAAATCTCAGTCTTTTCATACTGTTTTTGAACCGTCCCACGGGATTTCATACAAAGTATTAGGAGGACTCAAGGCAAAAACAGTTCAGAAAAAACACAGCAAGCCCATCACAGCACTTATTTAAGAGGAGAAGAAGATACACTGTGCAAATTTATCTAGGGCTCAAAATAAAGTGAGCAAATATTAGAAGAGTGAGGGTAAGAAAAACAACAGAAACTTTAAAGAAAGAGGAGAACTGGAAAGAAGAGGTGACCAAAACCAAGGCTGAGCGGGAAGGCCAAACAGTAGACAAACTAGATGAGAAACAAGCACTCTGATGGGCAGGTCCAGGGATTTCCTATTTTCAAACCAAGTGTATGATCAAGGCTGGGACTTTGAAAAATGAATGCAGCAAGTTAGGCTTTTATGTCAGGGCTAATGCAACTAAATAATTGATCCATTAAAAAAAAAATCACATGGCAGCTTTCACAGGCACTGTAAGATGGCTCAAAAAGCCTCTAACACTTAGATGTTCAGGGAAAACTGTCTGGAGATAACATCCTGAAACAGTAACTTAGGAGGCCAAGTTCAGAAGAGCATTTCTGAACATGCAAGACGCATGGATTTGTCACCTGTCCTTAGCACAGACTTGCAGTAAGCACCACGTTTTGGTCAGTGGGCCAGTGTTTGCTAGTGGGTACAAAACGCCCGATCAAAAAGCCCAGCATCGCTGAACCCGAAACGCTCCTGGTGCCCGCCCGCGGAGGGTCACTTACGTCACGCCCGTCAGGCCAGTTTTGCAGCTGCAGATGAAAGCGTTGCCAATGGGATCGCACGAGCCACCGTTCCGGCAGGGATTTGGGAAGCAGGCTGTGATCTCTGACTCACAATTCCTTCCAGTAAACTGGGAGAGGCAACTGCACTGGTAGCCTGGAAGGTAAGCAACACAAACGAAGACATCAGAAACCTATCACTGCATCTGTCTAGGGGCAAGGTGATGCACTTGGCTACTTTACTCCAAAAACATGTTGCACTGCGGGGCAAAGGGAATGTTTATGCTTCTGAGTGTCCTTGGAACACGTTGTCAACTGAGGGTTTCTTTATCTGGGATGTTTGGACAAATGGATCTCATGTCTACAGCCCAGAAGCAGGGTCAGGAGGATGGAGCCAGGCTCTTCTCAGTGTCATGTAGTGATAGGATGAGGGGCAATGGGTGTAAGCTGGAACACAGGAGGTTCCACATCAATATGAGAAGGAACTTCTTCGCAGTGAGGGTGACAGAGCATGGAAGGGGCTGCCCAGGGGGTGTTGTGGAGTCTCCTTCACTGGAGATGTTCAAGACCTGCCTGGATGTGTTCCTGTGTGACTTGGTGTAGGTGATCCTGCTGTGGCAGGGGGATTGGACTAGATGATCTTTGGAGGTCCCTTCCAATCCCTAATGATTCTATGATTCTGTGAATTGCTGCAGACCAGCCCATAGCTGGCATGATTCAGATACAGATAGCTGTCACTTGTGAGCAGCTTTGGAAATACATCTAGAAATGTTCTAGATGAAGGATGCGTTTTCCAGTATTTTTGAAAATGCAGACCATATTTGGTGACAGTGGCAGCTCACACTCCTTTTGGGACTCCACTGAAGAGCAAATACATGAGCTGATGGCTTTTGCCAGGATGACACAGTGGAGACGTGTCAATAACAAAACACTTGGTAGTGATACACTTGGTAGTAAACACAGCAAACACTTGGTAGTGATTACTGTTCCCCATTGCCTGCAGAACAAATCTTATGAGGAGAGAGTTGTGGCTGTTTAGTTTGAGGAAGAGGAGGCTTCCTACAACTATCTGAAAGGACATTGTAGAGGGTGTTGGTGCTGATGTCTTCTCACAGGTAACTAGAGACAGAACCAGAGGGAATGGTTTCAAGCTTCAACAGGGTAGGTCTAGATTGGACATCAGGAAAAAGTTCTTCACGGAGAGAGTGGTCAGGCACTGGAATGGGCTGCCCAGGGTGGGGGTTGAGTCACCATCCCTGGATGAGTTTAAGAGACACTCAGATGTTATGCTGGGGGATCTGGTTTAGGGGTGAACTTGTAGAGTAGGGTTGATGCTTCAATTTGATGATCCCAGGGCTCTTTTCCAACCTGAATGATTGATTCTGTGATTCATGAAGTGCATCATTCAGGCAAGAACTACCAACTTCATAACACTAGCTGACCTGAGCAATGCCAGCCTTAATCAGAGCTGATTAGGTGCTGTGTGTGCTATTAAAAGACTAATTAACTGCTGGCTGCAGTGCATCAGACATCACTCCACTCAGGTGCCTTGGGCCCAATCAGGGATCAAAGTCCTATTTCTACATATATTTGTCAACAGAGGAGGAACAACTGGGTAAAAAAGGGTTCTTAACCCATCAGTTCACTCTGTCAAGTATTAAATGATAAATCTAATTTCATTTTCCTCTCTTTGTTATTTCACATGGCACATTAACAAAACCTGTATTTAAACTTTATTCACAAAGACATCCAGTGAGGCAGCATGTCTCTTTGTGTTGTGATCAGGATACTGAAATGGAATGCTTTTTCCTTCAACAAGAACAAGGAACATGTAGGTTGTGAAAGCCATGAGATGACTAAGGCACTCCCTAGATCAGAGTTTTTGCTCCCTAGAGCAAAATTTTCCAGGACATTCGGAAAATGTTCAGCTGATTTAAAAAAACAAAATACAAAACCCATATGTCCCCAAACAGGAGCATTGTGTAGGTTCCTGTTAGGAGATTGACACGTTTACAGAACACAGCACACCAAACAGTTGGAACAAGGAACCTTCCTGCCATTTATACTGCTGGAGCTCCAACGGTTGAATGCAACTCAATTCAGCAAGGTACTGGAGATCAAGCTGATACAGCTGAACTATCCACCCTCGGCGCTGAGCTTTCTGAACATGTATTTTAGAACTTTCTACACGTGTACATCAGGAAAAAAAGCTCAACTTAGTTTAAAATTAGCTGCTCTAGCAAACAAACCAGGAATTTGCAGTAGAGTTGCAAGGTAAAGAATTTCACAGAGACGATTTGGAGAAGTGTTGCAGAACCACATGGCAAAAGCAATGCTGCATTAAGACTCCTACATCTTTTATGTCCTATCCTGCTCAGTTTGCCTTGTTCAGGTCACTCTAATTGATTTCTTTCATGAGGACAGACTTTTGGAAACAAACGTGGAACCAGACTTGCTGATGTACTCAGTCGAGAGTCCAATCCAATTTAACCAGAGATAAATCTAATAGATATTCAGGTATCACAGGGCATCGCTGTCCTGCTGCACGTTAGAAGCAGGGCTGTTTGCAAGGTTGCAGAGTTAAGAAGGAAAACAATTTGACTCTGGAGATTCCTATAAACAAACAACAGCGAGATGGGATTATTTTCTGGTGTCATACGCGCATCTCACCGAGACAGTGCAAACAACTGCCTCAACTTTCTACAGAGACCTGGGTTTGAAGAACTGCAAAACTGTAGCTGCACCAGGCATTGCACTTGGATGCCATCCCTGTGAAGGATTTACTGTCAGCTGGCAAAGTGGCTGACTTAGAAATCCTGTAGGTAGAAATCACAGCATGAATAAACAAGGCTGCTTCAGGACTCAGTTTGTAACTGAACAGTGACATCTATAGTTCAAAGAACTGCAGCAACTTTTACTATATTTTCATGGTCTCAGTGACCTGACAATGTTCAATTCAAATAGGAAATATTCATTAAAAATTCTGTTGTCTTATGCAATAGCAGAATAGGTTTGTCCTCTTTGCTAAGTGGCATTTTAAGCCTTCATAACTTTAAAATTACTTTAAAACCCTGTACCTAAGGTAGCCTCCTGTACCTAAGTTACTAGTTGCCACTCATTTGTAAGGTAAAGCCTTTGGATCACTCTCTTGTCAGGCTTTCTGTTTGTTTCAGCTGAAGGTCTGGGTTCTCAGCCTGTAACATACTCTGTTACATTTATTTATTGAAGAAAAATGTAGGAAATATTGATTTGATAAAGAAAATAACCCCCTTTTAGCTGTAGGTATGAAAGGAACATTTATGAATAGATCACTCTGAATGGATTAATTAATTGATTTTGCCTATGTTTTATATTAAAGTCACACTAACTTCAATTAACATTTTATACCGAGAGTTGCTTAAACTGAATGCTCCAGGCGGGTCAAAGCTCTCTTGGGAAATGTATGAATAAGACCAAATGCAACGCGTGCTTTTGCAGGACTACTTTTTTGACTGAATTTAACTAAATGATGGTGGAGAGCAGTCAGGTCACAGAATCGTTTGGGTTGGAAAAGACCTTCAAGGTCAGCGAGTCTGACTATTAACTGTACCAAGTCCACCACCAAACCATGTCCCCCAGCTCCACAGCATGTCCAGGGATGGCAGCTGAACCCCTTCCAGGGCAGCCTGTTCCAGTGCCTGATGATCTTTTCAATACTGAAGTACTCGGTACGGACTCTAAATCTAGAGATCCAAGGTAGAAATAAAAACAAAGACAAGAAGACAGTGTTAAATTCCAGTATTAATCACCGACTCTTCCCCTGACTGGAAGCACTGACATACACCTGGCCAACCCTGAGCCACTGGCACAAGACACAGAGCTGCCGTCACACACACGCTGAGAGCTGCAGCGCGTTCACCTGGGAGGTCCCCAGGCACAGCAAAGCATATGTCAAAACTCACCGAGTAAGGAAGTGAAGAGCTGATACGATGGCCCAGCACACACTGTATATCAGCTTGGCCAGCAGACTTGCCAGACCTTTTATGCTTCTCCAAACCTCTCAGTAGAGGCTGTAATTTTGCCTCTTACCACACATTGTAGCCACATGGCCACGGACAACGTGCAATTGTGAAGAAAACCCTCTTGATCAGGAGTGCATCGCAGGTTTAACCGAGAGGTTTTATTACACATTTAATATCCAGGTAAAATCTCATGTATTTATTTCCATTTGTTTGGCACAAAAAAAATGCTAACTTTACACATCCAAGGAGGATGGAGCTGAAGAAAAGGCAAAGTGCCATAACCTCTCAGCAAGGGGATGAGAACTCCCTTACAAGCAATCTAGGGCTTACTCCTGTTCACAATGAAGGCACAATGAAGACTTGGAAATTCATCAATATTTAAGATCATAAAGTCCATCTGAGTTTTCTCCAAGATATATGAATATTTCATTTGGCACACTGATGCTGGGAAATGCTGATCTGCATTCCCCAAGCAGCAAATTTTGTGGTATTACCAGTGCATCTCTTCAGGGGAACCAGTGGAAAAAGATAGAAAGGTCTGGTGAACACATCTGCAGTGCTGCCGGGTTGGGATTTCAACACCCTCAGTATGTGTCACAACAGCCTGCACCAACAGTTGACTGAAGAGCAGCAACAAGCTGTGAGCAATGATGCAGCCCTTTGGGGCTCCATCTACCTTAGCAAGCCCTGCAAAACAACAGGGCTTGGCTCTAACCTCTAAGACCTCACCTTTCCACAGAGGGAACCAAAGCACAGAGAGGGGATGGACAGAAGATCCATGTCAAAGCTCATTTGCAAACTAAAACATTATGCAGACATAGCCTTCTCCAGCTTACACTTTATTTTGTGCTCGTTGTTTTATAAGGCTTGTCTAAAGCTCCTTCACAGAATCACAGAACATCAAGGATTGGAAGGTTCCTCAAAAGATCATCTAATCCAGTCCCCCTCACACAGCAGGATCACCTAGACCAAGTCACACAAGAACATATCCAGGCAGGTTTTAAATGTCTTCAGAGAAGGAGACTCCACGACCTGCCTGAGCAGCCTGTTCCAGTGCTCTGTCACCCTCACTGGGAAGAAGTTCCTTCTCATATTGTTGTGGAACCTCCTATGTTCCAGCTTACACGTCCCAGTACCGATCCCTGGGGGACTCCACTAGATACAGGCCCCCAACCAGACTCTGCCCCACTGACCACTACTCTCTGGCTTCTATCCTGCAGCCAGTTCACCATCCACCTCACTACCTGATCATCCAGACCACGCTGCCTCAGTTTGGCTGCGAGGATGCTGTGGGAGGCTGTGTCAAATGCTTCACTGAAGTCAAGATAGACCACATCCATCGCTCTGCCATCATTGAACCACCTGGTTATGCCCTCATGAAAGGCTATCTGGTTGGTCAGGCATGACTCTTTGGTGAAACCATGCTGACTGTCCCCAACAACCCTCTCGTCCTTGATGTGTCTAGAAACACCAATCTGAGTTCCCTTTAGTCTCACCTTGACTCCAACAGCTTTTCTTCCTGCCTTGTTGGAATGTTCCTGTCCAAAGGAAAAGGTTTTTTTGCACCCCAGACCTTTCCAAAGAGCAACGTGCTGTAAGTGTGGACACTACGCAGCCTTCCTGCCTGTGTTTGCCTAGCACTTAATAAGCAGAGACAGTGGCAAAAGGCAGGCACGGTGCCATCAGCAGATGGGATGCTGTTATGTAGCGAATGTCTCTCTTGGTAGCTTTCCCAGCCTGAGCATCTGAATGTCTGCCTATCCTCAGGTTTACTCGGCTTTAATAAAGAGGATGTTCCAAACTGCTGCCAGTTCTTTTTATGAACATGTGTACGCTCCTGTTTCTATCCATCGCTTGCAAGAGAAGCTGCCCTTCACCTCTTACGTGCTTTGGCTTTTCTGTTTGAGGTCCCCATGTATTTTCTGTGTCCAGACACAACTTGCTCTTGGCTCTGCTCACAGCACTTAATGGCAAGTTGAGATGAGAAGAACTGCAAGTAAAGAGCACTTGCATTTTGGTATGGTTTAGATGGTTTATAGACATACCAGACCACCTTCAAGAACTGTGTGTTCTTCAGCTGTACACATCCCTGCCACTTCAGATTTAACTTACCTGTCTTCAGATGACTGCCTCTTGCCACTAGCTGGTATGAAAATAAACCCCAGTCTTTGTTGAACCGGCGGTTTCAATGAAAGGATTGGTGTGCATGTGCTTTGAAACTGGAAATTTAAATCCAGGCATCTAAAAGCATAGCTAGAAAAAGGATTAAAACCCTCACAACTTCTAAAAAGCTTTTAAGATTAACTGGTGTGCTCACATTACAGCACGCTGCTTTGTGGGTGGGAAGAAGCAGGACTGAAGACTGAGAACATACAGGCAGTCAGGCCAGCTCCCAACTACGCCATCAGTACGGCCGTTTGCCCTAATGGCATTCTTACAAACCACCTACTCCTTGACAACACCCGTGTGTTCATACTGCCAACAAGCTTTAAAAATTGTATTAACTCCACCATCTAAACTCCAGGTTGCAACTCCCCCCTCCTTTGGCTCTTGGCTTGCTCATAAAGGCCAGTAAAAAGAAAAGAAATACAAATGAAGAGGAGAAAGCGATGACTGTCTGTCCTCACACTCTGCCCACAGTCTTTGACTCAGTAGATGTTTCTGCTCAAATGCTTCATGTTCAAATGGAATTGCCTACTCACATAAGCCATTTACTTCAATCAAAGCCAGATGTGCACAGGGCTGATCAAATTAAAAGGAAGTAACGATACTCACAATTGCAGGCTTTGCAAACAAGAGGTTTCTTTCTGTGGCTGAAAAGCTCGGTGCGGTGTTGGGATTTGATTACAGCAAAGCCTTCCATTGCAGTGATTGCTCGCCTTGTTATTCATGCAGATAAACACGTATTTACTGTTGGCAGACGCGGGAACGCCGCTCTATTATTAAGGTTGTGTGACATTTCCCATTTTAAGAGCTCACATTGAGCAGCTTAGAGCTCAACCACACTCTAAACACTTGGTTGAATTTTCTGGGGAAATTCCAGTCTGAAAAGCCAAGTTTCTTCTAAAAGTCAAACTGTCAAGTTTCAAAATCCTTACTTTTTCTAAAAATAGCCTTTACTGTCCATACTTATAGGCAGGGAAGCCTGCAAGAATGTGTCCTATATTTCAGGGCTGTGGTTTCTAGGTACTCTCTAGAATATTGTCCTAACGCTTCATATGGCTCCTCCTGCTCTGCATCTCCTGAGCTGTCAGACCTAGTGAGAGATCGTTCCTCCTCCCCAGCCCCTTTAAGCATGGGATCTCCCCAGGCAGACCCTAGGCACACAGTGTCCTCTCTTTGACCCCTGGCAATGCTGGGCACACACTGCTGCCATGGGGCTTCACTTGGACCCATGGGGACACATGAGAGGTTCATGTCACGGCCACTTTCTGCTGCCCTAGAAACCAGAGCTTGAAAGCAGAGAGCTCTTTCTGTAATCTCAGTGATGTCTCAGGACATCTACATTCTCCTGCAGGCCAAGGTCCCTGTTTGGTCCTCGTGTCAGACAGACAGTCTCGGCATGGATGAGCTATGGCAACCCTCCACACCTGATGGCAACACCTGAGCCATCAGTCATGAGCTCAGAGCAGCCGATGCACAGCACCACCTCTGAGCCACATGCTTCAGCACTGCTTGTGATGTTACCCACAGCGAGCACGGACACAGTCTTAGTGCACACAAAGCACCACTTCAGCAATTCCCCAAACCCTGTTCCCAGAAGCGCAGGATGAAGTGGAAGGGAATCGGAGGCAGCTTATTAATGGTGAAGAGGCCAGTAGGCAATTCTGCTGAAAGGAAGGTCTCACAACAGGAATACTATTATGGAGGTTTGTGCTTTAGATGACCAATTTATGCAAATTTTATGTAAATTAGACATGGCTTCTTTTATTTCTGGCACGTAGCCAGCAACTCTTTCATGTTATAATGCTGGGTAACCTTTGCTTGACTGTTTTCTTTTTAAAGTTAGCTATAAATCTGAGCTTTCTTTTTCTCTCCCTTAATTTCCTTGTAAAGCACAGTAGGGCTTTTGAAAGAAAAAGGATGTAACAGTATATGAAATCTGCTCTGTAAAAATTCAAATTAGAGGATTTATTCATTAAAATAAATCCTATCATTATGCCAAATACTTAACTGTTTACGAAGAGGAACATTATTCTCCAGCAACTTTAATAGAAGGATAACATCATAGAAAATATTAGTAGGAATATTCAGTCATGGTACTGAATGCTGTGGGACTGGGAAAAAAGAACTTTGTCTGGTGTATTTGTGAATGCCTCCTCAACCAAAAGAAGGAAAATGCAGGCATTCTCTTTCCTTAGATAAAAATTGAAGTGCTATTACTTTATTTTTTCTACTTTACATTCAAATTACCTGCTAATGTCTATGTTAGCGGTGAATACAATGGCTGCTGATTCTCAAATGCACGCTGTAATTTGTGGCTCCACGGAATTTAATTACATGGCCCTTCTGCATANCGCACGGTGTAATTTGTGGCTCCGCAACCAGCACTTGTGCTGTGGGGCTCTCCGCTCCACGGAATTTAATTACATGGCCCTTCTGCATATGGAGGACACTAACAACGGAGATGCTTTGCTTGGTGGAAACACAAATGCCAATGCCTAGTCCTTGTGGGCTGGGCTGCAGAGCCCCTGACACACTAGTCAGGGCCCACTGCGCTGGAGTTATGGCTTTATAACAATCCTTTATTTACATACACTGCTGAGGCAGTAAAAACAGCAGATTTTTTAGCGGCAGGCAGCGCAAACATCCCTGCAGGGCACGTGCCCCCTCGCCGCGGCAGGAACGCAGGCAAGCTAAATCAGCCCGTGACTGCTTTCCAGAAGCGCATTATGTCGCCGTGAATATGGTGCATGCCATCACACTAATAAAGCAGGCCCGATCTTCAGCGTGCCCCATCTCTCCCTCCAGTCTGAATTGGCAAGCACATGGCACTGGAAGAAAAAGAATTACTGCAAAGCCTTTCATTAGGAAGGTTTCCATTTACTCATGGTGAGATTGCAGAGCCATGCTGTAAACAGACTCCGGTAAAATCAATGGAAGGAACAGCTCTCCCGCCTCCTCGGATGCTACGGGAACGCGTAACCTCATCTGCTAAGCGTGGAGTCCATTTTGAAGCCGTGTTACGTCCATTGTACACATTTCAGCTCTATTTCCTAGGGATTTGAGTAATTCTTGCTTAGCAGTTCTCTCAGTGGCTGCAGGATCCTTCTGCCTCAGAACAACTTTCTTTTGCCCTTGTTGTGCAGCACTCCTTTAATCTCCTGCCCTTGCTAAAGACAGACCCTTAGCAACACAGGCAAGCAGCAGCACTTGTCCTCATGCTGCACATCACGTGCTGGCTTCCCAGTGCCATGCCTCACTCTTCCCAGAGAAACTTCTGTCTGACAGTCAGTTTTGCTCAGATCTCACCAGATCACAACTCTCACATTTAGGAAGTTTCTGAAGTTTAGAAAAATCTATGTGGGGAAGGGAAATATGAGAACAAGGCTTAAACCAACAAAAACCAGAAATAATAAGTGCATGGGAACTGTGTGGACACATCACAACAAAAAGCCCTAGGACGGTGGTTGAATGCTCCCAAGTTGAGTGGGAACCACAGCCAAAACGTCTGACAGTAAGGAGATGGAAAGCTCTGAACTTGCAGAAGAGCTCTCTGTTGAGCATCCTCCTCGAGGGAAGCTTTAGTCTGACAGCAAAGGTGAGCAACGCTCCCTGCCAATACAACACAGGGAACTGAAAGGGAAACCCATACAGCGCAGAGAGAACAGCTCCAGAGGAAAGTGCTACACGAATGCCATGTGCATCTCTCCTGCAAAGATGCTGACTGTTTCTGTGACCTGGTAACTTGCATGCTGCCTTACTGGGTAGTAAGTCACCACTACTGAATCACAAGAGCCACCACATAACCACTGGATCGTGAACTCCAGCACGAGCACAGTTTAAATCAATGTCCCTCCCATAAGCTCTGAACAACAGTAGACGTTGAAGCACTCAGACCTCCGAGAAAGCTGTAAAATACTCTTTTGGGGAGGTTTTAATGGGACAGCCCTGCTATTTTCTATGCAGATGTAATCAAATTAGTCACTCACAAGAGGGCCGGGGTGTTTGTGGACTGCTCAGTAATTATCTGTGACAGCTTCAGCAACAGAGAAAGGCAACAGTGTGGCTGCATCTGTGATGGACATCTGAAATCACCATCTTTGTGTACAGCCTCTGATGCTGTAAATGGATCCTGAAAAATCTAGCTGAGCACCACAGTACTTGTAATTCTATTGGTTTCTATAGAAATAGGATTATCCTAACAGCCAATAAATCAATTTCCTCCTGGAACACTAATGCAAGGAGAAGGGGCGCCGTTTCACTGTTATTTATAGAGCAAACAGCTTTTACACAATTTGCAATACCGATCAGAGTTTTATAGAGTTCATGAGATTTTTTCAAGCATGTTGCTGCACAAAACCAGCTCAGGCAACAAATGACAGAGGAACACGGGGCGGGGAGGAGGAAGCCCACGAAGCAGCGCGGTACTTACCAGCAGATGGCACGCTGGTACAGGTGCCGCCGTTCTGGCACGGCTGCCGCTCGCAGGCGTCGGGGTAGAGGACACAGCCCAGCTTCAGCTCGGTCAGACCAACCACCTCTGCGAAGCTGCTGCGCTTGTTCTGCAGCGGCAGCTCATTGTTGTTTAGGACGACTGAATCCAGGCAGCCTTGAAAGCCGCTCAAGACCTGCGTTGTCCTCTTGTCGGTCAGGCTGCGGACGTTATCCACTTGGACCTGAGCGCCGAAGTAGACGGAGCTGTCGGTGCTGAGCGTCTGGAAGTAGAGCGGGGCTTTGCGGCGCTCCACATAGCTGTCGTCCAGGGACAGGCTCGTGAAGTTGCGATTCAGCTCGAGGAAGACCGAATGCCAGCTCCCATCATTCACGGCCCTGCCAGAAATTCCCAGGATTCCCGGGCCACTTCCACAGTCCAGTTGGAACCACAGTTTGCCATCGACAATCTGCGAGAGGCAAACAGAAATCAGAGCTCTTCGGGCACTCAGCCGTCTCATCACACTCTTTAATGGAGAATCTGGAAACAGAGGCTTTCTAGACAGTCTCTGTGCAGTGTTAAAGCTGCTCTCCTACATCATACTAAAATAGCAAAAAGCTGAGCCGTTATAATCAGGGAAAAATAAAAAGGTGATAAATATCAGCTTTCTTAGAATTTATTCAAAGCCAGTTAATGCAGGCAAACTGAAAATACAGAAAAAATACAGAAGCAGAACACAGGCAAGGACTGGGATAATGTTATGTCTCACAGAAAGCATGTGGACTGGAGGACCCTTACTCTTCCTAGCTCTGAGGCTGAGTCTCAACAATGTCTTTCTAAGCAAGTTCCACCGTTCGCCTGTGCGCTGTGATTCTGCTTCCATGGCTGATGCTACCAAAAGGGCAAAGAACCAACCATCACTGAGTGTCTAAGACAGCCTTGTGACAACATCAGTGGCCACTGGTTTCAGCACACACCCTGTGCCTCTGTAACCTTTGAGAACACTTCAGCAAGGTGTGGATTTGCCACCAAGTATCACAAGTTCAGTTCCTCTAAGTATCACGGTAGGATTCTGTTTGACCAGAGTTCATGGATTTTCCAAGGATTTTACACTAGCTGCTCTGTGTGTACCTTACTAATGATGCAGAGATGGCTCCTACTTTGCTTTCTTTCCTCTTATTTACACTCGGTTCACGGCACTAGAGGGACTGTTTGGATTTCTCACTTTGCCTCCTCTCCCTCGCCCATCTGAAGCCCTCAGAAAATAAAAACCTGTGCTAGCCTGCTTTGGCAGGCAAAGTGCAGAATAAGGGAATAGGTATGAAGTGCTGCTTTCTGGATTAGCAGTTTACCCAAAGATTTTAGGTTTCTCTAACAGATGGCAGATAAGTTCAAAACAGCTGACAAGGCTGGAAATAATTTTTTATGACACGTTAATTGGATTCAAGCTCTCTGAAAGCTCTTGCAATTAATTTACCTTTATGTCATGCTCTAGGAAGTATTTATTTCTGCAAACCTCATCTCAAGACAGTTCTGTCCCATTATTTATCTCCCTGAAAAGTTCAGGTGCTGTATCCTTTTCCATCCTTTCCTGCAGTACACACTGCACTCTCACTGGTTTATCCGTAACAGGACCCTGAAGGGCGAAGCTGCCACAGTGGTCTATGCCAGAACACCCAGGAGCTTTGGTGGTCTGCTAATGGCTACTGCAGATGTGAAGGTGCTGCATCGTGTCCACCTGTCTTTGGCCATCTTTGGCTGTTTTGGGAATGAATTGTGTTACACAATTCGTGTAACACATAACTTGCGTTAGCTAGAGACATCCCATGGCACATGTCTGAACTGGTGCTCAGACTCTGTCACGTTGTCTGATGTGGCTAAAAGGTCAACGAGATACTGTTAATTCATGGGAGCAGACTCTGCTCTCCTGTTGTTATCAGTATTTTAATGACCTTGGAGATTCACAAAGTTACCCCGAGAAAAGCTTAGGGTAAAATCTTGAGTTGTGTTATCTCTGGACTTCCTTCTTGTTTCTGTAGCTCTGTGTCTTGACTGACTTTATTTGAACTGGGCTGTAACTTTGAGCCCAGTCACACTGGGCAACTGGCGTATGAACAACACTGCTCCACCACTCTGCAATTGCTTGGGTGGAGTGGACATGACAAGTTCCATATGAATGCCAGCTATACACTCACTCTGGCTGGCATGAGGAGTGTTAGAGGGATGTACGTGTAGAAGGAGCTAGAAGAGCAAGAATTAGACCCTGCTATGTGCAGCTGGCAATTCTGAAGTCCTCGACCTGCAGGATGTAATGAAACAGAAGAAATGAGATCTCTGAGGGATGGATGTTGCTTGGTACTCCTGCAGCTCAAACAAAAAAGGCTACATGACCTACAGAAAAAAAGTCAGGATAATTTTTCACTGAAAAAATCTTTTCTTACAGGACTCAAAACTCAACTGTATGCTATTTCTGCAGACTGAAATTGGTCCTGTTAAAGCATCTGCTCAGGAGGGGTTTCAGTAAACAAGATGCCCTGATAAACTAAGATGCTTTCTCTTCAGCAACAGAGCAATAGTTTCTCTTCACCCTGTACAACCAAGTAGTCCATAAACCTTGAAGTAAAAAAAAAGTATGGTCTGGCTCAACAGGCATAAAAGTCAGACAGAAAAGTACATGCCAACATATTACACTTCAAAAACCAGTCATCATTGGATAAGCTGTTAACTTGCTTCTTATTCAAAAGGTTTTTTCCTATGGAAACTGTTCTACTGATTGTGTATAATACACATATTCCTCCCCTAAGACTACTTATACCCTGAAGGACCTACTGCCTGCACGTCTATTACCCTTACTCACAGAACATGCTTTTCCAATTATCTTTATAAATACAGCACCGCACACCAGGAACACCTGGGATATAGATTACACCATTTGTGCAGGGGAAACCATGATCTTACACATCTTTCTCATGCACTTTTGTTTCTTTTTGCCAGCAGATGATCTGACACGCACAGTAAGTACATATTGTCTGAAAGGCTATGCTTCCTTCTTTTTATTAAAAAAGCACTAGTAACCCCCACTCAGGCTAGAGTGAAAAATGGGAAGGATGGTCTGACACAGTACTTGCCTACGATATGATAGATATGCATGGGAACCCACAGGCTGCAACATTCTTCCTCTGGGATCTCAAGCAAGTCATTAGTTCCAGGTCATCATCAGTAAAAAGGGATAACGTCATTTCCCCACCTCACATCACTGCTTTACACATACAGACATTGTGAGGTGCCTAGATACTCCTAGCAATGGGACCACAAAAGTACTTTCATGAATCAGATGTTCACAGGCCCTGGGGGCAGAGAGGAAATATTTGCCCCTTGATGGTCCTGTATGTCCAGAATGAGAAGGAAGAGCAGGAACAGCCTGTGAGGTATGGGATGCTGTAAAAGGCTTCTGTACTGACTACTTAGGTTGTCCAGGCAGGGAGAAGAAGGACTCTCCACTCAGAATGGCAAAACTGCACGTCCACTCTTAAGCATGGAGAACTCAACCATGGAACATTGATTCAGCAGTTAAAACCTGGTGTTGCCATGATCCTTGTAATAACTATGATGTCAGGGATGCTGTTCAGCTCTCAGCAGGCTCTTACATTATAGCCTGGTATCAGGAGAAGCTGAACTTCAAGTTACCTTGAAACGAGGTACATTTCAGCAGATAGTATGAAATCCACTAACTGGCCAGTGCTGTTGTCCAGGCTCAGTAGTTATCCAGATAATAACCTCAGTGGGATGATTGGTCTGCTTGAGGGCTGGTGGCATCAGATTCTCAATTCAGGAGTAAACACATGCCCCTGCTTTTTTCTACATCTGTGTGATGCAACACATCAGAGAGCTTGAGCTACTCAGTTTCGCGGCAGAAAGATGCAAACTCTGCAAGCCCTGACCAGTGTAGCACACAGCACCAGAAGAGACCCTCTGCCTGAAAATGAGAGCAGAGGCACAGCACTTCATCCTAGCTAGGCAAAAAACCTCTGCCAAGCATCTACCTTTCAGAGCTTTCTGGGCTTTGTTAAATAATTTCTTACAACTACTAGAACAGTGAGGTCAATGCATGTCTGCTCTTACAGACTCAGGATTCCTCACCTGTAGAGAAGTACAAAGAGCTGAGAAAGGTCCAAAAGCTGATGCAATCTGTTACATTTCAACAGCTTCATTCAGTGATTAAAATGGAGCCAAACATATATTGTAAATTGTACTCGAATATTAGCCTGGTTAAGATGTTTGGTTAACATCCATATTTGTGTGTCAATATAGGCAATAAAATGATCAAATGATTCTCCTGAGACCACACTGAGCTCACAGAGTCCATCTGCAGTCACACACCACGGCCATTGCATGCTGCCTACTGATCTGCCTAAGGAAATATTTCGTTAGCTGAATTCCATTTCCGGTTCGTTTGTGTAAAACAGTGTATTTAATTAAAATACTACTTGTTTCAGCTCCAGCCATAACTGGGATCATATCCAGGCTTCACTCTTATCCAGCATAAACCACACAGCAGTAATGCATTAAAATGTATAACAAACACTTAAATAAACCACGTAAAGTTCCACATGAACTGCCTGGATGGAAGAACATATACTTGCCTTCTACCATTTAACAGACACATTTCTGGAATGATGGAAAAGTCTTTCTTCACCTATTTTCAATCCTTTGAAATTCACAAAACAAGTTGAATCTCCATTATATTATATGGAAATAAAAGGGAAAAAAAAGAAGAGAGGGAATTCTGTTCTACACTGGCCTTGTAATGCTTTAAATCATTACTATATCTTACTTTTCCCAGATAGATGCTACCTAGGAAAATGAAAACGATGCTACTGTTTTTGAACTTGTGTAATCTTTTCAAAGGAAAAAAAAAGGGCCATCGACCTGCATCTAATTTTCCTCCAATTGTCTTAAAAGCAAGAGCACACCACAACACAAAAACCAGCCAACCTCTCAAAATCAATGGATGAGTTGCTTTATTTGAAGGAGCTGAATAAATAACCCCCTTATTATATTGTATCAATACAGCATAGCTGGTAGGCTCTCAGCAAAGTAGCAGACAAGCAGTTTGCTCTGTGGAATTGATTACTCGTCCAAGGACACTGTGTTATGATTATGAAGCATTTCCATCCCTGGAGTTATCACAAATGTATGAGCTCCCAAAATTAATCTGGTCACTTAAACTCCGAAAACCACATTGCAGCATTAATTTTTACATAGACTGCAACAGGGGAGACTTGTTCCAAAAAAATCAATGCCACTGTACGCTCCAACAGTGGGGGTGTCTCTAGCCTGCTCTCCCATGGGTTCATATTATGCTCTGGGTTTAAATTTCTTCTCCCCTGCCTTAGTTTGCGGCTCACTGATGGTCCTGTGCCCTCTTGTGCTAATTCAGCAGATACTTAAGTGCATGCTTAAAATTAAGGTATGTGAGCATTTCCAATTGCCTTCAAATACAGGAAGTTAAGCAAGTGATTAAGTGCTTTGCTGGAGTGATGCCAGAGTGCTCAAAAGAGCCCAGGATCCCATCCTTTATACTCTGTTTGGAAAGCTTCTCCTCATGTTTAATTTAATTGAAAGCAATGCTCAAATGATAACAATTTCACATTTACAGACCTCTAATTAATCTACTTAATAGCCTTATTTCTGAGTGCTTCTCTATCTCACAACATACATGACTGATAAAAAACAACAAACCCAACAAAACCACCATATATCTGGGTTATAAATGACAAAACACATACGTAGAAAGTCTCAGTGTAACCTGCTTGAAAACATCTGAGTTAGGGATTCCCAAAGCACAGTCTGAGAGTTAGCTACCACCCCTGAGGAGACCTGCTATAGCTACATCCCTTGAGCATAATGCCATTCACCTGCCATACAGCACTTTTGAGAGACTTCAGTCCAATGTTTCTCTGCTAAATGACCTTCACAAACAAACCTCTAGCTATTCCTGATCTTTTAAGTGATGCCATTTCTTAAAAATATGTGCTGAACATAACACTTTTCTCATGTGAAAGTACTTTTGGGACTGCAGAACTGCAAACATTCCCAACTGATACAAACTGAGAGGAAACATGAAGACTTCAAAGATGATCTTCAAGCTTGCAGTTCTGTTTTGCTTTTTTGAAGAAAAAGTATACTGAAGAATTCAAACCATGCATTTCTGTATGGCTCAGAGCAGTTGTCTTGCCCAACTCTGAACAGCGCTGAAAGTCCACGCCGAATGGCAGAGAGTACTCCAGTTCATTAAATATTTGGCTAGCAGCTACAAAATTATTTGTTGCCTATTAATAACTCATCTAGCCATTTTTACATTACCTAGGCATTCACCCAAAGGAACTCTAAAGATTGCAAACACAGACACAAAGGGCTCTCTGCCATTCCTCCCACAGCTGAATGATAGGACATGGCTGAGTTACAACAGTCAATCTCTTAATTTTGTACCCTGGAGGGTCCAGAAGGAATGCTGCACAGACCACTATAGAAATACTACACTCTTGGATGAGCCTAACACTCCATCTCCATCCAGCAGATATTTGCTGTTCCACAGAAATGCAACAAAGAACAAAAATTTATGGAAAACTTATCAATTAAATATTGACTGGATATCAATCTTCAGCTGCCCCATGGCTCTCTCAACAAGTAATCCTAATCCAGAGTGGAGAAATCTTTACATTCAGTAGGAGACGTGTTCTAAGCAGTTGGTTTCTGGAATTAACAGTGAAGTATTACTCCAGTCACAGGTACAGCCACAGGGGAAGAACAGTTATTCCAGCAGACATTGTTTTGACCGTGTATGCGGTCACACAGATCGCCTTATCTTACATCCCATTCAGATTGGCTCCCACATGCAGACACACATATGCTCTTACGAAGAACAGCACCCAATGGAGCCTTTTCCAAAGGAAGTACCACTAACAAGCTGCTTTTCTGATTGTTGTCGCTGCCATTGTCAAAATTGTTGTTTTTCCTTGTAAGCATGAAACAGATCAGACTTCATCTTCTCAAACTACAGCTGAAATGCAGACTGAGAGCCAAATCAAGAGCCAACAGAAAACATATAATGGAGAAAAACAACAGCAGAAAGGAGAAGTTATTATAATTACCTTCAGAATGATACAGGGATTCGCTCTGGTGTACATTATAATCCCATTGCTTTGGAGGGTTCGCAGACGAAGAGCCAACTTGAATTCCTCTTTCTTGCTATTTTCAGACACCCGGTATTTAATGTAGCTATTCCCAGCAAAGCTAAGAGAAGTGTGGCCTGAAATAACCATTTTGAAAAGACACATGTTCTTTTAGTGACACATGAAATAATTCCTCAACTGTCAAGTTAATTAAAGAATTTATAGAGCTAATTGAGAATGTCTAGGGAGCAATAAATAAAACTCAACTTTGATGGGAAAGAAAGCTGGCACTTGCTACAAAAACATACTGGGTTCTTTAAAAATTGTTTTTCACAGGATGTAGGGAAGTTCTATTTCTCCATACTTATAAAAAACAAAAAAGAGAGGTTTCTCCAAATAATGAGCATTTCTATTGTGCCTTGCTGATAACAGCCGCTGCCCAGGGCCATATTGCTACAGCTCAGTATGTGCCCTATATTTTTTTGTCAACAGGGAAACAGCCCCATGTCCCATATCCTCCATCATGAGGCCCTAGATTCACTGAAGTCAGTCTGTACTTCACCAGATCTTTTTATCCCAGGGAGCAACACAGCCGCAGAGAACGAACAAATGTCCTCAAACTTTCTTTTTGGGGTGGTAGAGTGTTTTCATTAATAAATACTGGAATTTTGGTAATCCAAATAGCAAGCAGAAGAGCTAATTATTGAGCTTTGCCCATGGCAGGAGAACATCTGGCATGCCAGTCTCCAGGAAAAGTCCCATTTTTGCAGCAGCCTGTTTTACTGATCCAGGATTTAACCAAGTCAGTGGGAATTTTCCAACAGAAACTGCATCATGGCCTTTATACAGCCCCACAGCTAGGAAGACATATTTTATAGGGGGTATAAACAGAGCTTCTGAGGAAGGGGTCATAACATCTGTTAACTGCAGTGGCTACTCTATCCAAAGAATGAGAAAGGCACCAAGTTGTTCAAGTATCCCCCCCCCAACCACTGCGACGTGCACCTGAACATTCTCCAAGTTTTCCTGGTGGGCACTGGCAGATGAACGGCCTCCGGTTAGCTTCGTAGCCCACACACTGCATGTCTCCTGGACACGGCTTCTCCAGACAGGGGTCGTTAGATCCCGGGCAGAGTCCTCCTGCAAGAAGTTAAACTGCTGTCAGGGACACACAGTGTAAAGCATGATCTGCAGCAGCACAAGAGTAATGAAAGACAACTATTGATTTCCCACCTCAGTACAAGTGAAGAATAGCTTAATAATAACAAAAACCCCCAGCCTTCACAGGAGAACATCCTTTGGACAAGCATGTAGCAAAAACATTACCAAATTCTTCTTCCAAGGCTGCCACAAAATCTACAGCAAAGACTATAAAACACCAACGATTATATACAAAACCCTGACTATTCTATGTGTAAAAAAGCACAACTACTCTAAGCAGTAACTGATCTACAATTGGTGCTGTGACTCGCAGGACTTCTGCATTATCACAAAACCTCTAGCACGGAGATTTAGAGATATGAGGGGAAAAGAAATTACTCAAAAACATCCTTTTGCCAGTGTACAGTCATGAGAGGCAACTGCAAAGAGGTGGATTTTCCAGGGAGACAAAATAAGCAAAACTCATTCCTGGGCTACAGAGCGCCAGCTGGACAATTTGTCCTCATACTGCACAGGACACGCCGCCAGAATGATCGTACAGCACACGGAAACTTGCCCTGTTTACCATGTTCCTCCAGACATTAATGAGATCTCACATCTTACTGAGCACCTTGCTCAGACTGCCAAAACCTATCCTTCTTTCTCTGGTTGTGGCTGCGTGAGTCCCATTGCACCTGGAACTGCATATGTCCAGGAAAAAAAGCCAACAAGGACGTGTGGATTTCTGGACAGTAAGACCTCAAAGTGAAGACATTTTGAAAATAAAACAGAAGCTGACTGTGTTTCTTCACATCACCTAACTGAAGAAAGAAGCAGCTTAATATTGTAAGTAGCCAGTGGCAATGTATAATAAAGACTTGTGTAAGGCATCCACGTCAGCTTGTATTTGGGGAAGTGCATAATCTGGAAATAAATATCTTGAATGCTAGTGCCAACTCTTTCATCAATTTACATCACAGTACATTAGGGATTGGAAGGGACCTCCAAAGATCAACTAGTCCAGTCCCCCTGCCACATCAGGATCACCTAGACCAAGCTGCACAGGAACACGTGCAGACAGGTTTAAAATGCTGCCAGAGAAGGAGACTCCACAACCTCCCTGGGCATCCTGTTCCAGTGCTCTGTTATCCTCACTGGGAAGAAGTTCCTTCTCATATTGATATGGAACCTCCTATTTTCCAGCTGACACCCACTGCCCCTCGTCCTATCATTAGATGACACTGAGAAGAGCCTGGCTCCACCCTCCTGACACCCACCCTTCACATATTTATAAACTTTAATCTTGACCAAGAGCAGGTGATTTTAGAACTACTATCACCTTAATAAAGAAGTCATCTGAGGGGAGCAGTAAATACCAAGTTTTAAATTTGCTTGAAGTATTTGTTCAATGCATTTAAATTAAGGTTCTTAAAAATCTCCTAAATTTTTAACATCCATCAAGCTGAGCATGCCAAGGGCTTACTTTAAAGCCTGCCAGTGTCCCAGGAACATCTTGCATTCCGTGGGGTTTGGCTGAAACTTCAGTATAGCTTCTAAAAGCATCCAGATAAATCAGTTATGATTGACCTAATGTAAAAGATTTGCACACATTGTCCACAGTAATGCACACGGCCACACAACCTTACTGCTCAAGCTATGACTTCTCAGGAATACACAACCTCCAGAACAGCTCATCTTTTCTTGGTCACAACAAGGAACTTGGTAGATGCAGAGCCTACCTCTGGACATTTGTATGTGGCTGTTATGAAAGCAGCCTTTGAGTGCAGGGGAAAATGGACTCCTGCCCTTGCTTCTGTTGATCTTCAGTCAGACCTTGAGAGTGAATCTCAGTTGCTGGGAACAGACAGGGGTCTCTTGTTTATTTTTATTTTCCTGAATACATGCAGGTAATGATTTTAACAATGAAAGTCACCATCCTCCTGCTCCTCACTTCCTGAATATTGACATTATTGCAGGGTATGCACCATATTGAAAACCTACTGTATTTTGAGCATACGTGTTATATTTACAATTTATAAAGGAAGAAATCAATCTGTCATTGAGTGTATCTCCAGAAATAACTAAAGAAATAATCTTCCTGTGCTCACACTTTACTACAAGTCAAGCAGGGCTCACAGTAAGCACAGCTGAAACTACCCGGCACTGCAAGGATTTTCTGGAAAAAGACAAATCACTAGTGTAGGTTTCAAAGTGGACACAGACTGACTACAAATACAGCGACAACTGTAAATGTCTTGCTTGATGTACAGCACAGTCAATTTAATCTTTAACATCCTCCCATCTTTTCTCAAACATTTGTTTGAGAGGAGTATCAAGTAAACAATTTACAGCACTGCCTGCAGCGTGGTTCGAACATGATGCACGGCTGTCTTTATTAATCAGTTCAGCAGGTGACATTAACAGGAGGAGCAGCTGCAATACACAGTCATTCTTTAAGTCTTACAGAATCAAGAAAGAAATGGCATTTAATAGGGTTCTGCACCCCAGAACTATATTCTGTTTAAACATAAGATCTGCAGAATTTAACAGACAATATGATGGGTTTTTTGTAGTTTTGGCTTTTCCTACAAAAATTCAGTGGCAAGTAATTTTTCTGAAATTATAACAGGTGGCTACATAATCTGTGGGCTGCCTTGTATTTTTTACTGGGTTCATTCAGCTATTTTAACTCATGCTTAGGTGACAAACACACAGCATTCTGCTTACACAGAGTACATCTGAATACAGTTTTTGTGCGGCTGTAACTCAAGCGAGCCTCTGTGTAGCTGACAGACAGGTCATTTGGACAAAAGCCCCAAAGCTCGTCAGTTTGCAGCAGGAAGGGGCACTGAGATTTCCAGTTGCAGCCCTGCAAATTTTAACATCCCCTAACCTATGACTCTCTTTGACATGAAGAAATAAAGCAATAGCTTACTTTGTCATCCATCTCTGCCAGGTTTTTTGAGCTGATTCAAACTCTGATTTGTACTTCAGAGACATTCTTCCAGAGTCAAAAAATACATGGGAAGGATCTAATGTATTTAGTGCAACCACAGAGATACAAGAAAGAACTGCTCAGCCTGGCAGGCCAAGAATAGTTCTCTGGTAAGCTACAAGCAAATCAACTCTTTATTCATCCTCCTGCAGCAGGATTTCATAGCTGTCACAAAACTTTTAAAATATTCAGGCTTGGGAGAAGAAATGCCTTGTGCCTGTCTGTGCACTATAAGCACATAAGCTACAAATCTGCATTACTGCCTTGCCCCAGCTAACACGCATTTTCAGGCTGATTTCACAACTATACTGAGCAAAGTTGTGAGAGAGTTCAAGGTTGCGTTGTCCACATCAAAGATTTACAGCCTGAGTTTAAATAAAATTACTGTAATGTTGCATTTCCACTCCAAAGAGCAGTCCATTTACCATCCAATAAGAGATTCAAGAAATACAGATTTGAATGATCCTTCTTTTTCTGCAGGCAAGCCCAGACAATCCAGGGCTTTCCCTTGAAACTCACAGCAGCGTTAATAAAACTGTTCTCTGCGAGGTGTCACAGAGACACATGAGCTACCACCAAGCAGTGCGTGGCAGGAAATGTGCATGAACCCACTTGACTTTGACAGATCATCCTCAGTTTAGTGCTCTAGGAGAAGGCAAAAGCAGTACAATCGCCCTACTACTACACTGAGGGAGAAAACGCTCCAAGTCCAATGTGAAACATGTGTTTAATTCCTGCCCATCCAAGGAAGAATCACTCCCAGAAATAGAAGCCTATTTGGAAAATGGAGCAGTCCAACAACTCTGACTCGAGCCTTGTGAAGTTTGGCGCCTTTCTGTAGCCCATTCTCCTGAACTCATATGAATACTAAAAAAGAGTCTGTTTCTCCCCCTTGCATAAGAAAGCTTGAAAGGTGATTCTTGAAGACTAGAGTCCCAGAAAGCATTTAAAGCAAACAAATTACTTGAAAGTGCTACTTTTAAACAACTTAATTATTAGTTTAGCGGGGAGGGAAGGCTGTCAACTCAGGAGCTGCAATTTGTTTTTATTTTTGGAGCAGAGTGGCCAGGTTTTGTAAGCAGTGATTACTGTACACTTACTAGTGCACACACCCCAGACTTGCTTCTGCACAAGTCAGCCATGGGTTTCACTTAGCTCAAGCGCCCCTAGAAAACTCTGTTCCATGCAGAATGTCCTAGTGAATCAGAAGGTCTCCCAGTTTTAGAACTTGGCATCTTCCATTCACTCCTTGAGCTCAGCTTCCCTTAAGACCCCTTAGGCGATACACAGCAATTTCTACCTGTCCTGATTCTACAGTCATGCCCCCATTTCATGCTTCAGCAACCCCACATTTTATATGAGACTGCATTCTCACCACGGGCCTTAAAATGGGGGAAACCGGCAGAGAGAAATATCTGTCCTTACCCAAGTACAGTGTTAGAAGGACTACAGCCAAATCACATCTATCAAATTTATCTGCAGTTCTTTGTTCCTGAGTGCAGACAGGACACCTTCTTCAGTCTTCCTGATCACTGTGCCAGGACAACTCAAGGCTCATTAGCATCTGTAGGTTTTCTGGAAATGGGAAAAGCAGTGCTGCATGTGTAGGAGTGGGGCTCCTGATGCCCAGTCCTACAAAATACACTTTTTAGAGGCAGTGTGTGCTCTGTGGAGCTGAGGACACAAGTCACTGTGGAAGATTAGGTTCCATATTGATAGTAGATCATAGCACTCTATAATTTGCCTTTGTCAGAACATTCACAGAATGCTAGAAGCGGCTCCATAAAGTCTGAATTGTCTGATTTCATGAGAACATGGTCTAAGGCTGCTATTCACTTGATTAAATAATGTGGATCTGAGTGTCTGCACTTTCCCTGAACACTTCTAGGTCTATTAGAAAAATTCTTTCAAACTATTAAGCCAGAACCATATTAAACACTTGAAATGGAATTAATCTCCTCTAACTTTAGGGCATGATTCATCCCACCGATCTTAGACATCTAGGGAGAGATGTATCACATCATTAAAAATACCTCATTCTTTCCACTGTCTGCAGATGGGGCCTGGAGTGACCAGCTGAGCTGTAGACAGATACCCACATTTGTCAAGATGATTTCAATCCAGCCCTCTCCCATAAACATGTTAATGTAACCTGGCTTGCATCAGACCATAATGCAGAACAACTTGATAGCCAAGCAGTCTTGACAAAACATGCTTCTGCCCTGCATCTTTGTCTCAATGCAAAATAATTACCTTGGATCATGAAAAAATAAAAACACAGAATGGATCTTCGCTTCTGAGAAATGAGAATGTCGTGTGAACTGCTTTGACAGGAGTGTATTTATTCTGGTCCTCCTATCTTCACTCCCCACAAGCACTGACAGATGTTTGTATACCTCCTGTCATGTGATGAGAGACTGGCAATCACACAGCCCCTATAGCCACACTGACACAAAGCCCAGCGTGCTACGATGCTTTTCATACAAACACAAGCAGATGAGCCAGAAGTCCAAGATCACAGTCTGTTATTGGAAAACTCTTTAGTTCAGTCTTATTGATTTTAAAGGCTTAGACTGATGCACCTGAACTTTCCCTTCCAGAGCCGTGCTACTGAAGCTCTGAAGTTCACCCGCTGCCTGCTTTAATGTCTGCCTTCATTTTTATGTTAGATAACCCTGTTTGCTCACAGAGGTAATGCAGGTAAGTTATGCACAGCTGGCATGCATAAATTGTGCATATCTGTGACATCTGCCAGTAGGAAAAACACTCCGAGTATGATACATATTTCAAGAACGAGTAAATTAGTTAAAACTCAAGCTTTCTGGGTCATAATGGAATCAGATCTCTGGAAACATATGCAATATATTAATGGCTTGGTCATAATATGAGCTATTAATATTTATTGGACTGGATCATGAAACTGTCTTAGTAACAAAAGAAGTTACTTGGTGACAAAGTCAAGGAATACTTTTAGTGCATTGATAGTATCTTGCTAATGCTGTCTTGTTAAACAAGTCAAAATAAAACTATTCTAGTATTTCGTGTGCTTTTTCCTGACTTGCTGCACTTCTGTGCATGCAAGAGAACTACTGATGACAGAAGAATTTGCTTTCGTCTACCTTGCTTACTCGGGGCAGACTTTAGCCTTCATAAAAGCACAACTGTACGTAAATTCTCTAACTAGCACAGCCTCAGGAGTCTGTATCAGCTTCTGTGTGGTAACACACAGTGTGTGTTGTGCACTTACCTGAATACCAAGAGATTTATAGTGTTTCCATTAACTGAAACAAAGAGGCTGAAGCATTAACTACTGTGGAGGAGGGCAAAGCGTGGATGGTTTTACTTCCCACTTAAGATCTCGGTGCAAGTCCAGGTACCAAAGGTCACCCATGTGGTAGCTACAGCCTATCAGCAGCTCCGGACACTTTTGTTACAGGCTAGATGGTGGACTGGACATGCACAACTCCACCCCAAGTCTTGGTGATCACATCTGGGAAATCAACACGTAGCCACTCAAACGGGAGCTGTGGGAACCCGTCCAGCTTTCCAGCTGGGCCAGGACAAGCTGCCTGTTGCAACTGTTCCCCTACAGCAGTCTTTGAGGTCATGATAAATGGTCCAGAGGCTAGGGACCACAGACAGTCTACGGAACCACACTGCCTTTCTGGCAGCCTGCCACACATCTTCAGAGTTGACTGGTACATGACAGAAAAATCTAAAACTTGCTGGAGTTTTGTGCCTCCAGTGCAATCTTGCTGTGCAGAGAGGAAAGAGAGAAAACTGCTGGACCAGAGCTGCACTGCATTGTAAAGGGTTTTTTTGGAGCTAAGCTAAGCAATTATGAGACAGATCCACTTACTGTTAGCATCTGAGGAGAATAATACATCATTATTGACTTTAATAAGTAGTGAAACCAAATTATAAACTGAAAATTCTGCCTGCCAGAAAACCAATTTCTGACAGCAAGGCTATCACTATCCCCATGGAGATGAGGATTTGCTATTTCTTGGTACAGAAATGAGACAAACATATGACTTAGAGAATACAAAAGTGTTTTGCAGACAGTGCTCCTGCACTGGCTCCAGGACCCATCTCAACTCATCTGCAGCACTGTCTCTTCTGAACTTGTGAAAATCCTTTCATGCCTAACAAAATGCCAACTATTGTTATAACAGATGCATCGGTTTGAAACTTAAAAATCTAGTCCTGAAAAATGGACCAGTCTGCTCTTGAATGACCATGAAAACACCTCAGAGAAGGAATTCTGGTATTTTTAGGGACCTGAACCTCTACGGTGTTATCATCTCTGAGGAGACAATGATTTTTGGTTAAGTTTTACATAATTTATACCTATTTTCATCCCCTCTGAGGTCAATGGTAAGACACAAAGTCCTGGTAGCTGCTGCAGAAACAAAGGTTGATTGCTGAGGGACACGGCTGCTGAATTCTAGAGCAGCTCTCTCTATGTGTGTGTGTGCACATGTGCTTATGATGAGGGAGACTTCAATGCACTGATTTTACGGTAGCTTTTTTCTCCACTCTTAAATGAAGTGGAATGAGGAGTAAATAGCCTGGCAAACAAAAGAAGCAGAACCATTATTATTATAACTGCCTGAGGTTTTGTGCTCCAAGTGCAGAATCCTAAGGAAGATTGGCTCTCAAGTCTATTTGTCATAGATGCCCATGTGGAACTTCTGGCAAAACGTGGACAGCCTGAAACCCAGCCAAACCCCCAGCCCCTCAACTATTTAGCATTAAAGGTCAGGAACAGTGCTTGCTTGCAGCTACTGAATAAAATACTTCACTGGTTTCCATACCTCTCTGCAAAAATGGGACTGAAAAAGATCTTTACACCTGCACTGCCCAGGTCAGGGCTCTTTTTACTTGGAGACTGCTGGTGCATCACTACAGACCAGACTGTTCTGCTACTGACAAACTCCAGGTTTATTGCTGTGGTGGCACAGAGCGGGTGGGAAACCACTTCCCTGGTCTCCTTCTCCCTTTCTTTCCCGTTCCTTCCCCTCCCCTGGAAGCTGGTTGATGGCTGTGATTATGGAGCCTTCAGGAAAGTGGTCTTTGTCATACAAGGCCAAAGTTCATCAACTTCCATTTACATCAGTAAACACGAACAATTCTTCCTGAGCCAGAGAAATCAATTCCCACAACACATCAGCCAGTTGTGCTTTAATGGGCTGAATTGAAATGCCCCTTCTAATCTGCATCAGAGGAATAAACCCAGTCCTGTCGCACAATGTGCAAGGATGGGAGGAGAGCAGTACTCACCATTGCACATGCAGTGCACATTCCTGTAAAAGCGGGGGCACACAAAACTGATCCGCGCCGTGCTGTATGTCATCAGGGAATGCGAATCAATAGATAGACTTTGCTCACAGTGTTGTTCCTGACAATCCAGTCCAGAGCAATTCTTCTCCAAGATAGCAGAAATACGAATCACATTTTCCAAGTGTCTCCTTGCATTGGTAAGCTTCTGAATCAAATAGGCAGGCTTATAGAAACCACTGTTGTGCATCTGAACTGCAAACAGCATGTCGAGCTGATTGCCGCCTGCCACCGGCTGAATACTGATGATGTGGAGGCTGTCTTGTTTTTGGGAGAGCACTGCGTTCCGCAAGGTACGCCTGAACCCGTGCATGTGAAGGCCCACAAAGTCTTCTGGGGAAACGTTCTCGAAACGGATGGTGACTGTGTTCTGCAGCATTTCTTGTAGCAATTGCTCAACATGGACCACAACATCGATGGGTACCTGGAATCGGCCGTCACTCACAGAGACATTCAGGACGTACTTGCCGTTATCAAGCCCTCCAAGGGCAATGATCTTTCCATCATGGCTGTTGACCTTGAACAAACTTTTCTGCTCCGCTTTTAGCGTGTAGGTGAGGACATCGTACACATCCTGATCTGTGGCATGAATTTTCCCGATAACTCCTCCAGGAAAATCATCTTCCATGGTGACAATGAAAATCTCCAGTGGAATCGCAGTTGGTTTGTGAATGCTCTCTTCAATAACCCTCACCTGAATGTAGGTGTGGGAAGCCTGCTGAGGCTTCCCCGAGTCCTTTGCCTAGTGTGATTTAGAAAAAAGAAAATAAACCCCAAAATAAAACACATATATAATAGAACCAGCAACCATAACTTCTTGAAAATACATACTTTACAGCATCAGGAATTCTGAAGGGCTCTCAAAAGAGCTTCCCAAACGCTTTTGCAAAATACATATGTAAAGAAATATCTCAGCCGTTTCTAGCTGTGGAACTTACAAACCCTTTAGGGAAGCACAGATATTTCATCTAAGTGGATTGCAGAGAGAAACGTGTCAGCAGAACGTCTCATTACTGAAACTCAAATGTTCCCAGGATCCCATAGCTATCACTTGTCCTCTTCACAACAGAGACACTCTATTGTGGTATACGGGCTCGCTTTTACCCTGGAAAAGAGCCTGATGCCTAGTGAAACACCTGCAGCAGCTTCTGCTTTGCTTGGTGTGCTCCAAAGTGTTTCGGACCCTGATTAGCCTGTGTGGATGAGGGGAAGTCTAGAGCTTTTCTGCAGAGCTCCATACTGATTTACCTGCAGCAATCAAGAAACATGCTTGAAACAAACAAAATTTATCACCCTTCAAAAGAAAATCGGGAGCTCGTGCTGTTACTAATGGTAAAATATGAAAGCAGAGAGCAGCACTGCACTGGGACCAACAACTCTATGACCTACAGCACTTTTTATAGAGAGTAAAAGCAAGTAGGACAAAAAAATCCCACAGCCTTCCTGACAAAAAGGTGTGCAAACTTGAATCAGTGTCCTTTACTGTACCAGGAAAAATGTTTAATTGAAATCTCTATTAAGATGCACTGCTCCACACTCTTAACTGCTCCAGAGAAGAACAAAAGACTAAACTACAACTGGGCATTCACAGAGCACACATTCAAAGAACTTTGCATTTGGACATGGGGAGGCAAACTGACAAGCTAAAGGGAAAAAAAAAGGCAGGATGGCAACAGTCATATGGACACTAGTGGGAAAGGATTAGTAACTCCAACACATTTTAAAAATCATTCCTCCTCAGGCCTAAAAGGATGAATGGAGTATTTAAAAAACCAGACTTCAGGTCTGTATATGCACACATGCACAGAGATTACATCCCAATACACTTTAAATTCTAACATTACTTTTTAATATCATCAACACAGATGAGGAACCTGATGATAGAAAGAAGAAAGCAGCACCCTGGTGATATGAAGGGAAAGAAACATTTCTGTTGTCTATACACAGTGGGGAACTATGAAATATGTTTTCATTGCAAAAATCCTGAAAGAAAATAATACTGGTAGGAATTATGCACCTACAATCCACCAACATGATTTTCTAAGCATGTTGGTGCACCCCAGACATGTGGTCTGTCTAATATTTCATACTTGGATCTATACAGCTAGAGGATGCTGCTTAGATGTAATTCTCATGCCCAGTTTTGGCTATACTGAAACTCTGGTTGCAAGAACATTAACTAGCAAACTTGTACAACTGTGCTTTGATTAGAATTCTCATTAGCATCACAGCTTACTCTCTGTACTGCTATGAACAGCATTAAATGTGCTTGTAAAGGAGGAGACAGGCTGTATTTACAAAAACCAACCCTAGCAAAGCAAGTAGGGGAAGGAAGCCTCCACTTCAGACTTCATTTATAGGAGCATGTCTCATTGCAATGAATCACAGAATAAGAATCACAGAATCACTCTGGTTGGAAAAGACCCCTGGGATTATTGAGTCCAACCATCTACCCTACCGTACAAGTTCACCCCTAAACCATATCCCTCAACACCTCATCTAAACAATCTTTAAACACTTTCAGGGAGGGGAAGTCAACCACCTCCCTGGGAAGCCCATTCCAGTGCCTGACCACACATTCTGTGAAAATGTTTTTCCTGATATCAAGTCTAAACCTACCCTGTTGTAACTTGAACCCATTCCCTGTTGTTCTTTCACTAACTGCTTGTGAGAAGAGACCAGCACCAACCTCTCTACAAGTTCATTCCCCAGACTTGCGTGTTTACTGACCTTTACTACCGTTTCTCCGATAGGCCTGCAAAATTGTGGACAAATTACTTTTGGATTGACAGTTTTGTGTAATCAACATTACCTTGGTTACAACGTTCTCCATTGGTGACTCTAAAGCTAAGTTGAAGCTGAACTTCTATTGCATGTCTTATTTTCACATTCTTGAAAAGCTAAGCTGACCTTGGAAATGTGGTTTCATGAATTCCTGGTAGGCTTCAAAAAATTTATGATTAAATTTATGACTTAAAAGCAGAAGCTATTTTCCTTCCTAGAACAATATTTTGCTGTCACTCGTTCTGTGTGTATTTATATGTACATAATGCATTTTGGCTTATTTTCCTCTCTTAGCTACAGAAAAAAAAAGATGAAAATCTAAATCATAACGGCTGCTGCTCAGAAAATCCATTTCATGCAGAGGAAATTGGAAAGGTGGTTGGCTACCTACTCATATTTATATGAAATTAGGTTTAAGGACATCAAAGGAAATATACCATATTGTGTACCTGTGAACTGGAATGCATCGTATTTACTCACAGAACACAGTCAATTAAAACCAACTCAGGCAGGCAATGTAGAGAAGACCTACCACTATGAGAGCTTTTTATTCTGTGCAGATCTAAAAATCAAGCCATACCTGCACGCAGAGCACATACTCAGTTGCAATCATGTGCTTGAAGATGACGGCAGATCTCAAGACGCCATGAGGGTCCAGCGTAAACTCCTCCTCTTCGTTGCCAGTGAGGATGGTGAAGGTAAAAGGTGGGCCATTGTGAAAAGAGTCTTTGTCTGTCACTACTAGTTGCAAAATGCTTGTGCCCACTGGTTTATTTTCCTTTTCACATGTACACAGCAGATAAAGAAAAGGATTAGAATGATACACACCACAGTCATAAAATGTCAGGTTTCGTTATTGAGAATATTCAGCTAAATGTTCTTTGATCATGAAGGCACTTCACAGGCAGCATTTCTTTGACACCCACTGCTTGTGCCCCATGGAACAGTCATAGAGATGGAAGTACCCACCACATCTCAAAAGACTGGTGAGTTCTGCCTGACACAGTGTCTGATCATGACTAACCATTAAGGCTCACGCCCTGAGCAAGGTGTTAGGAAGTGTCAGCTCACCCCAACTCAGACTTTTTGAGGCCAGAGTACCTGGCCCATCAAGGATAAAATTTGTGACAGATGCTGAGATTCAGGTGCCTCAGCAAACAGAATCTTAGAAAAGACTTAAGAAAGACGTGTTTGCACTTTCCTTTAAATAAGATCACTCAATATGTCTTTTGCAGATAAATCATCAAAAGCTACTTATCTGGAACCAAATGGGTTTGTACTTTAAAAGTCAGAGAAGGTTTTGATGTGTGGGATAAACTTACTTGAATGACAGCTGTATAGTTAGCTGGAGTGAAGACGGGGCTATTATCATTCACATCAGAAATGTCCACATTGACTGTCACAGACGAAGACAAAGGAGGGGTGCCATTGTCTCTTGCCTGGATAACTAATGAATACCCAGATATCTGCAGAAAGGTGAAAACATCAAATCATCGCCAAAGTGACCCTAAATTTTAATTCATGTTCTTTACATCCAGTGCACTACCTACAGTAGGTAGATTTCTAAGGAAATCTGTTTGGCCTCATTACCTTCCCTGCCCTTAGCACAACATTATCCTGTTTATTGCCGCTCTGTGCCCCGTCTCCTGTTTTACAAGGCTGTCGATGAACGTACCAGTTCCACTCTATTAAAGTAACCGTATCAGATGACACTTCCCTGAAACAAAGGGGCAGACAATAACAAACAGAAAATACCCAAACTGAGGTGTTACCACTGTGGTTAATGTTTTCATCTCTCCTAGGGTTATGTGAACTGAACCTGTTTATCTTATGGTTTCTAGGATATTATATAAATTGCTTATTAGAGCCAACCTCATCTTGACTCACACTGTTTCTAATATGTTATGGAGAAGCAAGCAAACGTACACAGGCAGTTGGCTTAAACACACTGGGAAACACTTGGGACTGCTAGAGACAACAGTCTCTGTAGCAACAGGGTATTATCCCCATTTGGTAGAAAAGAGGCAGACACAAACTACTCATCATGGTGGGGGCAGTTCAGTGCATCACCCATGGGTCCTCAACACACATATGTGCCAGTGTGTGACGTGTGAGTGTATGTGACAACCTGCAAAAGCCCTGTCTGTGCACTGCCTGTGGGTGACAGTTTGGTTTCACGACCTGTATCCTCATGTCAGCCTCCTGACATCTTGCAGCGACTTTTTACTGTGTATCCTTCTAGCTCCCCCAGGAAAGCTGCTTCTACAGGGGAGCGAGCAAAGGGGAAACACACACAAGGTACAACACACCCAAAATCCAAACCCCTCTGAAAACTAAAATCCATTCGGGTAGGAGGGAGGAGGAACAAAGAGATGTGGGACTAACCTAAACAAAGAGGAAACAGTTTTTGAGGTTGTAGGGAGAAAGACTGATTTGGTGGGGACATGGTGGCAGAGGAACAGGAAAAATCCTGGTCTAAGAAAAGACAAGAAAATGAGACAGAGAATGGGTTTTTTTTCCTTTTGAGCTGCAGCTTCTACTGCCAGCTAAAGATAAGACTGACAGTTTTATGGGATCTTCCCCAAACTCTGTGTGTGTTTGCTTTCGTTTCAGTGTAACCTGGAAAGGTAGATGGCAAAAGTCATGGTTTCTATGTGATTACAGATCTGGAAACAAGTTTTCTCCAACCCAGTGAAACCTGGGAGTCGGCACCGCGTTTCGGGATCGACAGCAGATGGGGCATCATGTTCCATTTTCCCTAACGGGGTCAGAAACACCTGTGTCTAGGAAACGTGCCAAAGAAGCAAAAAACCAAAAAGACAATATCACAGCTTATTTCAACCAAGGGAGACTTTAGGAAATGCAGATCCAACAGAGCTGGCATTGAACATGTGTAATGCTGGAGTTATGTGTATGTGTCTGCATACAGTTGCACTACGAAAACTAAGTAAGATCACACGAAACTATGAAGCTGCCATTTAAGGGAAATTAATCCAATTAGTAACACACCCAGCCATGGTTACTGCCCTGTCCTCTACAGTCTGCAGTAAAGTCATTCCAGCACCAAACCCTGACATTTTAATCCTGCCACTGTGATAATACAGAAAGGATATCAGCCACTGCTTTAAACAAGAGCCCTGCTTCTCACAGAGAGCTTTTCCAGCTGAGCCCGTGTTCTGAGGATAACAATCAGCCTCCCCAGTTCCACGGATGCATTGCTCCCAGGCAGGAGGAATGGACTACTTTACATGCTGAAAGACTTCTGAAGCCATGCAGCACTCCTGCCCTGTTAATGGCACAGGCTACTGTGTTTGTTTGTTGGGATTTTTCTCCCAAAAGCTGCTAATTGCTAGCTGTGGCAAAACACTGATAAATCACCCTGAATGAATAATCTAGTGAGCAAACAAAGCAGCAGAATCTGTTTAATGAAGCACTCTTTCACTTTTGGTACAGCCTGGCCACTTCATAGCATCACCTCCCCAGTGACATGTTTAGCAGAGCGCTAATTAATGGCTGAGGTCTCAGCTCGGTGCTTGGTGCCACAATCTGGAGTATGTTGTAATCACCCCAGTGCACACCCCGCTGCACGTGTGTGCTTGCACGCGCAGGGGAAATGAGGCAGCTCATTAACACAGCAACAGCTGCCAGTGGTAACACGGGAGAAATCCAGGGTAGCTTTTCTCCCCAGCCTGGCCTCAGCTGCTGTGTTGGTGCAGAATGGGAACGCACGCAAAGCAGTTGGTTTGTAGATGGGACAGGGGATAAGTCTGGGGTGGGAAGAAATGGAACAACATTAGAAAAACCCGTTGGAGCATCTTTGGCTGTTCATTACAGTAAATGAAGCTTCTTCAAAACAAGCTAACAGCAGAGTTGAGATCAATACACATCTGTAAATCATTGTAAGTTAAGAAGTCCCACGTGTCTTACCCTTTCTCTATCCAATTTCTTTTTAACCTTCACGAGTCCCAGAACAGGATCAACTGAAAATTCATTGTCTTGATCCCCATTCACTATGGAAAAATGAATCTGGCCATTGGGAGGACTGTCCAAATCTTCTGCTATCAGCTTTTTCAAAAGAAGAGTAAAAATCAGTAAAACAAATATTAAGCCATCTGCATGATTCATTCCTTGACCAATACCCCAAAAAGAAAGACTTCCTGTTACGTTGACTCACAACAGCTGAACTGTATCCCTCTACCGCATCAAGGAAATTAGTTTTTGACAGGAGTCCCCCATTGGACCTTATAAAAGTTACAACCTTAAAACACAGACATTATTTTCATCTTAACATTCCAAATAAGAACTTTGGGATGCAGGGGTTCCAAGAGAATTTTTGTGAGGTGTGGGTACGGCACACCGCACGACAGACTACACAAATACTATGTGTTTCACAGAGAAGTTGAGTCCTGCCTTTCCCATAAAATCCAGTTACTTCTAGCTGACTCATGAGGTGCAATACCTTAAACATGCCTGTGCTCTCTGACAGCACATTAAAGTTCAAAGGAAACACTGGTACTACTGTGACACTCTTTTGAGGAAAACTGGTAGCAGCCTGCATGCAGCAGCAGCAGATGCAGAGTATTGGCTAGAGTGCAGTTTGGGTCATTCAAGATGCAGTAATTATCATTATTAACCAGCGTAGAAGTATCTTATTAAAGGTGATGTGGCAGAGGGCTTCATCCTGCCTAAATGCCACGTGCCTTACTCACCATTATCACCGAATCACCGATGGCAGCATCCTCGCTGATGACCGCACTGTAGACCATCTGGCTGAACTTTGGTGCGTTGTCATTAACATCTGTCACATTCACGTTCACAGTCGTAACGGCGCTCAGGGCTGGAGTACCTCCGTCTTTTGCTTCTACTACTAAGTAGAAATCCTTACACGATTCATAATCCAAAGGTTCAGAAATGGAAATCACTCCTTTGATGCAAAGGAAGGAATGTCAGCAGGCAGTGAAAACCAAACAGCGCTCTGGTCTAAGGGTTTCTGCTGTGGTGAATAGTACAGTAGGCTATTTATTGCCATGGCACACACACAAAGCACACTGCTCGAACTGCAACACTGCCCAAACCAGTAAAAATATTTACTCAGGTTTCCACGGCTGTCACTTGATTAAAGAATGATGCCAGTGGCACTTGGGTTGCCTCTGCAGAAAGGACACTCGCAAAGCATGAAGCAGTGAGTGGTTCCTCATGATAATAGCTTTTACTATATGAGTATTGTAGATGGGGAGGCCATTCCACCCACTTGCCTGGGCTCATGCACAGAGCCTGTGGGAGAACGGGATGCAGACGTTGGAAATCGGCCCTGACAAGTCAACAGGAATGCACTCCCACAAAATTAACTTCTCATGAACTACACACAGATGAATGGGGTATGCGCACCTTTGTGTGACAGCTGTCTGTCACTTATGTGACTAAACAGGGACTTCCCCACTCAACTGCTTTTATAGATTTCAGGTTCTCTTATCACATAATCAAAACTAATAAACTCTGTGACTTGACTCACACTGTGCACCCTGATCCCTTCTACCATAGAAATTATTCTTACACAAGCCCTGCACTTGCTTCCCCTGGGCCCAAAACCTTAACAAGAAGGAGAGAGTGGGTAGTGCACAGACTGCTACTGAATTCTTGAAGGAGGTAATAGAGGGCATAGCAGGAAAGACTTAAAAGCAAATCCTTAACCTTGGCAAGCCAAAGCCCTTTGGATACAGGCCCATCAAGAGCAAATATATAGGGCTTAAAGGTCAATTAGCCCACCTGTAACCCAAAACAGGTCAGCTAAACCTAATCACTCTTAAATGTACTCATCTTCAGGGTTCCTGTAAGCCTCCAACAACAGCAGTCTCCTCCTCACCTTTTTAGGAAAGTATTCATTAAAGACATTCGTTAAGGTTAGGAATTTCTTCCTATCATTTAACGAAAATAACCCACATGCAACTTAAGCCAATTCACAAATTCTTTTCTCCTGAGTGCTCAGGTAGAACAGTTTATTCCCCTTCTCTTCGTAGGTACTTTTAACAGGCTTGAATACTAACAGCATGCCTTCTATTTTCTAGCTTAAACAGCCTCAGTTCCTTCTGTCATTCCTGGTAAGCCACATTTTACAGACCTCACATCATCCTTCTTCATCTTGTCTGGGCTCTCTCCAAATGAGTCCTAGCTTTCAGCATGACTTGCTAGAAGCAGAGGCCCTGAAAAGAAGCTTCCAAGTGGCTAGCAGACAGTTCCCACTGATAAATGGTGTGAAGGGCATTATTTTTCAAGCCCTGATCAGGCATGCTGCATCAGTATCCGGCTGTCTGGAAACCAAGCTCCTGCCTCTAAACCGATAATAATGGAGCTGTCACACATTAATGAATAATAAATAGTTTGGGGTTTTCTCCCTGTGTGATTAGGCTTCATTATGGGTTTTTATTGATTTATCTCCTCCACTTCATTGTCAAATGTGAAGTTAAGTATTGCTGTCTAGGCGTATTTATGTTTAAATTTTCTTAGCAGTAATCAACATTATGAAGAGAACCGACAACACACAATTACATTAAGTCTCTCTCTTGTAAGGCAGTGGCCTCCACAGAGTGGGGGCAGAGTTTTGTACACAGTGATGTCAATGACACGATGCATCATCTTGAGGTTTTCCAGGTTACTGGGTGTTACCGTGCACTCAGACAAGTGTAACCTTCAGCTTTCACAATCAGGATTGTTTTGCTCGGAAACTCTGGTGATAGATTTATACTGATAATCCTGCATGTTATGAGAATAAGGGGATGCACTGCAGGAAGCACAGAAGAATCTCAGTTGATGGATTAAAAGCTCCATAAGGATAAAGAACATATTGCACTAAGGAAATTCAAAGAAAATGAGACATTTGCACTGAAAAAGGCAGCCTTTCTTAGCATTTCTTGAAGAGAGGCAGCAGTACGCTTGCAAAATTCTTGATGTACAGCTGAAAAAACTCAACCACGACAGAAGTAAATTGCCAGACAACACAAATTAGGAGCAACCTCAGCCAGTGAAGTTGCATATGATTGTACAAACAGTACTCACACGTTAGGAGTGCCAGCTATTTTGGTGCTGACAGCACTGTCTGATGCTTGCTGAGGTCCAGTCAGTAAACATTACATGTGTTCATAACTGTAAGGGTTGCACAGCTTGGCTAATGGGCTGTCACATCTACATCGACTTCAACAGACACATTAATGGAGAAAAGTATTCTCTGTTCAAGCTGGGGCAGCTGAGTGTGACTGTAATTTACATCACTTTCCAGCCTAAAATTAGTTTTTAACTGTGCAACTAATTCCACATTGACAAGCACCGAGACTCTATTCCTGGCAATTTTTTGGTCCAAGAGCCTTGCCCAGAGCTCTGGTGTTTTCCTGTGGCCCTCATTTTGCATTACAAGCAAAAACCTTTCTACAAACCTGTTTTTGTGTTAATCTTGAACTTCCCTTTCTCATTCCCCGACCTGATGAGATAGGCAATCTCGGCATTAGTACCGATGTCTTGGCTTGTGGCAAAAACAGAAAGGACCTCGGTGCCAGGTGAGGTGTCTTCAGGTACTGTAACAAGATAATCTCTTCTTTCAAACACAGGGGGGTTGTCATTAATGTCTAGCACCGTAATGGTGACCGTGGCAAAGGAGGACAAGGTCAGCACAATGCTCTGATCTGAGGCCTTCACACTGATGTTATAGGAAGACTGAAGTTCTCTATCAAGTGGATGCTCCAAAATAATGATTCCTGATGACCGGTCCACTGAGAAGTACCCATTTGCAGAGTCTGCCAGGGAGTAGGTAACTTTTCTGTTCACACCTGAAAAGGAAAAAAATGTGAAAATGACAAAGTGGAATAAAGAAAACAAATCTTTTCCCATCTAATGGAAGCTCTGAGCAGAATCTGCTATCACCCTGATCATTTCCAGTGCGGGTAAAGAATATGGAGGTGGAATGCTTGTGTGTATGGTATTGCTTGTAATTTGGGAGATCAGAACATGTTCTTCTCACGTGTCAAATCCCTGTGGTAAGTTGTGTTCCTTCCCTCATCACGATACTTTGCAGAACTGCTGTGTAATGAAACTTGAAAGCAGAATCCAGATATGCTCCTCGCCCAGAAAAACTTACAACTGAGTTAGATGAGAGGGGCAGAATGCTGAAATTGGAAATGTCTCAGAGCACATCTTGAAGGAATAAAAACGTACATAAGGGAAAAAATAAACCCATACAAATACATCAGGTGGCACAGACTGTACTTGCTACTGGTGCTGCCTTGATTCCACTGCTGAGCAGCAAAATACTATCTTTAGACAGTATGTGTTAGACAAAAGCTGCATCAAACAACTGCTGCCAGAATAAGGACACTTTCTAAAGGAACGTCCCCATCTTCCCCAATGTGAGAGCAGAAATTCAGCTGTATAAAATATACCCTGTGTTTTACAGATCCTGCCTGTATTTCCCAGTCTGTAACACCTATCAACAGAGCTGCTGCATATGCAGATCTGTGCGAGGCTGCAACAGCCAGTAATAAGGCCTGAGGGGAAGCCTTGGTCGCTTGCTACACTACAGAGGGATCATCATTTCAGATCTAATTAACAGTGAACGCACACACAACCTAATGCAACCCCCTCAGTACTGCTTGGTTTTGGGATTTGGTCCTGGGTGCTTCACCAAGAGATCACAACTAAGATGCAGTGAAATGGAGAGTCTGTGTGTGTACCATCTCTCACTTGAGCAGTTGCTGCCCTTTTTTGTTGGAGAACAGACTTCACAAGCCTGGCACTAATCAGACGAACGAGAGCACCAATCCCTTCTAGGCATATTTTGTTAATGCAGAATTTGTGACAGTGTTATTCTGCTTTCCAGCAGCAAAGTGCTGTAGAAATGTCTGATCAAAAGCAGGACAAATCGCAGTTGTTTTCGGCTTGACGTGGCAGGAGTCAGCATCCACACAAGGGGGAGCTGGGAGACTCTTTCTTCTGTCACACACACACAAAAGGTAGAGGCACTACAAAGTCCCAGGCTCTCCTTGGAGAGTTTAGGACTTACTATTGCAGTGCTTGAGACACTAGAGTACATTTCACATGTTCAAATAGAACAGAATGTCTTTTAAAAAAGGATGATTTTAAATGGCAATATTGCAACCAGCCAGGTTTTGTTGTGGGTTCTGGCTTCTTTTTTGTGAGCTGCTTTTGTGGTTTTGCTTTTGTTTGACTCGGTTTTGGTTTGGTTTAGGTTAACTACAGTAGAACCTCTCTATTCATCTTGGCATCTCCAACGTGAGAAATACAGAAGCCCTCCTTCATCAAAACAGGCAAAGTAGCCAAGGAGGTGACTCCTGTCCTACAGGCAAAGAATCCAGGTCCACTCACAAACTAGTCAGAGTCTCTTTCATGTATTGAAACACATAAACTCTGAACACAATACAGTCTGCTGGAGACTACTCTCATCTCTGACCAGTGCTCTACCAGCTGACCAGGGGAGTGGGAAGAGACAGCTCACACACAGGGAGTGATAACTCTGGTAACTGCAATCTGACAGGTGTAAAATCCAGCCACACTCCTGTAGTCTTCCTCCTAAAGGTGATGTCCATTAATTAACAAAATATAAATAATGCTTTTTGATTCAGTGATTGCTAGCAATCCTGCAATGGAGGCAGTTCAGATACAGATTATGGTGTCCTGGTTGCTAACTGTAATATAAGGGACTTCTAGGCATAAATTGAAAGAGGTCCCTTCCAATCCCTAATGTTCTTTGATTCTGTGAGTTACTTCATGAGGTAGGTGGTTTTGTATTTCTTTTCTGGAAAACAAGAGAAGACTATAGAAGTCCCAGGGTTAACCTGCACCAGTTGAATGGTGAAAACTTTATTTAGAATCATAGAATAGAATCACAGAATCATTAGGGATTGGAAGGGACCTCGAAAGATCATCCAGTCCAATCCCCCTTCCACAGCAGGATCACCTCCTATGTTCCAGCTTACACTTGTCCTATCATTAGATGATATTGAGAAGATCCTGGCTCCATCCTCCTGACACCCACAGTTCACATATTTATAGACATTAATAAAGTCACCCTCAGTCTCCTCTTCTCCAGGCTAAAGAGACCCAGCTCTCTGAGCCTCTCCTCGTAAGAGAGGTGCTCCACTTCCTTCGTCATCCTCGTTGCCCTACGCTGGACTCCTTCCAGCAGCTCCACATCCCTCTTGAACTGAGGGGCCCAGAACTGGACACAACACTCCAGATGTGGTCTCACTAGTGCACTGTGACTATAAAGGAGATGTATCCTATGGAAAGGAAAGAAGAGATCCAACACCATGGTTCCTGTGCTGGTTAGTACTTGCCCACAGCTGTTGAGGGATTAATGTTAGCAAACTGTGTTGTGTCTATTCACTTGCTCACTTAAACACCTCAGATTTCTGAGGTGCCAATCAGGAATGCAAGCTATGTGAACAAGGAAAGCTTTGCAGGAATTACTATTACAATAAGAGGATTGCAGTACAATGTTTAAATGAAGGAATAAGCAGCATGTTTTCTGTTTAGACTTGTATTAGCATATGACAGAATATTGGCCTTTACCAAATCTCTGGTGCGAAGAGCTTGTACAACATACAGCCCTCTAGTACCTCGAATACCATCCTTCCAATGGCTTTTTGCTTGTTTTCTTCCATACTAAAACAAAGGGGCATGCACTGCATGTCACATAATGGCATCTTCTGTGTCATTACTACTTTAATAAGCAGCAGGGAAATAAAGTAACTTGTCTTTAGAATCCAAGATTGTAAAATTTCTCCTTTTCTAACTCGCAGAATCATAGAATCATTTAGGTTGGAAAGGACCTTTAAGATCACAGAGTCCAACCGTTATCATAACATTGCCAAGTCTACTAAACCAGGTCCCCAAGCACCACATCTAAACACTTCTTAAAATACCTCCAGGGAGGGTAATTCTACCACTTCCCCGGGCAGCCTGATCCAATGCTTGATGATCCTCTCAGTGAAGAACTTTTTCCTAATCTCTAACCTAAAACTCCCATGCTACAACTTGAGGCCATTTGCTCTTGTACTACTACTTGTAACTCTGGAGAAGAAACCAATCACCACCCCACTTCAACCTCCTTTCAGGTAGCTATAGAGATTGACAAGGTCTGCCTTCAGCCTCCTTTTCTCCAGACCAAACAACCCTAGTTTGCTCAGCCACTCCTCATAACACATTCTTCACCAGCTCCATTGCCCTCATCTGGACATACTCCAGCACCTCAGTGTCCTTGTAGTGAGGTGCCCAAAACTGAACCGAGTATTTGAGATGCAAGCTCAACAGAAAACACGGTTTGATCCAGAAGGACACCAGTTAAAAGGCTGAGCATTACCACAACAGGCACAATCCCCCCAGGCAGTAGGTTGGTGCAGTGGGCATCACATACTCCCAAAAATTCACACATATTAAAGTCCACGCTCTGTGTTTTTTCTCCTTTCTGTTTTCATCTGTCCCCCAATCTCATTATTTAGTCTGTTTCTCCAAATATAGCCAGCCCACTTGGTCTTGTTTATCTCTGGAAAAAGATGCTTAACTATGTCATCTGCTCATTCTCATTTTGAAAATGTACAGAGAGAAAAATAACAGCAGCATTAACTAAACAAACAAGAAGACAAACAGAGAGCTGTTCAGAAACAGAGCTGTAAAACAACAAGTTATTTGTCAACGTAGCAGTGATTTTCATGCATAGGACCTGATTGTTGTTCTGCTGCTTCCTCTTTCATAGCATGACCATTAACACCAGCGTGCCCCTGTGGACCTTTCGGATCCTCTGAACGTTAACCACAGCAGCACTTACTGGAAGTTAGAAGCACACAGCTTCATTATCAGCAATCAAGACAGATGACAAATACTAAAGCTCACTTTCATAGAATGCTTTGGATTGGAAGAGACATTTAGAGGTCATCTTGTCCAACCCTCCTGCAGTGAGCAGGGACATCTTTAACTAGATCAGACTGATGAGAGCCCCATCCAGAATGACCTTGAATCTATCCAGGGATGGGGCCTCTACTACCTCTGTGAGTAATGTGGTTTCAAGTGTTTCACCACCTTCATTGTAACAAATGTCTCTTTTTATATCCAGTCTAATTCTACCTTCCATTAGCTTCAAACTATCACCCCTTGTCCTGTTGCAGAAGATCCTGCTAAAAATACTGTCCTCATTTTTCTTATAGCCCCCTGGTAAGTGCTGAGGAATCACAGTAAGGTCTCCCCAGAGCCTTCTCTTCTCCAAATTCTCTCAGCCTGTTCTCGCAGGAGTATTGCAGCCCTCAGATCATTTTCATGGCCTCATCTGGACCTGCTCCAAGTTCATGTTCTTGTTTTGAGAACTGCAGAACTAGATGGAGTACTAGCAGGTGCAGCCCCACAAGAGTAGTACAGCAGCAGAATCACCTCCCTCAACCTATTTGCACAGTGACAGAGTCACTTGGAAAAGACTCCTGGGATCATTGAGTCCAACCACAATGCAGCTGGCCTTTGGAGGTGTGAGCATGCGCTGCTGTCTCATGACCAGCTTTACATCCATCAGTACCCCTGAGCTCTTCTCAACAGGGCTGCTCTCAATCACATCATCCCCCAGTCTATACCGATGCTAGGGTTTGCCCTCATCCAGGTGTAGACTCTAGCATCTGAACCTCATGAGGTTCACAGAGGCCCACTTCTCAAACTTCTAAGGTTGCTCTGGAGGGCATCCTGTCCCTCAGGCATGCCAGCTGTCATCTTGCTGTCATCTGCAAATTTGCTGAGGGTGCACTCAATCCCACTGTCTATGTCTCTGGTTAAGACAGCAAGCAATGTCGGTCCCATACGGACTCCTGAGGAACACCACTTGACATCAACCTCCATCTGGATGTCAAACTGTTAACCACTACTTTCTGGAGTGACCATCCAATCAATTCCATATTCACCAAACAGTCCACCCATACATCTTAAATTTAGAGAGAAAGATAGTGTGGAGAGCTGTGCCAAAGGCCTTGCAGAAGTTCAGATATATGACATTCATTGCTCTTCACCTGTCCACTGATGTACTCACTCCATCACAGAAGGCCGCTAGGTTGGTCAGGCAGGAATTTCCCTTGATGAAGTCATGCTGGCTGGCCTGAATCACCTCCCTGTCCTTCATGTGTCTTAGCATATCTTCTACAAGGATCTACTCCATGATCTTATCAAGCACAGAGGGAGGCTGACAGGTCCATAGTTTCCAGGGTCCTCTTTTCTACCCTTTAAAAAATGGGTGTAATGCTTCCATTTTCTCAGTCACCAGGGACTTCACCTGACTGCCAGGACGTCTGAAATATCACAGAGAATGGCTTGGAAACCTCATTGGCCAATTACTTCAGGACTATGGATTGCACCTCATCAGATCCCACAGATTGGTGATTTTTCAGGTTCCTTAGGAAGTAATAACCTGAGCTTCTCCTACAGCGGGAAGGACTTTGGCCCCTGGTCTCTTGATCTTGGTTCAGTCAGTTTGATAAGTATGAGGAGAGAGGCTGCCAGTGAAGACAGGCAAAAAAGCCATCGGGTACCTGAGCTTTCTCCTCGCCTGCCGTTACAGGCTTGCTGTTGTGGCCCATCACAGTTTTGGCTGATGTACCTGTAGCAGCCCTTGTCATTCCTCGCATCCCATTTTTCATAACCCTCTACTTCATCATATTGAGATGAAAGGGAAAAATCTTGCCAAAAGTACCTTGTAGAAGAACATACAGCCCCACAGGGAAAGATATGTCAAGTGACTTTTACAACATAAGCAGAAAAGCTGACCGAACTGAATCTGTAACACTGCTACCGAACAGGTTTTCACTGCTCGGTCCCTTTCTGTGGGGAAACAATATCCTTAGCCCTAAGGACCTTCATCCACACCCGTGGATAACAAACCTCCCACTGAAGGGAAATACTGGGCAGAAACAGCAGGTTTAAGCTTTTAATGGCCTGACACCTTCCACAGGTATCCAAACCCCTGCTTTCTGTTTGATCTGTGTTGAGTGTTCTCTTGTTTTGGTGGGAAGGTGAGATCTGGATGGTGGGCTCACCCTCACTCTCCTAGTAAAGATTTACAAAGCCCAGGGTACTGGCTTACTTGACATGAATCCTTGTTTCCATCAGTGCTCCTGAGTGATTAACTTCCTTCTCTTACGTTAACTTCCTGAGTGATTAACTTCCTCATGCTGATGAGCCATAAGCTTGGTTAATTTTGGATACCCCAGATTTAGGGATATACATGGCAGCTGACAACATTGGACAGCAGTCAGAAGCACTGAAAGGCATATACACATATATACATGTAAAGAACACTACACTGCATGGATGTACCCATGCAGACACACATACAGACACATACAGGTTTCAGTGGTCCAGTTTAAATACAGAGCTTATTCAGTCACTATAATCCCAGAGGTACAATTCTTGCCTACTTCTCTCCCCCATGCTGTTAACAGTGTCTGGAAAAACCCCCAACTTAAACAAATTAATAGAAATAAAAGTGTCAGGACATCAGGAATATTGTGAGGTCATTTAACTTATCTCTACACAAAGAAAGGCTGGATAGAATTTATTCCCAAACATGGATCTGTACTTTGATCACTCTTCCTACAACTAAACATTTTGTTCTGGTTTTTTTTTCTGAATAAAAATAATGAAAGATGAGGGGCAAAGAAGAACAAAGGTTGACTTACTTCCTCAGAGATAAACTATCTGAAGACTGCCACACTTTAAAATCTCAGTTCTCTTGTCCCTGCCAGCCCCTCTCAACTGTTTCAGTGTTTCCTGGTAGCACATGCTTTCCAGACATGTGGTCTTTCTTGTAAATCTCCAGGTAGCCAGTATCTTCCTGGCAGTGCTGCACTCAAAACATGACACAGCCTTTCAGGTTAGAATTTAAGAGCACCAAACAAAAAGCCAGCACAAAGCTCTGTTCTCCAGCATCACCCTCATTTACCCATCTAATTGAAGTATTTGGCTTTTCACACCAGTATGAAGGTGCAAACGTACATTTGGCCTCTGATTCACGATGACAGAGCTGCTCCTCTGCAGTTCTGCTGCACAGCCGGTCACTACCCACACAGTTCTGGTGCACTTAGCTACTCTTAGATAAACACAGGATTTCACACTTCATGTGATGACTTGCATTGTATTTTCCACACCACTGTCCAGGATACTTACAGCCCCATCCTGCTTTCTGCCATCCCTCAGTACAGACCTTGTGCCTACTTATCCATCTAAAAATGAAAACATGAGCAATGCTGCACCCAGCACCTCTCTTAATCATAGAATCATAGCATCATAGAACAGCTGGAAGAGACCTTCAAGATCATTGAGTCCAACCTTCTCCTAGCCCTGTCATCACTACTAAAATGTACCCCTTCAGTGTGTCAGTCGTTACCAACCCCCCAATAACCCTTTAATGTAGACCACGCCTCCCTAGCTTGTTTATAAAACTGCCATGTAGTACAATGTCAGAAACCTCACCAAACACAAGCCAACCACCCCTAATATTTCTTCTTATATGGTTCCTTTGCACTTTGCACAAGGAAATGATGACTTGTGCTGCGTGGCACAGCCTAGCACTTAGTCATTTTGATACAGATGATACTGATGCTCATTAGTTTAACACAAGCTGCCTGATGACGTTCCCTGACTACCTATGTGTACCTTTAAAAACCTGACCACAGGGTTGCACAGTCTGCCTGCTTAGAGGATCAGGACTCCTGAGAGCACAGGCATGGGAAGCAAAGTAAGTGATATGAAGTAGGGCTTATTCAGGCAGAAACCCAAGTTTCTGTTGCAATCCCCAAACACCTTGTTTGTTTACGCCTGAACGCCGGGCAAGTCTAAACTCCCTGAGTCTATTATTTTTTATTGGGTGGGTTTTACTGGGGCTGATGTGCTGCATCTCTGTGTTCCTAGAAGTGCTTCTACCTAATTAAGAATGCGAAAGCTAGGTTTTCTCCTGATCAACTCACTCAATGAACCTGGACCTGTAGACAAACTTTGCTTAGAGACTTGGTTTACTGAGGGGGTTGGTAGAGTTAGGCTGATGGACTTGATCATCTTAAAGGTCTTTTCCAACCTAAACAATTCAGTGGTTCCGTGACCTCTGCATGAGTGAGCCCCCAGGGAATGTGGGGCATTGCCCTCCCACTGTCTCTATGGAACAAAAGTCTAATTGTAATGGCACCTTCCCAGAATGAGGGGTACAAGGATGCACTGCCATAGACTATTACTTTTCATTGAATAAGCCCTGGGGAACAGAGCTCAGAACCCAATCGCCCATCAGAATACAGAGCAATGCTCACTCATGTCTTTTTTAATTTTTTTGTTCCCTCTGACTGATTCCTGAATCATTTTTCAAAACTGCTTCAGTGACAGCAGAGAGGACCTTGCACTTCAGTTGCAATGCCTCACTTAAGAAATGCTGTTTAGCTTAGCTGCAGAAAAAGGAATTCATAATTCAAGCCTTCCATATCCTGCATCAGTGCACTAACCACTGGACTACTGAAAAGTCAGTGAGACAAAGATGTGCACAGAAATACAGGAAGCTCCACGTATGCTTTAAAGAGAATGAGCTATCCTCTGAAAAGCATCTTGTGATATTTTAAGGAAAACCTTATACAACATCCAGAAGTCTCACCTAGGTAGTACAAGCATCACTGACAAAGTCACCTTACTGTAAACCTGTTGGGTTTTAGTGCATCTTATGTCTGATATTCTTCTTACTCATGTTGCAATACCTGCCTTCTTTTTCAGCTTGTGAATGCCTCTGCAGTTTCTACACTCATTTTAAGGGACATTCCCAACATAAACGTGCACAGCAGAGGTTTGCTGTATACTGGCTTGGCCAGCAAATGGCAAAGTCAGTACCTACTGCAGCATTTCTATTAGTATGTTACTTGCTGTTAAATCCAATTCAGAGACCTGCTCTTTAATCAGGCTGGGCTTGTCTTGCACTCATTGCTGACGCTTCTGCAAACTCACCTGGCAGCACTTTACCCCTCCCCAAGCCCAGCTGTGAGTGTAGCTGGTTCAGTTGCCCTAATTCAAGAGCAAAGCCCACCACTGAGAAGGCTGAAATCTCTACATTCATGCAGTGACCCAGTGAACAACACAGTGTACTGATGTGTTGTCTGTCCTGTGCTCATCAGCATTTCCATGTCATTGTCTAAAAAAATGTGATAAAAGAACTGTGTTCCGCAGTCATTATTTCTGACAGATATTTAATTTTTATAATTTCAATGCTTTCTTCATTTTTCTCCTTGACACAAGGAGAGGAGGTCTGTGCACTGCAGGGAATTCTTTGCAACCTGTATTTTCCTGCCCACTGGTTGCACGCATTACAAGGTGCTGGCTCCAAGGAAGGTTGTGCACGGGGTGAGGGAGGAGCTGCTTGAGGGCTGGCTGACAAGGTTGTTTCCATTTGGAGCAAAATTAGAACACCATGTTCATCACCAACTCAGAAAAAAATCAATAGGGCAGTGAAATCACTGAACTGACTACAAACGCGGATGGAGTGGAACTGCCAGTGCCCCAGTGGTGATGAAGAGGACTGCAGAAGGACAGATGACACCGTGTTCCTATTCAGTACAATAGGCACTTCTGCCTTCCTTACGATACCCCATCAGTCATCAGGGAAACAAGCCCGAACTGGAGGTCGTTCACAAGGCAAAGCAGCTGCGAGTGAGGCTGGATTTAAGCATCACTTCAGCACTGCTGAGCCGGGACCGTGTATCATTCGTCCTTGCGTTCCGCAAGCGAGGCCGCAGTGCGCTATGCATGCAGAAAACAGGAGCGGCTCCACAAATAAGAACCCACGTCCAGCTCAAGCTCCAAGTTCATTAAAAATGTTTTTATCATTAAAATTTTATCATTAAAAATGTTTTATCAATTTGGTAATGCTGCTCTTGCCACCAAGTCATGTGGAGGTTTTCTCAACATGGCTCTAGCACAGCCCTAGCTCCTTTGAAAAAGGCTGATATTTTAGTTACAGCATGTGTTTGTTCAAGTAGTTAGATCTTCGCTTTCACTCAAACTCTTCTTGCGCCTTAATTTGATCAGGATGGAGTAATTTGGCACTTTGATTTGAAGACAGTAACAAGACAGGCAAAGAATTCACTGCTCCCTGTGAACTTGTCTAAAGAGAACCAGCATTTCTCTTCCATTTCTTAGTTTGCAGGTTTGCAAACCTGACGGTGATGAGTTAGTAGAAAGTCTTATCTAGTGGAGATATTCAGAATTTCCAATAGAAGCAAAAAGGGGTAGTGTATTGTTTATAGTAAAGTTACTAATGTGTCTTAATATTGGCTTGTGTATTAAGTAGTCTTATGTATAGTCTCTCTTCCTCAAGCGATCGTGTAATTGCTGATAGGTATATGGAGAGCTCATAGAAAATGAACTCCAGTTTGCTACTGGAGTTAAATGGTTAAAGCCACTTTCTTCTGTTGAATACCATGAAGAAGAATCACATCTCTCCTTTACTGTGTCCAGCTGGTACAGCTCCTTTCTAAGCCTGCATCCAAATTACAAATATATTAGCTAACATTTTATGGTCCAGGCTTGAACATTCACAGGGTATTACGAGTTCAGGAACTTCAACATACAGCAATGGTGCAAGCCAGACACAGCAGAATTTTTGAATTAATTGTTTTAATTATCCAGTACTGTCTGATCACAATATTTTCACTCTTATGTTAAGTTTTAGTAGCAGACCACAAGTTGCCTTCTTTTGTTTTATCTCAATGGCTTCTATACTGGTTCACCTATCCTTATGGTATTTGACTCTCCAAAGCCCAAAGCAGAAGAATGGGTAAATTCTAACACTGATCCTAAGATGTTTCCTGAATGTTAAAACCTCGTTTGTATGACGATTACTGACTGGCACCACTGATGTTTTCAGGACAGTGCTCTGCAAAACCTTACAGGAGTAAGTAATGCCACTCCTGCTCATCAGGAATATCAATAATACACATTTCTCTGTGATGGGAACTTTACCTGAAGTCATTTGTTATACAGCAATAGGGGAGCAACGATTTTACTATGGACTAATAAAACATTAATTAATATAAAATCCAATTTTGGAGACCAGTCACTTTTCACATGATACACTGTCTCGTTTGATTTTCAGCTCTAATCATTAAGGAAATACACCTCTCATTCTTCACTGGCATTCCACTCTTTAAATTCACTAGTTTCAGAAGGAAGATTTGTTTTTTCATTGCTAACAAGCTCACTACGTACAGTTGGTGCTAGTAAGAGCTTTTATTGACAACTTCTTATGCTGATTCTTTCTGTCTCCCCTCTCTCCTTGAATGTCACCTCACCTATGAGAAAAATGGTAATTAAGATGACAGGGGAAAACAAACACGCTAGGTGTTCAGACTGTTCTGTAGTTTACGACCAGTAATTGGGTTTTCACTGCTGGACGGCATCATAATTTTAATTGTCCTTTTTTCAATCAGGGGATGTAACACATCTCCTCATAGATACATCAGTGAATGCTTGATGTTCCTTTACTGATCCCTGTATATTTTTATTATCTGCCTTAGTAGCAACTGAGGCTTCCAGCACAGACTGTATTTCAAACAAAAAGATTTTAACATTAATTATTTTCTCATTCAGTGAAAGATCTGTTTCCTACATGAAGCTACTCAGGCCACAGCTTTTACCAAACACCTCCAAAACCATATGAAAAATAAACAAACCATGGCATGTACTCCAACTGCAATGGATAAACTAAAGTGAATTGATATTTAGTAGGTTTTGCCACTGTGTTATGCCAAAAAGTCGCTTTAAATATTTATAATTGGGCCCAGATTTCAAGGTTAAGGTTCTCATATAATGAACTGTGACACTTTAAAGGAACACATAGCTAAATAAGCAGAATGTGTAGGATGTACATTCACAGTGCAGAGCAATAGTTTTATGCTAAGGTAAGCAGCTGGAACAAATGGGAGTTACAGCAGTATAAAACCCTAGAAAAGCTGTGAGTCACCAGGTACCGGTCCCTACGGCACACAACTGTACTGTCTGTATAACCAGAGGCAGGGGTATTCAACACCATGGCTTAACAAGTGAGACCACTGAGGAAGAACTTTGGAATTTACCCCCAAAACTACCACTTACCCTAAATACACTTATCACAAACCAGGACAACAAAAGAACAGGTGGTCCCAGTGCTTTACTGCTTGCAACACCATTACATCAAGCTCAGCCGCAAGCATTCCAACACAAAGAAACACAAGGGAGAACAGTGGAAAGGATGCAGAAGAGACAGGAGGAAAGAAGGAAGAAAAGCAGCATTAGAAAAAAAAATAATCTGTATTGCAATTCCACCAACCCACAGGCTTTTCCTGAGCAGTCCCTGTTGTTCACAGCATTACTCACCCACATCGGGATCAGTAGCTTGGACCCTTGTTAATAAAGCTTTAGTGGCTGTATTCTCGTAGACACAGGCAGTGTAGTGATCAGATGAAAACACTGGTGGATTATCATTAACATCTTCTAAAATAAGATGGACTTCTGATTGGCAGAACCTGCCACCACCATCTGTGGCTCGGGCAACCAAGTGGTATGCAGGGATCTTCTCTCGGTCAAGAGGGGCCAAGGATTTCAGCTCACCTAAAATCAATTAAAAGCAGCAGCCATCATTACTACAGTCACAACATCACTAACTGCAGACACTGTGTGTATCTCAAACACTGGAGAGAAAAAAGAAATCAGCTTTGATTTTTTCCAATGAATGGATGAAAAACTCACAGCACTGTCACTTCTCACATTCTTTATCCCACAAAGTGAGCTGCCAATATGAGTGAAGGAAGGACACATCACATGAATGAACAGCACTGCATTCTTCCAAGCCTGTCTGTTACTCTCAAGGTTTACAGGCTCCTAGACACAGAAACAGCCTGAATCCAACTCTGAAGTTCTCTAACGCTGCCATGGAAAACTTGTATCAACATCCCTGTTGATTCTTTTTTGCTTTGCAGTTAAATACAAAAGTTGTTCTTGACAAACACAACACTGCCCCTTGCACACACCGGTCTTCAAACACCCTCTCTGTTATCAGTCCTGCTATGACAACAGAGCATGCTGGCTCATGCTGATCAGGAAGAGGAGGCACTGCACAGGAAAAGACCTAGCTGATTATTATGGAAATCAGATTCCTAAGAATACAAGAGGGGTGGGATTTTTAACTCATGGAAAAATGTTTTTATTGAGTTTTACTTCATAACAACCATAAAACCTCAATCTTAGCAGAGATCAGCATCTCTTTCCTGACCACCTGCCAAATGCACAAGACCTAGCATTGCACCATGTCCACAAATTCATCACTACTATCTTCTGTCCCCCAGAATCTGTGTATAAAGGGAATGTCTTTTTTACAAGGACGCTGCTTAGGTACTTACAAGAAAGAAGGGGACAAACTTTTTAGCAGGGCCTTTTGCAGCAGAATGGTGGTTTTAAGCCAAAGGAGGTTAGCTTTGCACAGGATATAAGGAAGAAATAGTTTACTGTAAGGGCAGTGAAACACGGGCACAAGTTGCCCACAGAGGTGGCAGATGCTGCATCCCTAGAAACATTCAAGGTCTGGTTGGATGAGGCTCTGACCAACCTGATCTAGTTGAAGAACACCCTGCCCACTGCAGTGCAAGGATGAACTAGATGACTTTTGAGGGTGCCTTCCAACCCAGTTTCTTCTGATTCTGTGATACATGAGTGTTCCAACTTGGGGTCTTGGAGGGAAACAAAAGGGTCAGTATCCACTGTTCTGATTCTAAAACTCATTGTGGCTGACAAAGATGTTCCTCTCTCTGTCCTCCAAATGCTCCTTACACATGGTCACTCACCCTTGCTAAGTGGAACAGCTGCCTGATAACTGATTGTAACCTAATCCTAGTTGAGAAAACTTACACTCACTGGTGCTGAGGGATTATGGTTATTCAGAAAAATCCATTTGTCATCTTACCATTTTCAGGATCTAGGTAAAACTTGTTGTTCCCAGCACCATAGAGGGAATAGCGAATTTCACCGTTGGACCCAATGTCGGCATCTTTAGCACTGATTTTAAGAATTACTTTGTTTGATGGAATATCTTCAGGAAACAGTGCTGTGTAGGCAACCTAGGAGCAAAATCAGGAATGTAAGCCTTGCTGGACCAGTACTTCATAGTTTTTGCACAACTTTTAAGAAAACCTTTGTAATGCATCTTTTTATACAGGAAACAACTTATGAATCTCATCCCTAGAAATTTAAACCACTGTTTAAACCACTGCAGTAGCATCAGTCCTCCACACTGCTTTTCCACAGAACAGGAGTCAGGTAGCACCATGACAGCTGGGGTCATGCCATACTGCATGCACACGCAATGACACCAGAGCACGCTACCTTCTTCTGCCATTTCTGCTGGGTCTGGCATCGGCCAGGTTCAGAAGGACTGGAGTTAAAACGCACTGAAGACATTTCCACAGCAGTTGTGAAGAGAAAGCATGTTTTTTTTCTGCGGGGATGAAGTTGCTGCCCAGTGCCATCACACAACTTCATTTTTTTCTGGAGCCAAGGAACACTGTTGAGAAACCCAGCTTTACCAGATGGTTGTCTTTTAATCTGGGCTTTAACCTGCTCCTCTCTTGGAACACGCCATATTCTTCAAATAAGATACTAAAGATGAAAATGGGCACTGCCTGTGAACACCTGCAAATAGCAGGGACACCTACAGCGAAACAGTCGATCGCTCTGGCTGTTGCTAACTCACCTGTTCACAAACTGGACTGTTATCGTTAACATCGGTGACGGTCACCTCCACGGCAGTTTGGGTGACAAAGAGGCCATCTGTGGCGGTGATGTTCAGATAGTAAACATCTTGCTTTTCCCGATCTAGAGGCCTTTTCACATAAACCTTCCACTCGTTCTGAACCAGTCCCAGAGCAAACTTCCCTTTGGGATTCCCTCCTGCAATGAGACAAGAAACATGGAAAGGGATGGCTCTTCCGAGCTGCAGAGGACCTGAACTAAGCCGTCATCATTTGTTTTACAGTCATCGGCGCTTTCAGATTCGCAGACTCAGGAAATCTGTAATGAGATCACCCTCTCTGCGTTTATTGCCCTCCTATTATTGCCTCGTGTGAGAGCGAACCAATAATTTTCAGTGGAAACAAAATCCATTTAGCAGAGCTGAAGATGATCTCTTGTTTAGTTCCCCATAAGGGCAATCAAATTCCAACAGTGAACAATCAATAGTCTTCTCAGACTGGTACAATTGTCTTTCCACACAGTCTCGGGAGAGGATGTAATACACCGTAGCTCTTGTTACCAAGACAATTTCATTAGCTGTTGATTATGCAATCAAGGACTGGAAGTGGGTTCTATTAAGGAATCCTCTAATGAAAGCTTTATCATACAGCTGTGCTCTTCTTCTGCTCATTAAAATTCTAGTTTTAAAAGAAGTTTACATGACACAAGAAGACACATTAGTATTAAATAGTCCTAACAAGAGGTCATTTGAGGAGCAGTTGGAAGATAAGCAGTACAATTAGATCAAATGTATTTGAGAGTGAGACCTAGTGAAAGGAGTGCAGGGGATGAAGCAGAACAGCTTTTTATCATGCCATACCACTGACACCAAACCTGACAGTGTTGCTCTTCCACATCATTAAATTCCCTGATGACAAAGGCAAGTTGGGAAAGTGTTGGCCCACATCATCCTCAGGAAGGAGGGATGGACACATCACATGCAGAAGGATACAATCAAGGTGGGCAGTTGTTGTTTCATCTGAAGTGTCACTGTGCCTTGCCTGCTCCACGAAGAAACCACCTTCAATCACATTTCCTTGAAGAAACCACCTTTCTCTGAGCCTGATCTCAACACCCTGGCAGCAAAATATTTTAAACTCATGCTGTGACCTATCTTCAGTAGGCAGCTAAGCCCCACACAGACACTCGCTCCCTCCCTCCTGGAGGAATGAGGGAGAGACTCAAGATAAAAGTTTGTAAACTTGTGGGTTGAGTTAAAGTCAGTTTAACCAGTAAAGAAAAGCTGAGTAAGGAAAGCAAAATGAAGAACTCATGGTAGGTGTTCAGCCATTTCTAGGAAAGCAGGGTTCTATCACCTGCAACAGTTACTTGGGGATAGCAAATGCTGTAACTACTAACATACCTCCTTCCTCCTTCTTCCTCCAGCTTTCATTGCAGAGTATGACATCACACAGTATGATATATCCCTTCAGTCATCTGGGGCTAGCTGGCCCACCTGTTTCCCCTCCCAACTCCTCGTGCACCCCCATTTTACTTACTGGTGGGGTGGTGTGAGAAGCAGAAAAAGCCTTGACTTGGTGTTAACAACGCTCAGCAGTACACGAAACACTCCTGTGGTATCAGTGCTCACAAAACCAAAACACACACCTATTCCAACTGCTATGAAGAAAATCAATTTTATCCCAGCCAAAATCTAAAACCAACCACCCAGTCTTCTGTCCCAGCATCTAACACAAACTTGGTCTGTAAAAGTGTATTTGCAGGTTTAATGAATGAGGATAGAGCATCACAGTCACAATAAACTTCACTCAGCTTCCTGTGCTCTAGAAAGGGATTGAAGACAGAGGAAAACGCATCATACTTCTCCACTGGGTGAACTTTGATTCCAGCTGTCCCACTACAAACCCTTTTGCCACCACATTAAGCTTTGTGCTATGCTCCCCTAAGCAGCAATGCAATCTGGAGAGCTACTTTCCATCTTTCTCATGTATAAAAGTGATATACAAACATGAAGTGAACACTTTTCTTTCCTGTAACAGTGTCAAGAATGTTGAGTGTCCTTTTCCAAGTGTACTTTTCCTAGTGTACTTTTGCTTACAACTTACTCAGATCCTGAATGTGTCATGGGATCTATCCTAGTCCTGTAGAAAGACTAGTTTCTTAAACCTTGTTGAGTGTTGAGTGTTTGAGCAAACAAGTATTTAAAAAAGATATCCAAGGCTGAGTTTATTTGAGTTGCCTCTGCTGTCAAGCAATTAGGTGTCACTGTTGCTGCTTCTGGTGTCATGATTCTGTCAGTTCCCAGGGACCTTTTTAGCAAAAAAATAAGGCAGAGAAGATCTGAGCTTGAATCTGCGCTTAAAGCCAAGTTAAGAAGTCTGATGCATATTTCATACCTTCTTTTTACATCAAAAAGCAGAAAAGAGGTCACAGGCTGTAATCTGTGCCTTCTTCATTAGCTACCAACGACTGCTTTCTATTCGATATGAAATCTAACTGAGCAGAGACAGGCTGAGCAAGTGTTTCTGGTTAAGCATCGCCATTTATGCTAGCTATAACTGTGTCAAAAAGCATGTTGTAGTGAATAGATTTCCATAAAATTAGGCATTGTAATTCTAAAAGGTCCATTAACCATTTGCAGCACAAAACTCATGCATCAAACAGAATTTTTCTGTGGACAGAAGATGACCTTTTTTGATCACAAAACCAAGCAGATCCTCCTTCCCCACCCTGTTTTCTAGGACAGTCTAGAATAATCCCCAGCAGACTCAGTTAAACCTTGTTTAATCAGTTGTGTGATATAAAAACACGTTTCTCCCAAAGAGAGTTACACAGTGTGTCAATGAGCACTGCGGGCCAGCCCTGAATACAGTCCAAGGCAGTGAGAATCCATCCATTGATTTGAGTCTTAATGTGACTTCAAAGAAGGCAGGCCCCTGCTGACTGACATTAAATTCTCCCTATTCAGTTCAACTCCAGCATAACAAAGCTTAACTCTTCTTTATAAAAGCCTGCAATCTTGTCATGGTGAGTTTAATGTTGTAAACCATTAATAAAAATGGTCTAAATAGTCTCATTTAGTTTCTTGATATCAATCAGCACTTTCCTGCACATTATTCCTTTTGTAAAAGGAAATGATTAACTGTTCTGAGCAGCTATGAAGCAATACACTCTAGGTATGGGCATCCTGTTGCTAAGAAAAGAGGAAAGGTAAAATCTAATTAAAATCAGCTGGTGGCTTTTATGGTTGGCAGTAATGTTAGCTTGGAGCAATTTTTAAATCACCGTTGCTTTGTTGTTGATGGAATGGCTTTTAAATAACGCAGAGGAATTTGGGGAGTATTGTACCAAAAATATGTCTCTGGGACTATTTCCCCCTCCCTTTGCTCCAGGAGGAAAAGATCAGCTTGGATGGCCGAGAAACCCGTGCAATGAGCAGCAAACACGTAACAGGTTATCTGTGTGCCTTTCTCGTTAGCGCTGCCTTTCAGGGCTCTTCCGTGTCTCAACGCAGGCTGCAAGCTTTGTTGATGGAAGACAAAGGTGGACACTGCACGATGAAGTGAAACAGGAATAACGAGACTGGAACACTGAAATACTGTCAGGAATTGTTCTTTGAAAAGGGAAAAAAATCCACACTGTGGCCCTTATCCATATGTCTTCATGAAGATCTCATTCTGCAGTGATTAATTAACTTTTTCACTAATATATGTAAGCAGATTCCGTCTCCTAGGGGCGTTCTAATTAATTAGTTTTTCACTCTGAATAATGTAGCCTTTCTAAACGGAAGCCTTCTGACTACATGTATTAATGGAGTCTTTAAAATCTTTTGGCAGTTTTCTTATGTTCTGCTTTGAATGTCACAACAGTGAAGTGCTAGCTACAAAAAACACTCCAGTAACTTTTGAGAAAGGCTTTGAGGCTGGAAGAGTCAGCAGTATCTTTTATCTTTTGTTACTTAAAGTTTAAATAATGCTCTCCTTCCCCCCCTAGTCAGCAAATACTACAAAGCCAAATCAAGCTCAAGTTTAAGTAAAGAAAGAAAACAGTCAGGCACAAATGAAAAGCAGAGACACAGTGATCCAAAACAAACAAATCCTGACACACATCATTACTAAAGCACACACAGGGAATTGTAACAGCTACAAGGGAACCGAAAAATAGAAGCCAACGGTATCAGTTTTCACTGCAATGTCCTGATCTGGGAGGGAAAGCAGAGTATTTACTACATTACTTATTTAGTTTCTCTCCTGCTTATGCATTTATTTAGATATTTTCAATTCCCTATTAGAACTCTAGGCGTTTGCACTGCATAAAACCAACAGGTTTATCCTCCACTCCCAGTTTAAGACGTTACACGTTCACCGAGAGAGAAAACCGATTGTCTCAGCTTTACCATCATAAAATTGCAGGCGCTGTCCTTCAGCCTGCAGCACAAGGCCCCCCCAAACACAGAAACATCCATTTCTGCACAGTTCCAGGAGCTCAGCTATACAATAAAGCCAAACAAAACCCATCACTTTGCTCATACTGGACATGCAACTAAGGAAAAAACTCCTCCTGTGCTCAATATGAGGTCTGTCTTTCAAAACACATCATCCACCTTCCTTGCATCCAGCTGAACCACACCTCAGGTGCACTGTGTGTCCTTAGATGTACATTCCTGACGGAGCCTAACCGACATTGCTGAAGAACACAAAACACTTCACCACGAACGATTTTCTGGTGTTTTTTTCCTAGTCCACCGTTGTTAAATGTCAGTAGTATCTGGCTAGGTCTAGGCTAAACATCCAAGCTAAACAATGGCAGAACCTACCTCGAGTTATGCAGTTCAGAAACTCAAACAAGCCTTCACAAGAAAACTACTCTTCTCCCTAACCTCATTTGTGTCATCTGCCTTCCTAATGATTTTCCATTAAGATTTACACAGAGTGCTTTTGCCTAGTGAACATCTCCAGCTGCTATCAAACTAACACAAATAACAAAGAGGAAGGTATTTTTTTTCCCCCCACCATCAAATGCAGATGAAGGTGGAACAGAACATGGCAGCTACTTGCTAATAATCATTGAAACCAATCCTAAGGTTAAGGAGCTTGAATGAGGTAGGTGAATGGTTGGATTCAATGATCTTAAAGCTCTTTTGATTCTATAATTCTACGTATTTGTCCACCACAGTGTATTTACCCCTTTTCAAGCTGAGAAGTAGACTTCAATGAACACTTGTATTTCTCAAAAGAGTGCCAAGGACTTCTCAGTGATCACATTTGATCCAGCGTGTTCACTTCTTTCAGCATTTAAACGATGAGTTTTTCCACGTAGCTCCTGTGTGCTGCTTTTCTCCAGATGCATTTGCACAAAGCTGGTTTTAGGGGATCCACATATCATTCTCATAATTTGTTTTCTTCTCCCGTTTCAACAGTGCCCTGTTTTTCCTGAGAGTTTGCTTGTTGCATTCACAGACATTTCTGTGCCTCAAAATGCTTCCAGAAAGCAACAGCATTTGAATAATCATCCAACTAATCTGATTTCATGAACTATTCAAATGCAGTTCCTGAGCTCAACCAGAGGTAAAGTGCAAATTGACTCTTTCGTTAAACTAGACTGCAATATGTTTTGACATTTTAATCAAAAGAACCTGATTTTTCTCATAAGTTTCCCAAATGCTCAGATATATTCAAAGAGAGTGGGATTTCTGAGCTCATACACTTTAGTAACTGTACAGTAAGCAGAGTAAGTTCTGGGCTTTGGCATCTAATGGTTTCCAAAACTAAAATGCCACCAAAATATGACATATTTGGAGTTGTGACAGAAATTAAAATACAGAATGATCTACAATATTTGAGTCACACATGACAGTTACTATTCAAAAGTCCACTTTTGTGCTAAACTAACAGCACAGGGATGTGAAGAAAATGTTTTTACGCAACTAAAAGCCTAATTCACTGCAAGAGATGACTGAAAGATGTCAGAACAAAGAGAGAAACAGCTAGCGATCACGGTACACTACCATTTCTCTGTTACCAACAAAGGGTTTGCATTTCCTACAGAACTTCATATCCCCAAATTCCTTCAAATGTCATAAAATCTCTAGGATGAGGCACTACTCCTTTACTTTTAGGTAGGTGGTAAATGAGGCCCTGGCAGCTAGCTAATGCACCTTGCCCAAAGCCTCCAAATCCTGAGCTTTATCCACAAGACTATTTTGACCTCTACTTCCAAAATCCTGCAACACATCACATGATAAACACACAGTCTTTCCAAACCTTTAAACTGAATTCAGACCTTCAAGTAAATCAATTTCAGAGTGATGTTTAAAACCAGCAATGTTTAGATAACTGGAATATGAGAACTCTCCCCACACAGCATCCCACAGCCATGTCCAATGTGATGCTAGCAATGGGGCAGGGTAATTATCACCCAGAGCAAAATATACAATATTTCATCCCCTTAGTTAAGTCATTTTTGCCCATAGTTTTCCTCCTACATGCAGTCTTTGATCCCATGCAGTGAGAAAAATGTGAATTCGTCCAATAATCTGGTTATTACTAGGTAATTAATATTAGGTCTTGGGTTTTGAAGACTGAGGGGAGTCACAAAGACATTTCCTATAAAATCTGTTGAACAACTCAAGCTGTAGGCAGAAAAATAACTGCAGCACCCCATCACTCAAAACACACTCACACAAAAGCTAGTCTGAATCCAGGAGAAAAGAATGCTAATAAGTACAGCACAATAGGAAAGAGCAATGTTACCACACTTTGAGAAATATGTTAGTAATGTAATCGAGATTGCCTTATGCTGTGTGTGAGAATGCATGGCAGCTAACCAGTGCTTCTAACTGGATTACTATTGCCCGGGCCAGAAATCTGTGCTGATAAGAAATGGCATCCCCCTCACTCCTTCCAAGCAAAATTCATTATTCTTTTATTCCCTCCCCCCACAGACAGTGGTATTTCAAAGTGGCTCCTGCATTCACTAGCTGATCGCAGGAAGAAAACTTCTATTTAAAAAAGTTTAAATGCTTGGAAATGTAAGGATTTTCTCCTTGACAAGAAAAGGCTCGTCTTCTGTTGGCTGAAACGTTACGTTACGATGGTTTCCAAGCTGACACATCAATTGTGATGAGTTGTGGGTCACACTGCATTGCACTGCAGAAAACCACGAAGCATTTAATCTTGTACATTCATGAGACAAGAGCCCAGACAAACAGAAAAGACAGACAGGCAGACTCGCACACATCCCCTTTTCTGCTTTTCCTATTCTCTAGTTACTGCAAAAGTTGTTCAAACTTAAAAAAAAAAACCCACAAGCTCTTAAAAAAAAATCAAAGAGAGATTCATTGCCTGATTCATGGTGATAATTTAGCCAAAACCCTGCTCAACGTTCAACTAAAACTGGACACACACACACAGTTCTTAAGTAAATTTGGTTTGCAGAGAAAAGCATGCAAGTTGCTTCTTACCTGTAATGTGGTAGCTAACCTGCCGGTTGACATCAGACGTATCTTCATCCCAGGTGCTAAGAACAGCCACAACTTCCCCTGGAGGGTCACTCTCCTTCACTGACCCTCTATACACCTCATGCTCAAAGACAGGTCCGTTATCATTTATATCTGTTACAGCAACTGAGACCAAAGTCGTTGATGACAAGGATATAGCTTCTCCCAGATCTGAGGCCACCACTGCAAAGGTGAAAGTAGGATCCTTTTCATGGTCTAGATCTTTCAGTGTGCTGATCCAACCGCTGTTGCTATCAATGGTGAATGCTTCTGTGATCTTCTCCAGCTCTGATTCCACTGCAAGTGTGTAAGTGACCTGCCCGTTTGCACTCGAGTCTGCATCAACTGCTTTAACTTGCATAAGTTTTGTTCCTACAGGCATCCCTTCCATTATTATCGCATCATAGCTAGCGGTTTCAAACATGGGCTTGTTGTCATTTACATCCAATACCTTAACCTCCACGTCCACAGTCAACACAATGTCTACTTTGTCTAACTGAATAGTGGCTGCAACTTTGAAGTGAAAAGCAGGATTTGTCTCATGGTCAAGTCTCTTATCCAATTTTATGAGTCCTGTGTCTTGCTCTATGATGAAAACCCCACCTTTGTTGTTTTCAGTCAGCTCACCATTAACTGTGCTGTACAAAGCACCCTGATTAGGCAAAACATGAAGAATGTCAATGGTGCTGCCTATGAGGGCATCTTCTGCTATAGTAAAAGAATACTGGGGCTGCGAAAAGGAAGGCAAAATAGTTTCTGGGGGTAACACATGGATGTAGACTGGAATGAGGGAATGCTTTACAGGTATGCCACCATCAACTGCTTTGACAAAGAATGACAGAACAGTGTTTTTCAGCTGGTTAAAGCTACCCTTGGTGACCATCCATCCATTATCTGGATCTATTTCCAACAGATCAGCCACTGAAACAGAGGCTTCGCTATACAGAGAGTAGGTAATTCTGGAATTGGCTCCATCATCCGCATCTACAGCTTGCACTTGGGTCACCAAGTAACCTTTCCCAACGTCTGCTTTGACACTGGCTCTGTATTCGACCGTCATAAATTGAGGAGCATTGTCGTTCTCATCCACTACTATCACTCTCACAGTGCAAAACGTAGTCCTGCCGCCTCCATCAAGAGCTCTCAAAAATATACCGATATCACTTTCCAGCGTGTTCTCCCGGTCTAACCTCTCAGTTGTCAGAATCTGCCCATTGCTATCAATCAGAAACCGGTCCTTGGCGAAGTCATTTATTATGGAGTAGCTTATCTGGCCGTATACACCTGAATCCCCATCTGTTGCCTTCACGTGGATTACCTTCGTTCCAGGAGCAGCGTTTTCTCTAACCTCTGCGACATAAACGCTCTGTGAAAACACGGGGCTGTACAGGTTGGCCCCGAGGATCTGTATGTGCACCTGGGCTGTGCTGGTGAACAGCCCGTCTGACACAGAGACATTCAGGCTGTACATGGGCTCCATCCTCTGTTTGCGATGGTTGGAAAGGGTGATAACACCACTCTTGCTGTCCATGATAAAGCTGGTCCGATCATTTCCTGATAGGATACTGTACTCCAGCCTGTCAAAATCAGAGCTGTCAGCATCAGAGGCTTGGACACAAGTCACAAAGTGACCCCGGGGTGCCAGCTCACTCACATACGATTCATATATTAACTGGTTAAAAACGGGAGGGTTGTCATTCATATCTGTTATTGAGATACTAACAAGAACCTCACTGCTTAGTGGTGGGAAGCCATTATCAGTTGCTCTGACTTTCAAGCTGCATTGCTGTATGAGTTCATGGTCCAGCATCCGGGCTGTCAGTATTAGGCCACTGGTGCTGTCTATATGAAAGTAGTCTGTGCTGTTAAAGGTGTCCTGGACTATCTGATACTGAACAATCTTGTTATTATCAGAGTCAGCATCCAGAGCAACCACCTGCAGTACAGGGGTACCAATCAAAGATGCTTCAGACAACGTAGCATTATAAGCCAACTGATCAAAAATTGGAGGATTATCATTCACATCATTAATGATCAAGTCCACAGTGACCTCGGCTCGAGCACCAGTGAGGGCATCGCTGGCTCGCACCACCAGCTTGAAAAGAGAACTCATTTCATAGTCCAGTGGGCTGATGACACTCAGAACTCCAGTATCGAAGTCAATATTAAACTGGTTGTAGGGATCACCATCGACAATGATATAGATGATACCCTGGCCTTCTGGACTGGTTGCATTTATGCTTAAAATAGGTGTGTGCATTTCTACATCTTCATTCACGGAAGCTGTGTAGAAGGGCTTGTCAAATACAGGCATTGCTTTGTTAACAATAGTAATGGGGAGCTCTACCAAAGCAGACAACGATGGGTTACCACCATCTTTTGCAAGAATGACCACCATATACTCTATATTAGACAAATCTGAATTGAAGGCCTCTTTCAGAGTGACGCTACCAGATTCTCTATCAATTTCAAAATGCCCATAGTCTTCCTTCAGAAGATACGAGACGTCACCATTTTCACCCTTATCTTTATCAATAGCCGTCACTCGATATATCAGGGTACCTGGTTCAGCATCAACTTGCACAGCAGCGTAGTAAGGAAGCCCTATGAACACTGGGGCATTGTCATTTATGTCCTCAATGTAAACCCTCACCACCACTCGAGCGACACGAAGGTGATCCAGTTCGCGGCTTGCTTCCACCACCAACTCGTACAGCTCTTGTTCCTCTCGGTCAAAGGGGACACCAGTTGTCTGAATGACTCCTGAGGTGGTTTTTATTTTAAATTTGTTGCCTGGGTTTAATATACTGTATTTCAAAGGCTCATTGAGGCGGTTACCAACAGCGTTCACTACAGCAATCTTTGTGATGTTGGTGCTGTTTTCTGAGATAGAAGTGGAATAAAAATTTTGTGTGAAGTGGAGCCCGCTATCCATGGCTTCTTTAACCATTATAGTCACCATAGCAGTGCTGTAAAATTTCCCATCAGATACCCTTACTATTAGCATGTAATGGTCTTTGGAGAGGCTGTTGTTTTTAATGGTGAGTACTCCTGTGACTGAATCAATTAAAAAATGGTCCACATTGCCTTCAAGTAGACTGTATGTTAGTTCAGGAGGGATCTCTGAATCTGGGTCTGTAGCCTTGACTTTGAGAACCTCAACACCAACATACGTGGGAAGGAGCAAGACTGTCTCAAATACCGCCTGGGTGAAGACTGGTGGGTTGTCATTGACATCAGTTACCTCAATGGTTACTTCAACTGGGCTCTCTGCTGTAAGCTGGGGATTCCCACTGTCTCTAACATGCACGTGGAAGTGGAAGAGGGCTATTGTTTCATGGTCTAAATTTGCAATTGTTCTGATTGCACCCGTGCTTGAATCTACCGTGAAATACTTTTTTGCGGTGGATTCAACAATCTGGTAGACCAGCAAAGCGTTCTGGTTGCTGTCAGCATCAGTGGCGCGTATCACGAGGGGACTGTTACTCACACTCCGAACTATGCTGTTTACAGGAGCTGCTTCACTTATGCTGCCTGAGTACTGAGAGAAGAGAAAAACTGGAGGGTTATCGTTTTCGTCAACAATCTGAATGTTCACAGTGGCATTTGATGCCATGCCTGCCATATTTGTTGCCTGTACAATGAGCTGGTAGGAGGAAGTACGTTCATAATCAAGAGCCTTTTGACTAGTGATAACTCCAGAATACGGGTTTATAGTGAAGACTCCATCCACATTCCCATCTTTAACCTCATAAACTAATGTTGACTGACTGATTGCAGAGAGTGAGACGACGGAAGTACCAATATCCACATTTTCATTAACCTCTGCCTGGTATTCTTTGAGAGTGAACTTAGGATGGGAGTTATCCGCCATCGTCACAGTTATCCGCACGATTGCTGTTGCAGACAGTGGTGGAGAACCCTGATCAGTCACTTTGACTGACAAGACAAATTGTCCCATTGTGGTTAGGTCTGGCTCCTTCAGTAACGTAATGATCCCCAAAACTGGCTCAATCTTGAATGTGTTTCCTGTGTTTCCTAAAACACAAACATTGGTACCAAGTTAGAAATTAAATACGACACGCTTGATGATAATTTAAGCCAGGAGTCAACAGCTGCAATGTGTTAAAGACAGTTATTAAAAAAATGCAACCAGAAAACCTAGCATAAAAGAATTCTAAAGGCCCCTGCAGCCCTTCTTTCTGGAAACCAAGTGTTGCAGTAGATGACATAGGTCTTCAAACGTTCAGACACTCAGGTGCTGCTATCTGCATCTTAATTCTCAGTATCTACATTTGAGGAACTGCTGCATGTGCAATAATGCTATTGAAGTAATAGAAAGCATCCTTAAATTACAGGAAATTAGTCAAATGCATGTACACCTAAGGCAAAGAAACTAGATCAGAGGCTAACAAGCCAATTATATGACAAATGGATAACAACTCAGGCTCTTAATTGAAGGGGATATTAAGCAACCATGGAGTAGATTTCAGTAGTTCAAGACTCAAAGAACCGAATATAAGAAGGTTAAGGTGGCATTTAGAAAAACAGAATGAACAGCACCGGAAAACATGAAAGCAGAGATATCGCTGAGCATATAAAGGTGAAAACAGTGAGTCTGGGTCAAGGACTGTCTTTGGGTCTTTTTTTTTCTTTCCAGTCTTTTTGTTCACCTCTTCTTTAGCAGGACAGATTCAAAACTTTTGATATGCACCTAACCCTCAGTTAGAGCATTTTATTAGTTTCCTGAGTATCTGCTTAAAGATGCTGCCTGTGTATATGACTTGTACGAGCACACAGACTCTTCTGAATTTGATTCCAAATACAAACAGCAATTCCAATCATTCCCACCTGTTCTGCTACTGAAATTTCACTTTAAGATCTAGACCTCCTTCCAATCTACAGTCATGCTTCCATCCAAGACCTGGAGAGAAGTATGTCTCCGTAACTGATGAGAAATGAGATTCTATTTTAATGGTGACTGTTACAGGTGACGTGCACAGACAGCAAATGTAAAAATGCATGAGATCCTAAATTAAATCAGTTAGCGTGAACTATTTTAAGAGGTGATTCACAATCTGTTGTCAATTCTGGGGTCTGGAGGCTAATTTAAGCTATATACTACTGTCTGCCATTCAATACTGGTAGTGGCTTTCTATTCAGCCTTTCAGATCAGTAAAGTTCACTCCAGTATCTAAAACTAAAACTGTGGTGTTAACTGAGCAGCTGAGATTCTGTCAGAGCTACAAATTTTCACAAAGATCACGGTATCTGACACATCTGAAGACACTACAAATGCTGCTGCAGTTATCTTGTTAGTGTTTGCCATTGACTGCATCATGCGAAGCCAAAGCAGTTTCTTCTCCTTCAGGAATTTCTTATGAAATTACACAAAAACCTACTTTCTTTACCAATTGCTCCCTTCATATGTAATGTAATGTAATGTAATGTAATGTAGAAGTAATTCCCCTGAATGAAGGGGCTGTGTACAATCTGAATGCCGCAGTTAAAATCTGTGTCATCCTCTGAAGATTTTATGGATCATAGAAACTACAGCAGCACAAGACTGTTTTGATGCACCTGTGATTGGAAGATCTGTGGATAATGAATTGAGGAGTGCACTGCTCATAGTAAACGGGAGTTTGAAGCCTGACACTGGAGGGAGAATTCATGATGAAACAGAATGATGAAGATGCAGTGGAAGAGAGAAAAACATGCAGACTAAAAAGGATTATCTAGTAGCTAAAGCATCCTTTCTGACAATTAGATTTTTCAGTGTTTGTGTCACGCATTAGCCGGTGTAAGGGATCTGTACTCTAGCATGTCATGTGGTAGTACCTACAGGTGATTAGGTAGGAGCACATAACACTAATAATGTGTCAAGAAAAAGCTGGCAACAGGCTTGAAAAGCATTGCACCAGGAACCTGATCTGGTCTGCTCAGAATTCCTTCTACAAGGCGCAGCATTGTCCTGCCTGGGCACGTGTAAAATATACTCTGATCTAAGTTAAAGGTCACTGGAGAATACTCAGACATAACTGGTAAGACCAAATGCAGTACAACACAGAAATACTTGTTTTGTAGTGGTAAGACCTTTGAAGGATCACAGGGGTCTAAGTTCAACACTTTTCGATGCTGAAGGCTTCACCTCTTGGTTTGCTTAAGGGACGCTGTTTCCGCAGACTGTACAGGGTAATGACAGAATAAAACTGCCTTGGGCCTTCCTTTTTAGCTTCAGGTTATATCAGCTTAATTTAAGGTGTGAGCTTGGAATATATGAAGTTAAATCAATATGAGATGGTGTAGATATTTTTACTTTATTACATATTTTTTGTCATTTAGCCTGTTCTTAATTGACATAATCCATCCTAGCTTGTGTAAGTCTTTATAATAGTAATAGGGATAATTAATGATCCTGTAGGATCACAGTCTACTGCTGGAAAAAGCTTGTAATCTAATACAGGAAAAATCTGCAGTATATGAGACACCTCTTTAGGGCACTATGGACTCCACGTGTCACTAGTATTACAATGGACAGACTCATATTACTAAAAAAGAAAAGAAGTTGAGATGAAACATTAAAAATCCAAAGGTCTCAAATTTCTACTTCCTTCACTCTTTTTCTAGGCAGCTCTCTTGTGTACACATCAGTGGTTTAACTCAGAGCTAATTCTTCACATTCGTACGAGGCAGAGAAAGTTTGCTTGCATGTGTGCCAGAGATAATGCAAATTTCTCATGACCATGCTGTTGCACTGGCAGAGGAATGCTTTTGCTGGCACAGACTAGGTGGTCAATGTAAATATCCAAAGCTTAACAGCAAAAGCAATTTTAGTCTAGTACTGTCATGCCCTCCCTTAGGTTCAATGACCTTGTGTCATTAAAATGTTCCTGCTCTGCTAACAGAAGTTTTTAGCAGAGCCCTGGTGTTAGTCTCCATGCTCCTCTGATCTGAATATTGGCAAAAATGCCAGGACACAGCAGCTGTTGTGGCATTTGTTTATGGAGGATCCACTGTGTACTAGACTGGTGCCAGCAAGCTGAAAACAAGTAACTGGCTGTAGCTTTCAATATCTATCTTCTTGATGGCTTTGAGGTGAAAGGCTCTGTAGCCATCCAGTGAAGGAGATTCTGTTCTGACAGGTTCGGGGTATGGTAGCTTCAAAATAAGTAACAACCAATAGGCAAATATCTCCTCTGCCCACCTCTGCAAGAGAAGGTAGACCAAAGAAGTTGATTTGTGTGTCAGGATGGACCACCACCACAGCACTGCTCTGGGTATGGAATGAAACACGATGTTACATGTTCAACCCATGTCCTAACCTGCTTCAATAGTGTAGATAAGCTCTGCGTTTTCTCCTTTGTCTTTGTCCAAAGCCGTAACCTGCAGAACTGCTGATCCCACTGCTGCTGATTCAAACACGGAAGCTTCATACAAGGGGCTGGTAAAATATGGACTATGGTCATTGGAGTCTTCCACGTTTATGATGACTCTGGCCAGGTTTCTTCTGTAAGGAAATTCTTGATCTCGGACCTACAGAATCAACACATAACACACATCTTGCTGTTCATCTAGTATAATTTCATATGTATCACTCATCTGGGGGCTAATAACACTTTCATTTCTATTTAAACTCAGTACTATGATGCAAAGTGAAAAAAAAGTCCATTTATTCCAAAGAACAGTCTAAAATACATTCACACATGAGACAGTAGATATTACAGAAACAGGAAGAGCTTCGGGACATGTTTTATTTTACTTGTGAAAAGAAGCACAGCAACTAACCATCACGATGTGAACTTTTAAGGTGGCAACACATGACATCTAAAATCCACTTTTAGGTCTGCAAGGACCACTTCTTTCCTAATGCAAGCTATTCACATGCCATATGTGCCTTTGCCCTACCATTCCCAATTTATAGCACAGAGGCAAAGAAACTCTGCTCTTTCTTTCAGACAGCTACAAACAATTTCACCCACTGGGATCAGTTGTGTGCCAGTCTATGGCCTGTAGCTACCTGTAGACTTCGTCGACACTTTTGGAAGATGGTGATACCAACAGTGATTCCAAAGTAGGAATTACCTTAAGAAGCCTTGAGTGCTTGTGACACTTGTGTATCATTTATCACACTTTTTAATCCCAGGCACAATATCTCAGCATTGCTACACTGATAATCCTGCCAACGTGATCCCCCAATGTCTGGTTTTTCTTCAACACAGCAAAAACTTTATTGCACCAGTTGGAGATCAAAAGCAAGCACCAGGGAATTACTTCTGTCAGCCACAGAATCACACAATCTTGTGATTCAGTTTATATTTATTGGCTCACATGCTTGCCATCAGACTTGCAGTCTGTGAGCTGAGACCTCAATTCAGCTCACAGCAGCTCTCTGATGTCCCTTGCCCAAAGACAGCCTTGTACCTAACACATCATGAGCTGCTCTTTCAAAGACCTTTTCTGCGGGGGCCTTAAGTTGTTAAATAAAATACCAGACCACAGTGTTTAAACGAATACAGATCTTTCTATTAACCTCCAGTCCACAAAGTATAATCTTCACTTGAAAACAGACAGACATGTTCTGAAATACGGGCGCTCTGAGCATCTACCGAACTGTAGATGAAAGCTATTCCGTGTATCAGCAGTTTACATGCAGAAATAACTCTGTGGAGGTAAACTATAAATGAGGCTTGGATGGAGAAAGGCTGTAGCATTCTCTATGGCAAAAAAGCAGTTATCTCCCCGTGAATAACTCTCAAATAACTTTCACCCTCACTTCAGAAACTCTGGAAATTACCTTGAGTGAGAGGACCAGATGCCAAGAGATTAAATAATTTCCTGCTTGCTCTCCCTTGAGATATCAAATCATATCATATTCCATACAATGAATTCACAATAAGTTTCCCCAAAAGGCAACACAAACTATATACAATAAATGCACAGCAGGGTAGGCAAGAGGAAATTAATGGCTATTTAGCATGCTAAGAGTCCTCCACTCGTGCAAAGACTAAGGCACGCGTGCACCTGAGGCAGCAGTGATTGCATCCTGAGCCAAGTGAATACTGCATTCTTACCATGACATTAAGGATGTGCTTATCTTGAGCTTCATGGTCTAATCTCTCAGCAGTATAGAGCACCCCAGTGCTGGGATCAATTCTGAATTTTCTGACGCTGACTGTGTCGATGCTGCTGTGAATCGTGTAGCTCAACTTATGCTTTTCATCTCTGTCTATAGCTTCAATCTGCAGAATTTCAGTATCAGGGAGGATATCCTCTGAAATGGTGACATCGTAACTTGGGTGAGAGAATTCTGGGCCATTATCATTGTTATCCAACACTTTGATAAGAACCTACAGTTAATAAAAGAAAAAACATTTTCAGTTATTACAGTCTCATTAGAACAGGCACCTGGAGAAAAATAATCTACTGCAGATGGCTGATGATGTTATGCTGCTGTAATGTGGGACTGAGAAACATCATTTAGTATGTTCAGATCAAAACTGTTCAGATCAAAAGAAACAGTATGGGCATGACTTTGGAGGCAAAGTGTTCCTACTCCTACTCAGAGCCTGACAAAGATGTCCACATTTTCAGTATCTATAGATTGGAAAATACCCCTACTATAGTCATGGGAAAGGTTTTGTCATCTTCTGTAACCACTCCAGTCACACAAAGCCTCTAGAGTGATAATGGGATCTCCTTTCCTTTTCACTATTTTATAAATTAAAGAATCCTCTTCATGTTACTTAAATTTGCTCTTTGTACAATCAAGATTCAGCTAAATCTTCTGTTGCCTTCTGCCTGATCTGTTGTGTTGGGGCATATTAACAATGTCAAAACGTGACAGCAGTGGGGACTTTGCTGTTACACCTTAGGCTGGGTTAGGAACAGAGACACTTGATGAGACGGGACCAGGAGACAGCACCTCACGACCACACAATCCCATCCCACACAGATCAATACATACCACCAAGGACAGGTAATCTGAGGGCACTGATGACAAGGAAGGGTTATTTTTATGGTTTCAACCTTGCTCTTCCTTTGCCAGTGATGGTTGTCCTTATTGCCAACTAATCCACTTTCCCCTCCACTGTGTATTTGCCTCTCTTCTGTTGCAGTTTATGAATAATCTGCTAAAAATGTGAACGAACGCTGTGCCATTTGTTTCTAGTCTGCCTTCGAAACCTCAGTATTGATCCCTAAAGACTGATGGAGGTGGGGGAAGGCAGCCAGGATGCTGCTGTTTCTGCCTGTCAAACCCATTCAGTACATCACTAGCTGACATGGATAATGAAGAACCACTGTTTTCCAAGATTGAAAATTGGAATCCAAAGAGCTGCAGGACTGGAAACAAAAAGTGTCTATTTCAGAAAATGTCTGTGAGGACACACACACACCTAATTTTACAGTAAGTGAAACGAAATGACTTTCTCAAAGGCTTCGAAATAGGAAACAGTCCAATGAATGACGTGGGAAAGGCCACGCACAGGATTCTTCCCCACAGCTAGGAGGCTGACCCATCCATCATGATATTTCTTTTGTTGTTCTGAGAAGTACTTGGCTCTTTCCTACGCAAATATCTTATTACTTCTCTTCACCAAGCCCTGCTCACCCGTACTTCCTTCACAGAAGAAAAATAGACTTACATTTGACTGCAATACTGCACAAACAGATGTTGGCCTTGGAAAGAAATGAAACTTTAGCTTTCCATGATATGTGGAAGGGTCTGCAGAACACGTTGCCATTGGGAACACGAGCAATAGTAAGCAGCAGTTGTAATGAACTAGCCTGGGAACTCCTTGAAGGACAGCTGAAATAAAATGCTCTGCAAGTTGAACAGCAAAGGACTTCAATTGCACATTCCATACAATTCAATCTTCACCAGACTGCACTACCCCAGAGTGAAGCTGGGCACAGCCTCTATTAAGTTAGGCTTCAGTCTTGGACAGACAGCAGCAAATTTGGAGGAAAATTTACATTAGTGGGCCTTTAATAATGAGGGAGATTTACTTAGTCTTTGATAGTGTTGTTGCTGCTATATGATTTATCAGGGCAAGTTTCTGACCTGACTGAGGGGAAAAAAGTCAAACCCACATCTGAAAAATATATGAAGAAGTGAGCTGCAATATGCTAAAGAAAGCCTGATTTAAAAAACAAGGGCTACAACTCTACTCTGCCAGGACACAAATCCAGTTCTGAACCACTTTAGTTACTGTAAGGAAGAGACACTGAAGCAGTGTAAGTTGTGGATCACCTGAGTACTAGTGTTTAATACTTAAAGGCATCTTCTCAAGCACTTGTGATACCCTCAGTCCTTGCCAGGTACCACTGTAACATGGCTCTGCTGCATTGCTGACACAAACACCACAACTTAACTTACTTTTAATTAATGGCAAAAAACCTTGTCACGTATCATGAGTCTAAAAGAGAAGTAAAAACTGTCCAAAGTGATTAAATTGAAAACCCCAAGTGTTCCGTTCCGCTGATGGTCTACCTTGAATGAGTAAGCTGACACACGAGAGGCAGGCGCGTACCTATGGGTTTGTTTAATGTTGCCATGTGCTACCTCAAGCCATTCAGTAAGGAAAAAAAACCCCAAACCAGACACGTCCACTGTTGTGTCTTAAAGATACTGCTCTGGTGCCGCATGCTGGTTCACTGGTGCAGGGAGCAGTCATCTCAGTGCTGAGGTTCAGTTCCCTTTGGATCTAATGCATTTTTGGGTTCACTGGCAAACTGGGAAAGCAGAGGATGGCATAAAGCCTAATCGATCAGAAAGCTCGCACGGTGACTGTGCAAGCCATGGCTCCTTCTCCAGACAGCATAAACTAAACAGGGTGGGACTGGGTTAGCACCAGAGACCAAGGGCAAACCATGAGAGTATGCAAATTACAGTGTAGATCCACAAAGCACGACTTCCTCCCACTGACAAGGGTACAGGCCAGTGCCCCAGCACACAGATTTGGACCATGATGGTGCATGGGGAGTGGGAGGCACGGAGAAGGGAAAAGATAAAAAGATTGAGGTCCTCATTCGCTGTGGTCATCAAACTTCAGAGGGAAATATGCACTTACGATTGCTATGATGGATCTCAGGAAAAAACTTCTGTATTTTTTTTCCACTTCATATCTACTGTAAAACCGATCAAGTGCCTGTTGAAGTGGCAGGCATCTTCCTCCCCCGAGACGAGAGCGTTTTAATGATTTGTCAAGTGATCCACACTGAAATTCGCATTATTTATTACATACTCTGCATTTCAACAGCCCCTTCCATCTGGAGTTGGAAGATGTTGGGTTAGAGATGCTAATGAATAAAGAGGTCATTATTGATTCATAATTTTTCCTATTACAGCAGTTAAGAGTATTTATAATTTTTGACAGCTGTCCCTCAAAATTCCCAAGAGCCAAGTGTAATTTTAACATTACAGTCTCTCCTTTACTTGAGGACAGTAGGTTTTCCTCGCTACAAAAGAAAATTACATGATATATGGGAATGCTGATTATACAGGACTCTTATTAAATCCTCAAGCTATGGAAAAGGAAAAAATGAAACTTCTTTATGCTCTTAAAAATGTAACTGTCTTGGGAGACACCTGAAACAAAACGAAGTAAAATAAAATGGAATTTAAGTGTCATTTTAAATAGGCATTTGTCCTTCAGTTGAACATTTCTGAGGACCAAGAGACTGTTATTGTCTGCCCAGGAAAGCACTGCCTCATCAAAGCCACACGGGAAGTGCTCTGGCAAAGGTGGGGAAGATTTTTTTGGTTTGTTTTTGAATCACTTCACTTTTAGTAGGTCATCTGAGTATCTCCGCTTCCTATGCAGAAGATTTCCTTCTCCAGCAGGATGACTTCCAGTAAGGTTTTACTTAAAAACAGAGGGCAATCTTTTCCTTTGCTAATGGCCAAATGTTACACTGACATGAACAGGCTCACAGAAAACCTGATCCTACCAACATATGTGATGCTGAGCAAGCCAAATGCCACCAGATCCTTAATAGGAAGAAAGTCACTCAAATTCATTTAACGGCTGCCAAACTTGTGCATAAAATCTTGTACTACTGGCAAATTTCCCATTGACTTCAAAAGGGACAGTGCTCCACGCAAAAAGCTCTGAGCTTTAGCTAGCCTCCAGCGCGTCTTTGACCCCACATCAAGCGTTATCCTACTGAAGTCACTCAGTGTCTGTGTAACTTAACACTTTCTTCATATCTGTTTCCAAACAGAAGACACGGCAAGCGTGAGCCCTGTGCACAAACACCCTTTACTACAGTGCAGGTGCCTCGGGTGTTAAGCTGAGTGACAATGCCCATTGTGTAAATTCAAAGACAGGCTTTACAAGTTTCCCATCACACCTCCAGCAAGTGGTGAATGAAAACACTTACTACCACCTTGCTGCTAAGTAGGGATTCCTCTTTGCTGAGGACTGTGCAAGGTTACTCACTAAACCATTTCTCATAAACAAACATTAGCTGAAAGTCTTGTTTCCACGATCATAAAGCAAACATGCAGCCAAGCAGCCTCTGCCTGGTTATTCTGGCAAGCCCACATCTTTTCCTGTGTGCCATGGGCTTCAGAAAGGCAGGTCTGCCTCGCCTCGTCCTGGGTTCATTGTGCACAGCCTAATTTATAGTCCGAACAAGGGCCTCACTATAAAAGATTCGCTTGTCCCCGCTCACTTCCTATTTCCCACAGTTAAAGCAAATTTGAAATAAAGGATTCATGGGCTTCCAAGCTTAGGCAACGTAACACTCAGAGCATTAGCAAGGACTCTGTATTCAAAATGTTAAGTGAAAGGCTGAGAGAAATACAATCAAATCAAAGCAGGACAAAACCTAATGCAGGAAGTCTTGCCAAAGCTGTTTTTAATGTTGCCCATCACAAATACCTTTGGTCTGGGCACAAACATGTTTGAGAGAAACCTGGATGAGTGCCAGGAGCTGCTCTGGAGACATTACAAGCTGGAAGACTGCTTGGCTAATTGCTTGGTCTGGACACAGTGTTGTAGTACAACCCATTAAGTGCCTGAATTGCTTCAACCTAGGTTACGCCTTTGTATGGGTTTTGAAAACCTGTTTTGATTTAATATTGCTTCCAGCAGTGTTGCCACGCAGCTCCATTCACTGCTTCCTGACAAGTTCTTCTCTCCTCCATCCCCAACCTTAATATAAAAATGGGAAGTTCCCCTACCAACCTCAGTGGCCTGTTATTTACACTTTGATGTGCCCCTTGTGCTACGTTAAAACAGGGGGAAAGGGCTCTGTGTCAGGGGCAAGGTGGTGCCCAGGTTGCTGGATGGGAGAGGAAAAAAAATCAAGGCTTTGGTTTGTTTGTGTTTGGTTGGGCAAAAGTGAAAAACTGAACTGCAAAGCTATGCCTTTGTGTCTGTCCTAGAACAATCCACAGCCCTTAACCTCTTCTGGCAGGCTCTTAAGTTTTATCTACGTTTTGGGCATGGTCTTCTAAGAGGAGTTTTTACCACTCAGCTAGAAGAACCACGTCTGTTAAGAAACAGTCTTACAAAGAAAAGGTTCTCTGACAGGTGAGACAAGTTTGGCTTCCTGAAACTTTCAGCTAAAGGTAAATTCTGTGCAGAAAAACAGCTAAAAGTCCACACCCTTCTGCAAGGAGAGACAACTTGTGCCAACTGCTCTTCCATCTTGGCTGGCTCCTGTTGATCACACTGCGAGCGACCATGTATTGATCTACAAGAACTTTTCAGAACTAACTGCATGGTTCTCTCTGAGAGTCCAACAAGTGAAATAAAAACATTAAGTGGAACTTCTGGCCTCCTAGCTTGGAAGCATCACTGTTCATGCTTTGAAACATCTTTTTTATAGCAATTAAGATGACATTGAAAAAGAAGGCAAGGTTTCACACAACACCATGACTCCAAGAAGAAAATGCATTACTCGCTTTCCTACAAAAAGTGGTTTTTCACTAGTATAACATTCTCAGGAAAAGTGAAAAATTCTCATCACTTGGATGATTATTGCTCACAATAAGTACAAGTACTTACTGTACTTGTGTGGGTGTATTAGCAAAAGTCAACAGCATGCCCTACAAATAAAGAAATAAGAGCTGTTCCCATGTGGTGCTGAGTTCAGTAAACACAGGAGGCTTTGGGATATACCTGACACATAGCAGAATGCCTAAGGCTTCACAAAACTGGTCAAAATTGTGGTAGGAGGGGGCATTTACCTGAAGAATCATTGCACTGATTTATTGCTGGGAAGTCCTCTCTGTACCCAAGTGAGGGAAGAAGATGCTTTCCCAGCCTGAAGGGAGGTGATGGTGGTGGTGAGGAGCAGGGTCGCTGTGTGGAGCTGCTATTCCAGCTCCCTCCAGCCCACCCCTCCACAAGGCCATCTCACCTGGCAACTGCAGGAATTGCATTTTGAACGGATTTAGACACAAAAACGGCTCCAGCCTTTAATGAATTACCATGTGGCCCTGAGCAATGAGAAATTAAGCTATGGGAAAAACCAAAAGCTTTCCCTGGCTAAGGCAGGAGATTTCCTAGAAGTTAATCAACCTGACAGAAGCTTTGTACCCACACTCCAAATAGATAAATCACATGAGTCACAATTTCTTTGTCTTTCCCCCCTTCCATCCTTCCCCATCAGGGCTGTGCTGCTGGGATAACTGGGGCTCAGCTGGATGTATAGCACAGTGAGTGGCAGTGGCTAAACAAGTTCTGCCACTTTTGTTCCCACTTTGGGAATTTTACTCCTTTTAGAAATCCTGATCACGACCAAGCTTAAATGGCTTCCAGTTACAAAGGAAGCTTATGATTTTGACATTTCTTTTTAATATTCCTTATGTTCTTTTTGCCTGTTTCCACAACAGTGAACCACAAACAAAACTGATGTAACTTTAAAATAAAACTTAATTTCTTCCTCTCGTGGTAGTGAACTGTGTGCACGGTAAGACAGAAGGAAGTGAACAGTTTCTCAGAGTTCAAGGCACGTAGGAACATCACGGAACAAACTTCCGCAAGCCCGTGCCAGGGATCATGTTACCGAAGCAAAAATCTTTGGCATTTTCATGCTGTATTTTACCACATCCAACTGTGTAATAGACAAAAGGCCAGGAAGAGATAAAGGGAAACAGGTGGGGTGGAATAAAAAAGCAAGGCTGTTCCATTTGGCATGGCAATGATCAGCTGTTCATATTAAAGCATCGCACTTTGAGGGAGGGCTATGTTATTTCACTGTCATACAAGGGGATGCTACCAGGCATGTGAGGCAGAACACAGTTATTATTCTATTGGAACTCAGAGCAAGGCCACTGAGAGCCATCAGCAGATGCTTTTTTTGACTCTTTCAACAACGTATTTCACTTAGCAGTCTCTTTTAATTTTTGTAAAAGGAAATAGAGGTTAATGAGGTGACCAAGGGGTGCAAAGTCAAAAATACAGCATAGAACTTTTGCAAAAGGGAGAGACGGCCGGGCAGGTCTTAGTCCTGGCACCTCTGAGGCAATGATCGCTTTTGAAATCCCTGTCGTGAAGACCAAAGGGAAACATTTTCAGTTCTTGTCTGGGCCACTATTAAATACTTACACCAGTATCCCCAAGGAGAGAAGGAAAGAAGAGTCTGTACCTGCCACTGATTATCTGTTGTCTATTATACGACTGTAATCTCAAATTAAGTATCTTACATTGGTAAACAGGTTACAAACAATCCTCAGACTTCTTCTAGATTGCAGCAGCTTTGCTCAAACATGCTTTTTTACCACAAGTTTTAATTAAAAACCTAGGTTTTTCGTTAGAACAGGTTTTGAGGACTTTCATGGGGGTCAATTTATTAAATCAAAAGCAGCAAATAAATATAAAATCCATAAGAAGAAAAATACTTGTACCCAGCATGTTTGGATTTCTCTGTGCTTCTTAATAGTCACTTGGCTGCAATGTTTGCAAGTGAAAAAAAGTCATGTTAGGGTTTCAACACTGCATTTCTGAAATGTGGACTGAGAAAGTCCAAACAAAACAGAAAGCAAAGCAAAACAAAAAACTACTCAAGGGCTGAAGAAAACGCCTTATGGAAATGGAATGCAAAGAGGTCAGCTGTTCTCTTTAGCTGACAGAAGACTGGGAGGTGACCTGACTGTAGGTGCCTCACTGGGGACAAAATAACTGTTTCTTAAAGAGGCTTTAATCCAGAAGAGAAAGGCATAACAGGGATTACAGTCCACATATCATCAAGTTAAAAATAAGGGATGGTTTTAGCAAAGATGCAATTAATTACTGAAACTAACAGGGGGAAAAGCAGATTGCCCACCAGCTAAGTTATTATCAGCTGGTATTTTCTTATCATGTATGTGTTATCAGGATAGGATAAATTATCAGATAGGGAAACGTGGATATTTTAGTGGTGGTTATAGAGAGGAATTCAGACTGAAAAAGCACTTAATATTTACCAGTCTCCTAGGGAAGCTGGCGTTGTGATTCAGTCAATACAGGTTTACATCTGAAGCATTTGAGCAAAAGGGCAAGGTAAAACAGAAGCATCTGTGTGTGCATGCATGTTTGTAAATATGGAACATGCTCAGGCCTTTCTCCTGCATTATAAAGAGGCAAACAGCATCACAAACCCTTTTTTTCCATTTAATTTCTCCACAAACCACATTTAATCTGCACACAGGTGTCCTCCACCAGAAAGTAGTTTGCCCTACGTGTCAAACAACACCCATGCCACAGGCTCACTTTACACTTGGGCAGTCATTCAGGATTTCAGGCCATAGTTAATGCATACCCCACAGTTCTACCTTGTATTGGAGGACATTGCTCTTTGGAGTCTCCCTGGTGCCACCTGAACTGCAGCATTCCTGTCCCTCTGCCTTGACCCTAATCACATCTCAGCTCCAGACAGGTTTCTACTGAACAGCTACCCAGGCTCTGACAAGGATGCGTCAGAGTCAGCACTATTCCAGCCCGTCAGGTTTATCTGACCTCAGTTTTTAATTACTGAAAGGCACTGAGCCTGACAGGCAAGCCTGGTTGCAAAGGGTTCTCTGAGGCTCTTCCCCAGAAGACAAAGTAATCACAGTCAGTGACAGTAAAGGAGAGCTCCTTTGAATTTTTGGTTTTGTCTCTGAACAATTTCTTCTCGGAACAATTGATCCGGTGTCCCACATTTGATTCTTGGAAGGATGAGAGGTATAAACTCCATTTAATGCAATCAATAGCAATATTCCCCAACACCACAGAAGCACTATTGTATTTTGGACCATTGTGGGATGATACAATTGTCAAAATCTACGCTTCTGCTCCCTGTGATGTGGACTCCCTCAGCTGGAGGAAGGCAAATTACTTTAGTGTGAGCATGAAGAGGACAAAAGACGAAATAATGCTTTGAAACCTTCAGCGGCTGATTCTTTACAACCAGATGGAAAGGCTCGGAAAAACACCCCCTCCATCAGTTAATGGTGGTCTCGAAGGATGTTTTGTTTGAATGGCAAAATTACGAATTTCTATAGCACATACATTCCACCAACAAATGCAAAACTTGCCAAGAAAGGAATGTGATATTCTACCTGAGTCGTGGCAATGTTTGTTCCATCGGTGACCTCCACAGTCATATTATATATTGACCTCTGCTCTGCATCCAGGGGCTTTGCAATGACAATAGTGCCCACTCCCTTCTCCGCGTCGAAAGAACTATCGTAATTCCCTCCTAATTGTTGCACAAAAATACAATTAAATTAGCCATCTCTGGAAAATTTCCATTGAAAATGTTCCTAGAATTGGGTATAGCTGTTTACTGACACCCTTCTCAACGGCTCGCCTTAGCACACGCAGTACATCTCCTGATACTTCTTTGTTCCTCACTCATTTATATTTCAAAGCACAGTTTGCATATTGCAAAGCAGATATCATTAAAATGCACTGCAAGAAAAAAAACAACCACCTAGCAGTATATTTAAGTGAACCATGGCTGAGTCTGGTCTAGGGTAGTTTGGATAACGAACACGCGCGATTATCTCTTTGTATAATTTTAAGAGGGTTTTATTCTGCAAATTTTATTTTCAGGAAATTCTCAACTGATGCTCATGGGTACAGAGACCATCAAATGAGTCTTTAAAATTACAATTATAATCATTCTTAAAAATGCAAATAGAGATTTTTTTAATATTAATTTCAAGGACAATGATAATTGCTGGCAGCAAAGGTCAAATACTCGCAGTCCTTTAGGACTTATTCAAATAGATCTGACTGGATACATATCCTAAATTCCTTTCCATTAAAAAAACCCCTCACAAAGCACTGTTCTGAAACTAATATCCCCTTATCCTGTCACACACTGAATGATGCAGCAGTGGGAAAACCCTCCTGAGTCTCAGGTTAAAGAATTAAAAGGGAAAAATAATCTATTAAGAAGAACAAGAAGTCCTAAGTAATTTGAGATTAAAGGGTTACAGAATTACCCAGCCACAGCTATAGTTTATAAATTAGAACCACTCATTATGCTCGAAAACTCCCTGCTGCTAAGCTGCTTCTTACTCACTCATCTATAAAGTGGAATTTATGATGAGCTCAGTCTGAAGTTTTTGGATGCTGGGAACAGGGAGAGATGGAACACAACACCACTGACAAACGGACTCTGAAGGTATATTCATCACACAGCAACGCAATGCCACAAGCTACAGTCTCTGACAACCCACTTCTACGAAGCGTAAAAGGCTTTTAAAGCCTTTTACTGATTATAAAACTTATGTAAGAGATGCTCAGACCTTTCGAGATTTGATCCAAAGGTAGAAAAACATCCAATCCATTGGCTTAGTCCTTGCACAATCTATCCAAACATACGCATTTGAATGGTTGGTGTGTGGTTGCAAAACAGCTCTCCCTTGGGACAGGCAAGCTAATGAAGAGTCCTCCTTCACTGGCCATCAAATTCTGCACCTGCATGGTTTGGTGACCAACAATTGCCACTAGACTTAGAAATAGTTATGCATTTAGTGCGAGGAAGAAGGTTTTGGCATTCCAAGTTGAAGATTAGGAGGAATGACAGTGAAATCGCAGCCCCTGAAGTCCTTATTACGAAGAAATCCTCACTTGTCTCTATCTCTTGCACTGACTACTGCAAAATAAGGGTAAGCTAGAAAACACGCTGCTCTGTTGGCATCTGTCTGGAAGACCATTCAGGATAAGGAGAATAAAGGAGGAGGAGGAATAAGAGCACAGTTGACATAAGCAAAGGAAAGGCAGAACTGACAAATTGCCCACTGAAATGATCCACACATAGATGCTTCAGATGTGCCACCAGACCCCTAGGTGAATATGTGAACATACCTATACAGAGCTCTAAGCTCGGGTCTGCTACTTGGACCTGAGCAAAGCCTTTGACACTGTCCTGCACCACATTGTGGTCTCCAAGCTGGTGGAACATGGCTTTGATGGGTGGACCACTAGATGGGTAAAGAACTGGCTTAATGGCCACACCCAGAGAGTGGTTGTCGATGGATCCATGTCCAAGTGGAGGCCAGTGACAAGCAGAGTCCCTCAGGGATCAGTCCTGGGACCAGTCAAGTTCAACATCTTTGTTAGTGACATGGACAAAGGCATTGAGTGCATCCTCAGCAAGTTTGCTGGTGACACCAAGCTGTGTGGTGCAGCAGACACGCTGGAGGGCAGGGATGCCATCCAGAGGGACCTGGACAGGCTGGAGAGGTGGGCACAAGCCAACCTGATGGGGTTCAACAAGACCAAGGGTAAGGTCCTGCATCTGGGTCAAGGCAATCCTAAGCACAAATACAGGCTGGGCAGTGACTGGCTGCAGAGTAGCTCTGAGGAGAGGGACTTGGGGGTCCTTGGGGACCAAAAGCTCAGTATGAGCCAGCAGTGTGCACTTGCGGCCCAGAAGGAAAACCAGATCCTAGGCTGCATCAGGAGAAGTGTGGCCAGCAGGTCGAGGGAGGTGATTCTCCTCCTCTACTCCGCTCTGGTGAGACCCCACATGGAGCTCTGTGTCCACTTCTGGAGCCCTTATTNAAGGTGCCTTCCAATCCTTAATGATTCTATGATTGGATAGAAATGTTGCTTGTTCCCTAACTTCCTTCTTGAAGCCCAAATTGCACATTCTTCTCAACTGATATATATAAAACCATTTGATACTAGGAAAGGACCTGTAATTGTCCTTGAGACTTAAGCAACAGCAAGGTATTTGGATAGTGGCAAGGTCAGTGTTTTGTTTTATTCGTTTGCTTTTTGTTAAAGTTACTCTGGAAGCAAAAGATGATGTCTCCCAATTAATGTTTTAAATTGATTTACTTGAGTAAAATTGTACCATGAAAACCAGCTCTGAAATGTGCCTCATTTGAAGAAAAGCGTTGAGATTGCTGCAAGGAAATCTCTGCTGAAATGAAGTTAGCCTTGGGATAGCAGGCACTTCACAAAGAGAATGTTCCATACTGATAACCATGAAAACAAAATGAAAGCCTGTACTTTAAGATGCTTAATAACCATCTTAACGAGCAATCAAAACTTTTATGCTATCAAACTGCACACACTTCCAAAGAAACTCTGCCTTTAAAACTTCCAACAAGTAAAACTTCCAACTTCCAACAAGGATTAGCAATAGATGTTTTGAATTACTTTCTTCTGTTGGCTTGGAGCTGGGTTTGCAGGACACTGCAATGTGTTGTAAATACATTGACTTCTTCAAGCCTCCTTCACCAAGTGAAGGATATTCTTCCCCTAAAATAAGAACTGGTTTAATCATATGAGTTTTTAAAATAACAACTTCCAAAATGGTCTAGTGACAAACAAGTCTTGGTTGCCAGCCATCCCAATTCAGCCTACACTTGTAACTAACTAGGCAATGCATTTGATTTCAGACTGACTCCTTTTCTATTAAGGCAGAAACTGCATCAAACACTGAGACTGAGAGGGATCCCACTCTCTTGGAGTTGTGAACTCCAAACTGAACTCAAATCCTGAACTATCCCTCATTCGGTCTGGTACATTTTAACAGACCACAGTCAGATGAAGAACCACTCAGATGGCTGAACTTCAGGGAATACTGCCTGAGATGCTGGATGCTGCCTCTCATCTAGAGTACCAGAGGGAGTCTGGAAATGCTTTGTACTGCTCCTCAGCCCTCTCACACTCTTGAAACAGGTCCTTATGTGATGAACGCTGTTGAAGTTGCATTTAAGCACTGAAGATTAATTAATGAATTAGGTATGAATGCTACACTCTGAAAGTCTTATAGATGTGTTAAGTCTATGCAAAGCCTATTATGAAGCACCCAGAGAAGCACCCAAAATAAGTATCTTTGAAACACGGATACTGAAAGAGCATGGAGAGCAAAAAAATTGTGTATAAAAACAAACAGGACTTTAAACTCCTTCATCTGAACTATTCTGGGAACTCTTGGTGAAACTGCTTCCTTCAGAAGGTTCTCATGTTGAAGTCAGAAAGCTGATGAGTAGGAGGTGACAGCTGAGAAGGTGTCAGCTTCACACACTTCTGGGGCACCGGAAGCTGGTTCTCGAGAGCATACTGCTGGGCAACCACCAACCTTAGCAGGCTCATCTGCAGTGCTGCAAGCTCCCGCAGTATCACTGTTGCCAGTGTTACTATTGGCCATTTAACATTTCCTTTGACTGCAATCTCAGGATGAAAGGTGGGGGGGAGGATAACGACATTTTGTTCAGCTGCTCAGTTTTATCCATGTGAATTTTTACTACTTATTCCATTTTCCCACATATGGTGCATGCTTTCCTTTTTGTTGTCTGCTAGAACCTGCTTTGAGATACAAGATATGCAGAAGCTGTCTTTGCTAACCTGCTTACAGTTGCATTAGGAAGGGACTGTTTCAAACCATAGAATCATAGAATCAATAGGGATTGGAAGGGACCTCAAAAGATCATCTAGCCCAATCCCCCTGCAACAGCAGGATCACCTAGACCAAGTCCCACAGGAACACATCCAGGTGGGTCTTAAACGTCTCCAGTGAAGGAGACTCCACAACCTCCCTGGGCATAAAAGTAATAGATTGGGAACTCCTCTAGTACTTTGAGAAAATCAAGGCACGATGATTGAATTGACAAACAGGCTAGACAGGTTGTCCTGAGGAAGCATTTTAACAAACGATGAGATCTGGATTAGCCATTGCTTCCAACATCACTGCAGGCTAAGATATAATGCTGATACATCTTCAAACAGATTAATGATTTCCCTTTAGATACTCTGATTAAACTGAAGCACTTTGAGTAGGATTACACAAAAAGTCCATATCTACTCTCAATGTCATCTTTGGATGAGAAGACATCATATACAAATACATCTAGAAAGTGCTTTTACTCTCTAATTGACTGTTCAGATCTCAAAAACACCTTGCACAGATAGTTATGCCTACATTTTAGACACCTAAAGTTAAGTGAGATAATTTCTACCCTTACTTTCTTGAGATTGATCTTAAAGCTTTTGCATAAGCCCTGAAAGCATTCTATTTCTACAATAAGGATTTTTTTAAATGTTATCTGAAAGTACATTATGGTTTGTATGGATTTTTCAATACTATTCTAACTCCATCTCCTCTCAAACTCATGGTGGGTGTAGAAACAGCCCCTGGTACAAAAGATCTTATTTGTTCTCCCACACTACAGCTTTAAGAGACCTTTCTAAGCACAGCCCTAATTTTCAGTTTAAAGGGTGGTATGGTATGGCCAAGAAGATCCCAGAAAATTTAACCAAGACACCTCTGAGCCAACAGACTGTGGGTTGGAGTCTTGGTTACAATTTCTGGCTGAATACAGAGGATTACTTTAATTCTTAGCTAATTTTTTGGTTTCATACAAACATATTTTCCTTCTGACAGAAGTCCCATACTCTTTAGAAAGAATGAATTTTCTTTTTAGTTAAAATAAATAGATTTGAATGAAACCAAAACACTGCATCTGGCACGACTATCCGGAGAGGATCTGCTGATGTAAAGCTTGGGCCCATTTGGTATAACAGACAAGTCAAGGAAAACTTCCTGAACTCTTAAAAGGGATTTCTATAGGTCAGCTGGAGACTTTGCCTAAGGCAAGATTCAGTGCACACATCTGACATTCCCACAGAACGTGGGCCCTGCATTTCTGTCCCTTTGGAATTTCTGTGTTGTTATTTTTAATTTTTTTTAAACGCAGTCTGATCGTATTTTGACTGTTGCATTAGCTGTAAGCAATGAATTCTTTTTCACAAAGCTTTTCCTAAATGGCATTCCATTTTTGGAAGAGACTGAGCCTCCCTCTGTGCCTATCGGCTGCCGATACACAGCTTAAGCTTGGTCTGTGCTATTGTGAGAAATTCTTTCTCTCCTCTGGGAATAAAACATGGTGGCAAATCTGGAGGATTTGTAGGCAAATTAATTCCATGAGAGGGCCTTTTCCCCTCTTTTCCAGTGGGACAATGCAGAAGAGTGGGACTGAATACATTTTTCAGAAATATCGTGTGACTGTGAAGAGCCAGACAAGTCCAGTCTAAGATGCAAAGATGGGCAACACTGAACTCTGGACAACATCTCCAAATCAAGCACAGCTAAAACCTGGCAAGAATCTTCTTTCAGCAGCAGGTTGTGAAGACTATGCACGCTCCAAACTTCATAAAGCCTGAGGTCATTACTGAGGTCTTATTTGGTCTATCCACCATGCCACAATGGACAAGTGGAGAAGAGATTACCTAATTTAGAGAAAGAATAGTGCTCTACAAGACACTTTCTCACGGCAGAGAAGATTCCTACTTGTCTCAAAGTAAACACAAAGGACAGTGATGATAAATAGTGCTGTTACAATTCTCACTTTGCTCAGAGGAGAGAATCAGAGGAAAATGCAGAAAAGAAATCCACCCTGAAACTCAAAGATAAGTCTGCAGTGCCTCTAGGATATTCAGAAAAAGAGAAGAAAATCAAAAACTTCCAATCTTTCTGCTTTCAGAAAAGATTAAATAAACTTAGCAACCACCTCAAGAAATATAAATTCAACTACAGTCTTTTGTTAATCATAATAAATATTAGTAATGTAACATGCAAGTATTTTTTCTTTTATGTGCTATATCAAGCTCAGAAGAAAATAATGCAGAATTTGCATTCTCAAATAAAGCCATTATAACAAGAGGCAAAGCCTGCGGTTTGCTGCTAAGAAGCTGAAGGCAAGGGCATAAAAAGCAGAAAAGAAATCAGAAAGGTATTTTAGATAGCTCTCAGAGAAGATAATTCATAGCAGGCTGGGAAGCTACATGTTTCTGACATTAATGATAATGTTCAGCACTATTAATTAAATGGACAATTAATTAAATCTAATAGATGTTAAAATTATTGCCATTTAAGCACCCTTCATATAAAGTTCTGATGTGAAGTCTGGCTGTTCTCATAAAGGAATAGGCTGGGGGGAAGAAGGAAAGATAGAAGGAGGTCTGTTTAGGGCATCAGAGAGATGTTGTGCAACATGCCACTTAAGCAAAAACTAGCACCATGCAGCTTAGCTCCAGTGTCAAAGTGGTCATCACACCATTCCCACCACTAACAAAGGAAGAGACAGAGAGGGCTCCATTTACCTGGGAGAAACATGTTGGAGTTCCCATTGGAAATTAGTTTCTCACAAATGACTGGGTAAATTTAACACAACTGAAACAAGCTACACACGTATCTTTCATGTTGGGGGATCTGCATGAACTGAGAATGGCGTTGAATGCAGTCTGAAAACAGAGACCAGGTGTGACATCTCAACCACTCCCAATTAAAGAAACAACTGAACAAAGAGCTCAGCATCCTGCTCCTCTCTAGTCCATGCTGCACTCCTCTCCTGGAGCTGATTACCTCAAGAACAGTTATTTAAAGTGCATACAACATATAGCTGTATGTATAACTGTATATAACGTGGGTGCAAATTAGAGACTGAAGTTGGGCAGACAGAACACTCTGTAGCCAAACTTCATTCAACTTCCCTCCTTCTTTTCTAACTATGAGAAAGTGCATGTTAGACATTTAAAAAAAGAGTTCCTCTGGAACTCCAATGCCCGTTTAGTTTGAAAAGGTCATAAACATAAAGGTCAAGCTGCAAACTATATTGTACCGTGCCTCTCCATAAGCCTTCAGGGCTTTTGTTGACATTACCATGAACTGTGCATGGAGATCCAGAATCACAAAGTATCAGACAGAGCAGGATGAGGTCTAGGTTTTACAGCAGCACAGAATTCATCCCACGCATCAGCAGTCCCATACAGCTTTCTACACACAACTAACTTCTGCTAATAACCCACGTCTTTCACTGGGCTGTTCAGCAATAGATCCCCATGTTCCCCCAAAATGAGGATGATACTGAGGAACAGAAGTGGGTTTTGATACTGACACTAACTAAAGGAGATAATCTGAATATACTCTGCCTATAAACCTCTTGGGTTGGCTTCTGTCTTTGCCCTTTGTACGCAAAGCACCCGGAACAAAGGCGTCTCCTGCATGCGTGGGATTGTCGGCTGTTCCTATTACAGCAATGGGTGCTGTTGCCTGTGCCACTATTTGTAACAGCAGCAATATTTAACAGCAACATTCATAAGGCCACAGCACCAAACTGGATGGTCAGGGTCACCAATTTCTCATTAGGTCTTGGGAAGCTCTGTCTCTGTGACCCTCTGCTGTGATGCAGCATCAAAAGCTACAGCATCTCAGGAAGCCATTAGAGGTGTTTAACTAGTAAAAGTCTCCAAAGTAATTTGAATTATTTTAGCCATACAGGTCACACTCAATGGCAAATTAAAGGCTCACATTTCATAATGCTCTCCCTACCATCTCTAGGTAAGGGGAAATGAAATAGCATTACAAGGTGCTCCTTGACTGCAAGTAAATAATGTAAAAATGTTAATAATGTAAAAAATGGTGGAAGAACGGGGGCTTCTCTCAGTGCTTAACACAGGAAGAATTTTAATGAGACTCTGCGGATTTGCCAAGCAAAGGACCAAAAAGGCTGCACAAGGCAGAGGAGTTCAGCAAAAAGTTCAAATGATAAGAAACTGTGAGTAACATCAATAAAGTCGGATTTCCCCCAGGAGGAAGATTAGGGTCAGCGAGAAAGAGAAAAAGGAATGTAAACATTAGCTAATACATTGCATGCAGCATCCTGAAACAACCAAGGGAAAGGGAGGGAAACTGTAGGAAACGTGCTGTCCTTCCCCAGGGGCAAGCAGGAACCCTAGAACATGCTAATAGCTTTGGGTTTAATTTTAATGTAGTTGGAATATCACACACAGGCCACAAAGATGGAATTTTGCTGCTCCTGTCTTTTGTCTGCACAAATTGGCAATAAAAAGTGGGTGAAAATGAGTGTGACAGACCTTTTCTCTTGTGGTCCTTGTCCTTCCTGTTGGCTAAACCCATCTGCACATAGATATGCTGAAATGAGAGCTGGGCTCAGTCTCTGTAAATGAAGACTGCTGATGCACCCTTTCTAGCAAGTCAGTGGCAAAGGCTTCTTGTTCCTCTAATCTTTCACATAGTATTTGCTGTCTAACCCTTAATTTAAATAACACCAATTTGTGCAGACATGGTGTGTAACATCCAAAGGTATACAAACACTATGTATGAGTATCTGCAAATATGGAGCAGAATGGCACAACAGCTTCGCAGGGTCATCGTGCTACTGGGGCAAGTCCCATTTTGGACCATTCCTGAATTGGCAGGGGAAGTGGGAAGGAAGTGCTTAGGAACACTGACTCCTCTTTCTCCACCACAGCTAAGTGAGACCCTCTACTCCCTGTCATTTTGGCAGCAACACCCTTAGGGGCACTTCCCTGTGACTGTAAGACCACTCTGTCTATGGCTTCTCCTTCTCTGTGCTAAGGGTATTTCTCTCTCCTTATTTTTATAAGCAATTAAATGTATGTCAATTTTGTGGTTGAAATCTCACTTGAAAACACATTTCTCTTTTTCAGCTTGCATTCAAGACAAACTTTTGGTGGCTCCATGTGTAACCCATATGTTGATGCATCCCATTCTGTTTCACAGTTAAATGGATGGCACTGGACTGTGAAAAGTTTGAATTAATTATTTGTGATAAAGTGTGGAAAATCCGTGGATAAAATGATAATAATTGGACACAAATACAGTAAAAGCTGTCATAGAGAGAAACGCAGCACATCCATGTGTCGCATTGCATCCTGTCACAGGCACTTATGAAAGATGTAATATAAATTGTCTCAAAAAAACTTGCAAAAATAAAAGGCAGCCTGGATAGTTGTATTTTAGCAAATGTGTTTGCACTAAGGGTACCTTCTGTTGAACAGTTCTGCCCACAAGCTGTCTGTAGAATATAGAACATCTCTCGAGCATGCTTGCCACCTTGAAGCAGGGCAGTCGGAAGCAGAAAAAAAAGAACAGAATGCAGAAAAAAAGGTGAAGAAAGAGAGAAATGAGGGACAGCAAGTCTAAGTACAATAAATACATTTAGAAATGAGATTAGCAAAGTATGACAATAGAATTTAAATGACAGACAACATTAAGATTGCCATAAATAACATAGTGTGAAAAAAACCAATTCAGCCATACAGCGCTCTTTTTTCAGCTTAGCTAAGGAGTCATAACAAAAGCAGGAACATCGCTGTTATTGTTATTGTTAAATTAAAACAGCATTTTCACTTCAACATTACGAAGGCAGGTTTAATTTGGTGGGGGACAATTCACAGTTAGTTTTCTTGCTTTGCTTCTGAAGCATTCTCCACACACCACTGGCTCCCCACTTACCCACAATATCAAACCAGAGAGGAATGTTAGATGGCTGCACAGAGACCACTCCGACAATTTCTGTCACTTTGTCACTTTCCATGACAGTGAAGTTGTAAAAGGGTTCATCGAACGTCAGGGGCATGGGTGAGGGTGCAGGCTTTTTAATCCACTCGATATGGAGGCGTGCAGTTGAAGATTTTTGGGGACGGCCATTGTCCACTGCTTTTATCTGGCAGGTACAAAGAAAGAGGACTGAGCAACCCAGCCTGGCAGTACAGATCTTATTCTATCAAATGACAACGACTGCTTGGAGAATGGCCTTTGTTATCCTCTGCAAAACATCATTTAAAAAGAGGAAGAGAAACACTTCGGTATCTTTTTTTTTCCTATTTGATTTTTCACTGAAAGGGCTGATTTTGAACTCAAATGTTTTGTGAGACCCTGCGCCTGCTGGTGCAAGGCCTCCTGGAGATGCAATTCAAGCGCTCCCCACACAGATCTTCCTCCTCAAACCAGCTTCCCTCTCTGATTTCATCTCACACATAATCACAGAGGCTGGAAATAACCTCTAAGATCATCCAGCCCAGCCTAACATCACCACAATCAGCTAGACCATGGCACTAAGTGCCACATATAGTCTTTTCTTAAACATCTCCAGGGATGGAAATTCCACTACCTCCCTGGGCAGTCCATTCCAGCGTCTGATGCCCCTTTCCATGAGGAAGTGCTTCCTAACGTTCAATCTAAACCTCCCCTGGCGCAGCTTCAGGCCCTGTCCTCTTGTCCCAGCAAAGCTGGGAGCTGTATAATGACCCCACGGGGCATCACACACTTACAAGACATGTTCACTCAGACCAAGTTCGACTGCTTTTAAATGGGCTCTGTATTGTGGATAAGGCTGTTGTTCCTTATATTGCCTCTTCAGGGTCTTTAATTAAGTTTCACATCATTTCCCTCATTCTCCCAAACAAATATAATTGAAAATTTTGCCACATTTATTTTGCTTGCTTTCTCCTCTTTGCTGTGTTCATTAAGAATTGCCCAGCTTGCCAGGCAATTTATTAGAATGTCCTCTAGAGGGATCAGCAGACCTGACATCTGCCTGGCACACCTTATGGCTTTAGCACAGCAAAGACAAGGCAAGCGACAATAAACACTGGGCTTAAGGAAAGGGTGGCAAAATGGGTGCTTTGGTGAATAACATCCATGTCAATCAAAGGGTTTTCCTTTCAAACACGTTTCTGACTCTACAGGACCACCGGTGTAAAAATGTTGTTACTAAGCCTGCTAAAAATGGGGACTATTTTCCCAAAACACCGTACTCCACTTCTTTCTCTGGAAGCGTGTTAACGTGGGTTTGCTGCCAACACTTGCCATTCTGTTCTGTTCAAGGTGGGCAGGCCCTTGGTGAAAAGATGCTGAGGGTGTGATGAGCAGATTCAAGGTGGAGAACCTTAATCTGTTGCATTACAATCGGGTCCAGATCCCAGATATGACTTCTGCTCTCCACTCATTCACCCAAAGGGTGCTCTACTCTGGTTACTAGGTATTTCTCAGTATTTTGGTATTTCTTAACTTTCCTATCACAGTGTGCAACCCTGAGAAGGTAACTCATCAGAGACCTACTACTGTGACATCACATCCTTTACTAAGGGCCACACTATGGACCTCTGACAGTTTTTGCCAAGTCTCCAGTTACAACTACTTGGTTTATTGCTGCAGATGCAAAGGGCACGCTCAGGTCTTACACTGCTTTGCATCAAAGCCCCCGTTCTGCCGTCTGGGCTTCTTTCACCTTGCCTGTACAGTTAAGGAATATTTTGACTGAGACTTCAACTGAAATGGCTGCCACACTTACACTCTTTAGTGAGATGAGAAGGGTACACAGAACTCCTCCCACATGAAGCCACCAAACTTGTGCAACATAAAGACTTTTCCAAGCAATTGTGTTCCCACAGAAGGTAAAGAACCATTTGCAGTTGTATCTGCCTGGTTCAACATGATGCAACTTTGCGGGCAGACAAGTCCTTCATCTTCCTTTCATCCAAGAGGGCAACTTATGCCAACAATTTGCAAGTTGACTGAACCACCTGAGAAGAGTTTACTCAGTGCAACAGGACAAACAGCCCCTCAGACTTAACTTCTTTTTGTGGTAGTTGCATGTGAATATGACATTTCTTAATAAAGTGAGAACTTCTATATAGGTCATACATTAAGTGCACTTATATATCACTCTATACAAAAGGTCCTGTTTCTAAAGAAAAAGTTATTCAAATCATGAGTTTGCACAACAGGGAAAGAGAACTTACTGTTAAAATGTCGTAACTTCCTGCTGTGAACTGCTTTCTGGAAGAAACCATCCCTGTTTTGGGATCAATGAAAAACTTCCCATCATCGTTTCCATCCACGATGCTGTATGAGATTTCTGCATTAGGACCTTCATCCTTGTCAAAGGCAAAAGCTCTGTAGATTGGCTCCCCTCTTTTCTTACGGTCTCTCTCTGGCAGCTTGATCTGATAGACTTTCTCTGGAAACTGAGGTTTGTTATCATTCTCATCCAGAACCTGGACCACCACCCAAACAGAGGACTGCCTGGGAGATGTGCCCCCATCTGAGACGGTTACCTGAAAAGCAACAGCAGTACAGATTATTCTCAATAGGTCAAGTGGGACTTCACAAAGTGAGAAAAAATATAAACTTTGAGAAAACACCCCTATGTCTCCAAACCTAACCTGCAGTGCACACAAGACAGGCTCCCTCTGGACCTGCTCAGTGCCCAGTTCAGCCATGCCCATGTCAGCAAATGTGGGAATCCACGAGAATCCGTATTTTTGAGATAAACCTGCCATGAGGAACCTGTGGACTAGAACACTTCTATCTCAAACTACGCAAGTTTATCTCAGAAGATGGAACTGAAATTAACCCGTTAAGCAGGACCCCTGCTTTTCAGCAAACATAAAGTTTCTTCAGTCCTGCAATGGATTTGAAAAATGCATTACTTCTTAAATCCTGTCACTTTTTCTCCATTAATTATTTAGAATTTCTTAAACAACAAAAGGATTTCTGTCAGTTCTTTCCATTCATTACCTGGCAAGTGACAGCTCATTAATTCCAAACTGCTTTATAAGACTGCAAGGGGCACAGAGAGGCAGGTAGCAAAAAATCTCTGCGGCATTGTGTAAAGACAGCACAGCGCTGCCAGAAACACGTGAAAAATCAAATCTCTGAGACAAAAGTTAATTAGTAATTGAGCTGCAACTTAAATTGATTTACTAATAATTTTCAGTATGAAACAGTGTGAAAACGAAACGATCCAACATCAGCAAGCATTCGGGAGATTTAATAATATGCCTTCAACATGCAATCAAACTTTTCCCCTCAGTATTTCGATGGCATTTTTGAAAGAGGAAGAAATAAAGCAGAAAGTTACTTCTGTTTGCATGAAAGAAATCCAAATTTCTCTTTCAGCTACATACGCTAACGTGCCAATTCCCACAGCACCAATTTTTTATGGTAGTGAGCCAAGACATCACACACCCTTCCCGGCTCGTACTCGTCACTGTACATCAATTGTTTTGCTGGTTAACTCCTCAACACTGGTTTTTTAGCTTAAATGTTCCTGTGTTCCCTTGTAACTCACACACTCCTCACGTCCAATCTTTAGGCAAAGCTACATTTTTCTGCAAATTACATCCCTTGTCATTGTCCACTCTCTATGACAAGAAGTCCAAGCTTAGGGTGAGCCCAATTTAGTACTGAGATCGGCAGAAAATCCACAACAATTTCTGTGAGAAGGGTAAGAGGCCTTTTCCATTTCCTGTATTTAACTACACCTTTAAAAACGGATGTGTTGAAAGGGAGCAGAAGGACAGCCCTAGGGACTGAAACCACTTATTTATGTATAAATGGCATGGCGATGTGTAGTGGCGATGGAGCCCCCATCAAATCAGCTCACAGCTCATCTGTGCTCTCAAAGACATGCATCAGCCTCAGGCCTCTCTTTTCTAAATCTGTCACTAGGGTTGGCAACTAGCATTTGTTGGGATGGCCACGTCTGAGGGGAATGACTGTCTGCTAAGAGCCAGGAAAGACCATCCTCATCCTGCAAAGCCACCAACGTGCCATCTGTCAGTCACTGACTGAGAGGACTCTCAGCTCATTACCAGTGTGGGCAGCCCTTCCCTCCGTTCCCACTCCCTACACTTTCCAAAATAGCATTTATAACACTGAAAGGCTGCGCACATGGACGCGGATCTGCCTTTCCACCTGGTGAGAGCGGCACCACCGGGGCCTTCAGCTTCTCCACCACTCCAGCAAGTAAAAAGCCAATTCTAACAGTTCTCTTACTATAGGCTTTCAGTGACAATTTTTGAGCCTGATGCCCTCTTGTTTCTGTTCTACTCCAGCAAGGGTGGTGAAACTCTTGATAAGGACATAGGTTAACAAAGAGCAATGTGTATCAGGGTTTATACTGACTCCTCAGGTAAGGTAATCAAGGTTGCCAGGTGGCACAGGCTGTACAGCGCAGAAAGTGAAGAGGCATTTAGGCAAATGCAAGTCAAAAATAAAAAGAATTATTTTTTGGAGGTAATATTCTTAATGCAGAAAATACTAGCAAGATAACAGGAAACCCGTGTTTCCTGAACAGAATCACAGAACATTAGGGATTGGAAGGGACCTCAAAAGACCATCCAGTCCAATCCCCTCGACACAGCAGGATCACCTAGATTAAGTTGCACAGCAACATATCCAGGTAGGTTTTAAATGTCTCCAGAGAAGGAGACTCCACAACGCCCCTGGGCAGCCCTCTGTCACCCTCACTGAGAAGTTCCTTCTCATATTGATGTGGAATCTCCCATGTTCCAGCTCACACCCATTGCCCCATATCCTATCACCAGATGACACTGAGAAGAGCCTGGCTCCATCTTCCTGACACCCATCTATCTCAATGTTAGTTGTTTGGTTTTTTTTAAAAAACATTTTCTTCAATATTCTAGAATCATCTACCAAAAAAAAAATGGGTGAGAAGACATTCACAACTAATGTCACCAACAAAAATCTCTGAAAACAGCAGTATAGGAACAGTCAGGTGACTGTGACTAAAACCCAACATAAGCCCAGAGTCTGCTCAAGAGGTGACGCCGTCCTGCCTTGCTCATACCCCGTCTCACAGTTTGTTAGGCTACTGCTGAAACGCTGACTGCGGCGGCGCTGCGTCAGTAGAGACAGGCGCGCGCTTGTTTGTTTTGGTAAGGCCAAATCTGTGGGAAATACGTTCAAATAACAGAAATGTTTCACTGAAAATATTTGCTGACAGCTAAAGGAAAATAGCAATGGCTAACCCATGAAATGCCAGCTAATTAACAGAAATTAACATAGAAGACCTGGAGTTAGTCAGCTCTATTCTGACTAAGATTTTACATTCCCAGAGAGGAAAATGCTGTGTACCAGCTAAGCCTTTTCCTCTGGGTGACACTCAAAACTTTTCAAGATGACAGGCTTCAGCTCTGCTTGAAAAGCTCCGAGTGCCAGACATGGGAGCTGAAGTGTGAGTTAAACCTCGCTCTTTGCAGGCATGTAAATTAATTAATTAAGTTGCCCTCTCACCAGCAATGCGATCATTTCCTTAAGTGTAAATCTGCACCCTGGCTGACCCTCCCTTTCTGCTCCATCAGCCTCAACCCAGTCTGGCTTTTCAGGTTCCAGCTATAAATAGGATAAAAGAGATGCAAAAATTTCCTCTGCCCCTACAGGAAAAGAACCTCCATGACAGCACATTAAAACCAACAAACCGCTGCCAGTTCAAAATTGTTCCCAGACAAACATGAGGAGCACTGGAGAGGTTGTTCACCACTCTGCAAATATCACATCCACCAGGACACTGTATCACAGCAGCACTCTGGGCCCCTCTAACCAAGGCAGTTTTGATTAAAACATTACCACAGTTCTGAGCGAAACCCTTGGGCAGCTGGAAATTACAGTGAAAAATAACCACGGAGGAGCAGGAGTTGGGAGGTTTGCAGGACAAAGACACAAAAGCTAATTCACAGCTGGTACCTCTGGAAATGTGAAAGGCAGATGTGCAAGGCAGAGGAGAGCTTGCCAGAAAAGAAGCTGTAATTCAGGAACAGTGGGATTCTTTTGTTTAGAAACCTGCAGACAGCATGGTAGGGAAAAATTCTGGAGAAGCAAGGCGATACAGCACGCCTCAACGCACGCTTGTCAAGATGTGCCATCAAAAACTCCACAAGAGGTGAATCACGCAGTAATCAAGCTGGGGAAGTGGTGATGAGCAGAACGAAGGCCTTCCCAGAGGAGATGACACATGGCTGTTTGGTTAACTGATGCTTTCTAAAATACTGAACATCTCCAGTCTGTTTGCCAAGTCTGGTTTCCAGCCACAATCAGTGTAGACGTGCTGTTTTTGCCCGTGTGTGACCTGAGATGTGCTGGCCAGCTGCTATCTGGCTCTCTGACCTTCTTGTTAGCTATTGCTGCTCCTACTGTGTCAACACCACTGAAACAGAGAATACGACCTCCCAGAGCAGAAACACAGCCGTGAAAGTCAATGAATTTTGACTCCCTGACCAACCACACGAAAGGTAGGTTGATTCACTACAGGTGGAATACCTGAAAAGAAATGTGTTGGCGTGTTCAATGGAATTTGATGGATTCAAAGAGCAGACAGTATGAACTTCATATACTACTTTCACAGTAAAGTCCTAGGAATCACTGATGTTTTTCCACAACATACACAGTTCCACTTTGGTTTTCTTCACAAAATGAGCACTTCTTGTCAGGGAGCTGCATTTTATCCACTGGTTTTAATGTTCGTGACTTTGCTGAACCATGTCAGCCAGTACCCACGCAGGTGTTGGCTACCTGGAAATGGCATTGCTCACACTTCCCTGTCGATGTTTTGTTCAGCTACACAGACCAGGACAAGAACTCCTGGAATTCCTTCTAGTTGTATCAGACTTGAATTTTTGGAGAAAAGCCCCTAAAAATCTCCTTTCATATTATTGTTTATGTGCAACTCCAAGACAACCTACCAAGATATTTTCATAGGAGCGGATCTTCTCTATGAACACCAAGAACAACACTAAATATTAGCATACAGCAGCTGAAATGTTAGATGTGAAATTTCTTCCTTGTAGAACCATGGCGAAGACATAGAGAAGACTTCTTTGAAAGTACCAGCAGAACCCAATGTCAGTCTAGCAGGCCTCAACACTGGTGACAAAATCATTTTGCCTTGATACAGACACTTGTATGAGATGGACTGTGACACTTAACTGAAGAAGGGTAGGAGCTTGATTTTTTTCAGAATATGAATGTGAGGGCCACCCTCCTGAATTAAAAGCACAATATTGAGTCTTAGTAACAATAACTCCTGACTTCCAAGATAATTATTAACTCAGCTGGAGAGAGTAGCTAGCAAGGATGTTACTGCAACAGGTATAACAAGACAATCAGCAGATGTTTCATGTGAGTTATCGAGCCTTGACAAGAATGAGAATCCTCTTCCATATCATTCCTTGGCAGGAGGAAGTACTCAGCCTACTCAATTTTTAAGTTAAGAGGAGCTGCCACATTGCTGTCATTAGCATTGCAAACAGCTGAAGACGTCATATCTGCTTGTTTATTTTTGTTCGTGTGATAACTGCTTAATGCAAAAAGAGTGAGCCGAGATGCTGTGTCTTATCTGAGTGTGCATCATGAGGTCTTTAGGTAAAAGTCTCGCCCTTCCCCCAATCAGAAATGCCACTCTTGCTTCAAAAAACTTCAGAAAAGAGAATCTGGTTGAGTCACTGGAGACAGAAAAATGATCAAAGGGAGCCTGAGAGCTGAGACGTACCCCTGCTGTTAGTGACTAATGGGTTTGTTTCTTCTGCCAATGCACAAACGAGCTGCAATACCTATTGTAAGAGTCGCTGGAATTCAGCCCAAGAAAGAGAAATAAAAGATTATAAAGAAGAGCTCGTTGAAGGATGAATGGAATTTTAAGTTAAATACACTGAACTACTATCTCCGACTACTTCAGAGAGTGACTAAATTCGCAGCTAAATTCTTAAAAGGAAGTATTTTTCAGAAAAGCAGAGTATTATTGAACTGCATATATTATGGCTCCAAAATGAAGGCAGCATTTGTCAAAGATATACGGAACAGGAGAGGACAAAAGGTATCACAGAATCACAGAACACTAGGGATTGGAAGAGACCACGAAAGATCACCCAGTCCAAACCCCCTGCCACAGCAGCATCCCCTAGACCAAGTCAGAGAGTAGTCAAATCTGTGAATGGCACTCTGAAGAGAATGAACTTGGAAAAGATATCAGCAAGGTACTAATGGAAAAGGTACATTTGGTTTTGTAGGGTTTTTTGAGTTCAACGTAAATACTGAGGTCACCGCAGCAAACCAGATGCCTTTTTGTTCTAACCCTTTATTTAGCAGCCCTGGAAAGAAGCGGGTAGCTGCTTATCTCACTTACCCTAATAGAATGTAGTGATGCCCCAAAAGATGAATTACTTACACACCTCTTGCAGGAAAGAGTGACAACCATATCACCGTTATCCATCTTTCCTGACTTCCTCTTCAGTGTGCTAATCTGGGAGCTCCTCTGTTTTCAAGCATAACAAATTTGACACATTCACTCTGGCCAGCCACGAGAAATAAATTATTTAGAGTACATTTTAAATACAGATTATTACTGACACAAACACTCTAGGTGGCTGATTAGGAAAGTCAATGGCTTCCAGCCACATTCAAGCTAGAAAACGATGCATAATGGTCTGTCGTATCATTTGAGAATTAACTATGACATCAGGTAATTTCCAGTCTGTATTGCCAAAAGACAGGAAGGAAGGAAAGGAAGGAAGGCTTTTTCATTTGGAGTTAAATGCTCCCTGCAGTATCTGCAAACCTAAATATTAAAAGAGTGTACTGAAGAAAGTTTCAGAGGCTTCAAATCTTAACTTTTGTTAAGATTACTTAACTAAGTACTGAGAATAGTAGATGGTAACCAAACCAATGACAGAATGGCTTTTACTGGAAGGGACTGCAGAGATCATCTTAGTTGCAAACCCCCTGCCATGGCAAGGACATGGGTCCAGAGCCCCATCCAATCTAGTCTTGGGCACTTCCAGGGAGTGGTCATCTACAGCTTCTCTGGGCAACCTGTTACAGTGCTTCACCACCCTCACAGAGGGAAATTTCTTCTCACAAGAGCAGAGTAAAGGAGGAGAACCACTGCCCTTAACCTGCTGGTGACACTCCTTTTGATGCAGCACAGGATACAGTTGGCTTTCTGGGCTGCACTTGTGCATTGCCAGCTCACTTTTACCTTCTAATGAAATATCTGCTACTACAGCTATAGTACATCATTACATGTATTTCATGTCACAATTTATTCTGCAAGCTTTTTGAAAACTGAATCACTAAGTAACACACACACTCTGAAAGGAAACCTTGCCTTCTGTTTGAGCTTTAGGAGCAACACAAGGAAGGACCTGTTTAGCTCTTGGCAGTGACTTGGTCTAGGTGATCCTGCTGTGGTGGGGGGATTGGACTAGATGATCTTTTGAGGTCCCTTCCAATCCCTAATGATTCTATGATTCTAAGACTTTCCATAAGAAAAAGTAGTAATTTTCCACGGGCATTGTTTTTAAGGTTCATTACTTTGGCGATGCCGGTAACTTTGTGCATCATGCTTTATTTACAGTGTTCTTCAGCCAGTACATCCTAAGACACATGCAGATCCACCCATCACTCCAACAGATTCCTCAAAACTGTTAAATTAATGTCCTTTAGGCAATCTCAGAAACGAACTCCTGTCTCCTTCTTTTCACTGAGTAAAAAGAAAACTGTAGTCCTCAAGAACGTCAAGCTTTGATTCTGACAAACTGCAGAGAACGCTGTCTGAAAGTGACTCTACGCCAATCACTTTCCTGAAGTCCAAACGTGACTCTTCCTTCCAGTGGTGAAGTTACATATAGAAAAACCTTCATCCTTACTGTCTGATGGCAGTGTGTAACCCTGATTACTCACAAATCATCTGGTAATAGCACTGCTTTCTAGGACTTTTCCTGGTGTAGGTGACAACACTGCCATCAGAAGTGATGCTTGAAACCACACATATCATATCTCCCGTTGAACAGCTTGCAAAGTCTGGAGCTACAATACTGGAAAATCTGAGAAGACTGTAGTAGGAACATCAAACTTGGTCTCCAAATAGAAGCTCTAAAGCTTTTTGAGTACATCAATACCTTTTCTTTGCTCATGAAGCTACAGTAACGAGTCTCACTACTCCAGTATTCAATAAAGGAAAATACAGAAAGCAGTTAGTAATATTTGGACCCAAGGAAATTTACTCCCGTTCGGACTGATGCCTTACAAGCAACATAAAGACTGATGAGCAATTGCTTTAAAGTAATTTTTATAGGCATATGGAACACCTTTAGGAACAACCTATTACAAAAGTGAAGTACAACTACTGTCGTATCATCTAAAGGAGAAATACGATAAAAGCTGTGTATTGATCTTTACCTCTTGAAGAAGGTGTTTAGCTGCTGCCAATAGTGAAGATTAAAATCAGAGAGTTTTGTGAACGGAAAATGAAGAGGACTCAAATATGAGAATATTTCACTTCAAACAACTTTAAAGAACATAGAGCTTGCAAATGAAGGTGTTCATGCCGTTCGATATTAGTGGTGATCTCTGTGTCGATTGTAATTCCATTGGCACCTGAATTTCTACTTCAGCCATTTGTGGATTTGCTTTTCTTGTGCTAAGGAAGAGCTGTGATCAAACACTGCAAAGTTGTGCTGTGTCAGCTCTATCTCTACAGATATTGCCCTTTCCAAAACTCTTATCTCAGGACTCAGCCAATGCAGTAGCTCTCGAGTTTTGTGCTTCAAAAGAAGTGTATATCAACTTCCAAGATTACTGCACTACCCTTTTCTTAAATATTCAGTCGCCCTGTGTTTTCTCTCCACAAAAATTACTTGCTTCTTGTCTTCACTATAAGCAGAAATCAAAACTTTCTTCAAAGTTTCCTCAAAATTATGAAGACTGTTGCATGTCCAAGTCTTCCTTTTCCACACAAGATCAGTCAGTATGTACAGAAACACATTCTGCCTCTTAACAAAGACACGAGATTTTACCTGTGCTTCCAAGAGTTTTTCCTAATATTAATCACTTATTTGATTTTATACTGAGGATTTGCCAAAATCTAATCAAGCTAGTCATCATACTAGTCACCCTGGAGTTAATTAATCAAGCAGCGATATACACTTTACATCCCTGCTTGTGTGTGCAGCTGTATCAGTTTGTAGTACAGGTCCCCAGATAGACAAACTGATGGAAAATTAATGCACAGCAACTCTTTCAGCAGAAACTCTCAAATTCAGTGCAGGTGATTTCCTGTGTGTGGCAACAGCCTCCCATCTATCCAGTAGTAAATCAGCAGCACTGCCTGATGCTAGTGTTGAACTCACACCTCATGCTGTTGAACTCCCTCTAAGAAAAGACATAGTAGTATAAAAGAGCATCTCTGCATGCCCTTAGAAATGTAGTTTCTATTACAATAGCGTAAGAACTTGAAGCGAAGCTGTCATTTGTTGAAGGAAATATCATCTCTTCTCCTAAACTATAGTAATAAAACCTAATTCTACACAAATTTTTCATGACGACAGCCAGTGCCTTCCGAAGCTGCATGACACAGCTTTAGATGAAGCTCTGTGTTGGTCAGCCTTGAAACATCACTATGACTGAGGAGGCCACAAATTCCTTCGGCCACCAATGAGATGACAGACAGACTCTGGCATTATTTATTCCATAGGTGCACTGCATCCACATTCCATGCTGATATATGAAGCAGAACCAAGAATTTTCAACAGAAATATCACACTTCTTTTTTTTTTTTAATTACTCTAGCAAGCAGCACTTGGTTGTGCTAACAGAGGGTGACAGCACTTTGTCTCTAGCAGAAAGGCAAATTAAGATGCATCCAGCCCCATCTCCAGCTCCTCCTCCAGCCATTTGTTCTTCCCCTGTCATCAGTTTGCAGCCACCTCCACCCATCAATAAACTGCTTGTGCATCTGTGCTATGAACGGGGCTACTGAGATAATCAGGGTTTCAAATGAACTGCTGAAAGAAAACAAAATCCCCCAAAAGGCAGATGGTTAACGAGTGGTGGTGGCGAGAGAGCTAAACAAGGAGAGGCATGCCAGGTGCCCAAGTCAGGGCGGGGGAAATTGCTGAAGACGTTTTGGCCACTGAAGGAAAGCGGATTTTGTAATTACAGTTCTGGTGATGAAATCTGCAATTGCACTACAGACACTAACTTACATGCTGCATCCCCCCCCAAAAAAAAAAAAAAATCAACAGACTCCATCACTTACTCACAAGCCTTTCACCACTAGTAAACCTAGAAAAGCCAGAGCCAGTGATCTCAAGGTGGGACTTTGTATTCCATCAGTAACTGCTGAAAATACCCACTGCTCTACCACAGTACAAAGGCTACAGTGAATATTCTCCGTTTACATGTACTTGCACAACATCTCCGAGAGATTTTTAAAGCTGATAGCCTGATGGGTACTCTCTGACATTTAAATGCAATTGAGGTTTTTTTCAGGGGAAAAAAGAAAGCTCCTGTGCAGCTTTATGTTCAAGATAAAGCTTATCAACTGAAAACCTGATGAATAGATTTCTTAGCCAGGTTTAATGTATAGAGAATCAAACGTTTAGGGGTAAAGTCTGTTCCAAATTTTTGATCCTCTAGAGATATTCCAAGTTCACAAAAGGCAAAAATGGATGTTTTAAACTGGGAGATTTATCTGGCCTTTGTGCACAGCCACTCAGGAGTACCGATGTGACCACTTCCATTACTCTAAATGGGAAAAAAAGTGCAAACATGATGCTTTCTGTGATAATCCACTCATTTAATAGAAGTTTCTCTGATCAGCAATAAGGTACAAAGCAAAATTTTAATCAGCTCGGAAGACAGTCTGAGAGCAAATGCTCATACATGTATGAGCAAAGTAAATCTTGTAACCAGACAAGGACTGCATTCTAAAATATCACAAGAAATACTAATAAAATCACTTAGAAAAATAAGTAAAATGAGACAAAAATAAGGTAAAGAGGATAAGCAGGAATGCGGACGTTGGGTTTTGGGGCTTTTCCCAAGGCAGACTTTTTTAACCATCCTGTTTTTGTCAAACCAGGTTAAAGGAAATCACACCAATAATTGCTTTCATTTGGCAAAAAAAATTCTACTTGACTTCTTGATGCCTACTTCACAACTTTCTGTGACAAATTAATTTTAGACAGATAATAAGCATTAATTGGGCCATATCTGATCACAGTTCCATCTCAATGGCAACACAGACAAGCCTTATTATCTCAGTCTCCACTTGTCTTCGATTCTAAGTGTCCTATAAATATCTACTACCCAGTTTACATTGACACGGGGTCAATTTTACAAGCTGGCTGATAATCAGCATGGAACTGCATAGAGGAAAATGCAGATTCTGATTTTCAAGCAAAACTCATATTCTTGACTACTTTTTTATATTTTCAGTTTCCAGCTTTGACAACTCAGCTGGGAAAACAGGCTCTGGTATTATGTCCAGTAGAAATGATGTGAAACTGAAATTCAGGTAACTGTTCTGGCGATAGAGGACGAGAGCCACCAGCCCTTCCCTGACGGGTGCATTAGGATTTGGTGTTTTGCCTGACACAGTAAAAGCCTTGCATTTTTTAACCAGACAAGACAGAAAGAGCTAAGTGTGCATTTAGGAACTAGCTCGCTGCAACTGTTTTTCATACAGTTCAGTTCACTTTTCATTCTTTTTGTTGAATCTCTACAAAGCTCTACAAATACCTGAAGAACCTCAGCATCCCCAGTCACATCCTGGATGGTGGAATTTGCATGTACTGCATGGCCAGGGGGACACAGGGGAAGTCTGAAGATGCCTCCCTGCTGAACTGAGCTCATGTTGTCTGAGCAGGTGCTCTGGTGCAGAAGGGCCTGGCTAGCTGTGAAGTCTTCTGGAGTAGAAATCAACGGGAATGTTCCCACGGACTTTGATGAGAAGAGGGGTGGATGCACCTGTAGCCCAGCAACTGCAGTTCAGTGGTTTCTCTTTCTAATCCAGTTTTTGTCTAGCCCTGCGTTCCAGCTGCACACACACTCGAAAGCCTCGAGCATTCAGCTAAAGGCAGAGATGATGTATGCCCTACCAGCAGCACCAGCACCATATGCAATAGAACTGACTGGGAAAATCTCACTTGAACAAGCAAATGTAGGATGTTTTGTTTACCGTAAAGAAACAGCAATTTCGTTCAGTTCCTTAACTTGAATTTTCCCCTGCTACTTCAATCTGTTGCAGACAGAGCCAGTGATCCTGCGAACAGTCACAGACAGGAATGATTTGCAGAAAGCATCAAGACCATGCTGCCGTTGCAAGTGATCCTGACACAGGTGTGCTTATCGCAACGAGGTCGTGCGGGGGGGACGGCACAGGGTCGTCCTCTATTTTTAGCATTCCAAATGTGCTGCAAAAAACCCAGCAATCCTGGCCCAAAAAGTTAATTTCCCTGAGTAACACTCAGAACACATTAAAAATGTTCGGGTTATTAATATTAATTAATCAATTAATGCTATTATAATTAATTAATTACACAGTGCCTGGAGTCCTGGAAAGGAATCTTTCTGTGTCTGAATAATAAAAAGATGACATTCTACTCCTGCGGTACAGGAGGAATGTTAAGAGATCACAACTTTTAAAATGTTCTTAGCACATGGATTCTTCTGCAGAATTTGTAACGTGCGTTTGGTTTTTGCAGCCACAGGATGGCATTTGCTGCTGTGCAGAGGGTCAGGGAAATGGGAGCAGAGCCTAGGCAGTGAACTTTGCATCTGGGGAGAGGAAGTATCTAACAAATAATCATTAATATAAATTTACTGCTTTCTATTGATTACAATCATTTTTTTCAGAATGTAATGTCTCAGCCCTTAGGATTCTTGCTCTTACTGCATGGACACTGCATCCCTCAACAGATACTTATCTTGCCTGACTTGGGTAAGCTGGAACCTTCTAGAAACACAGAGCAGCAATTCCAGCCTGGGATAGCAGCAATTGGCATAAAGCACTTCCGTTTCACTTCCATGGTTTATGGAGTCACAGTAAATCTTTAATGGGTTTACCCAGGCTATTTATTTTCCCTCTAGGGCAGTATACGGCGTGGGTGTTGACACACAGCATACCAGCAGGAGGACAGTGGGACTGAATGAATGGCCACGATGACTGATAAGTGCATGGCAAATGTCAAAGAACGTGGCTGAAAATCCAGGCACATCAACCCACACATACTTTTCCCAGTCGTGAAATTAAAGTTAAGAGTGGGGTCAATCACTTACAAGTAGTTAGAATTTATAGAGTTGGGTTTTAAGCCACTTGCAAGCAGCATCCAATTAACTTCTGTGGAGATGTCTAACTCCACGGGTAAATGACTGCATTTAGAGTGATGCACAAGAATGTCAACCTACTGATGCTATTAACCTTTGCGAGATTGCCCCACAGATAACGTGGTCTAGGGGACAATAAAACACTGTATGAGACAATATGACCCATTTGGTGGTGGAGGACTGATATATGGGAGAAGCAAAATTTTCCTGGGTTCATTTTATGAGCCTCCAATTAGCCCTCAGTAGGTGAAGGGAGCAAAATAAGGAAAGCAGGAGTCCCACTAATGAGTTGCTTTGTTGGTTTATAGCAAAAGAGATTGAAAGAGGGAAGTTTTAGGAGCTGCTTTGCTTTTGAGATTGTCTCAGGAGGTGTTAAAGGGGCTGGGTATTTTGTTGGAAATAGCCATGAGAAACCTGATTTATGGGAGCTCTGAACAGCACAAGTGCATCATGTCCAGATCACTACAGCAGGCGCGATCCCTGGACCCAAGGAGATCAGATACATCAGCCCCATCTGCTAATCCCTGTGTTTAGATGCTGGGGCTGAGATCAGAAGATGTTTGCTTATGATGTGCAGTCCTGGCCAGAAACATCTAAGGATGATGCCACTGCTTCCCTTGAGAAACTGCAATCAAAATATAAATATGCTTGCTCTCCAAAGGCACATTCACTTCTAGAAACGGGAGTATTACGAGAGGGTCTAATCCATGGATTAGTGATCTGACAAAATATCCAAATCTTATTTACTGGGTCACTGAGGCAAAGGCAGTTTGTCAATCAAGTGAAATTCAAGATTTGATTCCTGTTTTGCTAAGTAAATCCGGTGAACGCATGCACAAAAGCCTTCAGAAAATACAGCATGAATGTGTAATTTATTCAGGTCCCACTGCTTAACCATCCGAAGGCTAGTGGAGCATACAGCACCCCAGAGAAACCAGGACGGGTTCTCAAGTCAGGATGACTCGAGGTAGATCTCAGGCCATGCTACTGCTTGGCAGAGGCGGAACGGACACCAAATTAAGCCTGCAAGAACAGAGTGAGGTACTGAAAACACAGCCCACAGCTCCGTGTAGGGTAATTTGCTCTGTCAAGCAGCAGGATAAATGACTGCCTCACGCTGTGCACCATGCCGCTGCAGCGAGGATTTTTTTGGAGAGAGCTCAGCAGCTCACTGGAAGTTGAGTGTCCCATCACCGCTGTGATCCATCACCAGACACCCTCCCGGTGCTGCAGGAAAACCAAATCCTCGGTACACTTCAGACTTCTTTTTATTAAAAAAGCTACAGCTTTCAATTGACACTTTCATGCTGAGAGTCAGATATTATGAGGATTAAATGCCTGAAGAGAAGGCATTAAAAGCAAGTATTATTTTACTTTTTAAAATGCAGTTCCCTGGCTGAGGTGCTGCAGTTGAGACCGTGCTCAGGTGGTTTGCAAAAAATACACTGACAGCTCCACACCTCCATATATCATAGAATCATAAGGGATTGGAAGGGACCTCAAAAATCATCTAGTCCAATCCCCCTGCAACAGCAGGCATATATCCTTGGTAAATGCCAATGGGAAACAAAGAAGACAAAAACCTGGGCTTTAGCACTCAGCTGGATCCCACACACATCACAGCTATGCAGACAGAGCTCCTGCAGGTGCACCTGAGCAACAGGGTTCTGGAGTTCTGCCTCCCACAGCCAGAGTGGCCGGGCGCCTTTGGCAAACTTCAATGGATCACGTACCAAGGGTTCACCTCTGTGTAGCTAAAATATGTAGTCTAAACCCTACGGGTTCTAGGAGTGTTTTTTAAGCTGTGGTCATGTTTTGTTGTTTTTAATAAGAGTGGCAACATAAAAACATATGTTCAAACTATCCATGCTTTCTTCCATTAAGTCTTTAAAATAGCTGTCTGGCCTTGAGGGTTAAGAACACATTTTTATTTATACATCACCTTAAAAATTATCCTGAAGGCTAGCGGAAGGAAACAAGATTCACAGGGAAAAACAAATATATTTAATGCTCTGACAGAAAGTCTTAAGCTGTTTGTTGGTATCTGAATTAACCATATCATGCTGGTCCCCAGGAAAGTCGAAGCCACAAACTGACAGATTGCTATTACTAATATTTGTATTTCTTATTTTCAAAAAAAATGTGAGAAAAAGTAATTGATTACTTGGATTCTGACATTTCTGCTCTCAACTATTCATGTTAATCCTTGCTTTTGATTATTTTGAGAATCCCTTGCCAAAGAAAGTGCTCGTTTTTGCCAAAACAGAAAATGTACTCGAGAAGTGCTACGATAACACTTTCGGTGTCTCGGTATCATGAGAGATTAGCAAACAGCACTGCTGCATTTCCGAACGAGAAGATGAATCTGTTTCCTGACAACTGAAATTCGTTAGGCTGGGAGAAGAAAATTTCATGCACTTGATGCTTCCGGGCCTTTGCACTTTTCTGTTTAAATCATATTTTCGTATAAAGCAAAATAATTTGGTCCCTGATTATTATCAGTTGAAGTCAGATAAGAAAAGCATTAGGATTCTTATGTTCCGTGATAATTTATTTAGGGAGAAAAAAGGTGGCAAATATGCTTATTAAACTGATTCTCAACCCGATTAGAGGTTTCCTTATCTCTAGGTGTGCAGTAAATACTTGTTGTCACGTTACAAGCTCTGCTGAACACCCCGATCTCATTTCAGTGCATTTCACACAATGATGCACTTTTGCCGCAGCAAATTATTTTTACAATTAAAAAGGCCAAGAATTTTGCTCAGACTACCCTGGTTTTGCGTGACATTTTCCTGGCCTGCTGAGGAATCCTTCTGAAGGACTGTGTGGCAGAGGGACAGGGGGGCAATCTGGGAAGATGAAAGAACACATGGAGAGATAAAATGCATTACACTGAAAGACGTTACAAGCTATGGAGAGAAGGCTGGAAGGGACGTGACAAGACTCGAAGGAAGTGTTGTGCAGTCAAGGAACTGCTAGGAAGAGGCTCTCATTACATGCATGGACTGGATGGGACAGTTTGGGGGAATTAAGAGTTTTCAGTACATCACCAGTAGAGGAAATTATGGGACCCTGGATAATATGAGGTTTAACAAGGTGGAGACAAAATAAAGTAAATCATCAGAGTAAGAAGCACTGATGAAATCCAGATGATGTTAGTCTAGACGGACAGTATGTTCCAATTTTTCCCTTGCGGACTGGCTGTCTGTAAAGTGAAGGGCTCACAAGTGAAGACGATCTGGGGAAGGGACTGAGAACCTCCATGGACACCGCAACAGCCTGTGATCAAAGAGCACATCTCAAAACTATCCAAAATCCACTCAAATAAAAGGAATTGGAGGTTTAGTATTGGGATCCCCACACAGCACATTGAATTTGTTGTGTATAAATCATGGTGGCAAGTAAAGTAGCTGTAAGAATACTCTAGAATTAACTTTTTTTAGATATATGAAGCTTGACTGTGAACAGCTGAGTACAGATCACCCTGGCAGAAAGGACAAATGGGTGCAAAACTTGCTTTAAGGCCATGTCTCTAAATGATGGATTCATTAAAAGGCACACCAGGATTTCCTACGCCCACAAATTATTTTAGTGCAGATGCAGGGTACTCCCAGCTGAGGAAAAAGATTCTCCTCTGGCTTAAATGCCACACTCAGCTTGTCTTAGTCAGGAAGGCAGGAAACTGAGATCTCCACAAAATACTTGTGTTGTATGCACGTGTGAGCGTGCTCAAACACTTACAGACATAAATTAACAGCCTGGCAGCTGATGGCTATTGCAAACGCTACGGAAAACACGATACAGCACTACAGCAGACCTGCTTCAGACAACACAAAGGTTCTGAACATCTAAACCAGACTCAAAGCATGTGAAAGATTTCCTGCTGTTTCTGCAGAAGATTAAACCATCGGTACATTCATAAAACAAATGTGAGGATTCACCAAAGCAGTGTGCCCCTCACAGTGACTCTTTGTCTCGCCAAGCACAAAGCCTGGCGAAAGAGACACCCCAAAAGGGTATATCTGACCAGTTTGGGCCTGGTAGGTGGGCTCTGGCTCATAAAAAAGAGAACTACAGATCTTAAGAAACTTACAATGAAATAAAAACCTGCTAATCCGTGAGGTAATCCCTCAGTGAGAAAGCAAACTCCTAAATCTTGACAGAAAAGAAGAACTTGGTGCACAGGAACCACAGAATTTGCCTGCATAGGCTTGGCACGAGTAATGAAGTATAAAACGAGAAGGAAGACCACTAATACACCCCTCTCTGTTTCAACAGCACTTGACACACGAGAGCAGACTTAAGTTTCCAACCACACAGTCAGGTTTGGTGTTTTGAAGAACACTTTTCCATACCATTTGCATTGAGGTAATGTTCTGTCATCTCACAGTTCACCAGACAGGTATTGGGTGTACTGGAAATGGCTCTTCTCTCACATGCTTGCTCACCCATTTCCAGACTGAGGGAACGCAGCCGTGGGTGCTGATGGCTCATTTTCTCATCCTGGGGAATTTCACGGATAACTTCAAGAAAAACACTGCTACTGAAGCCATACGAAGCACACCACTCAGGGTAAGTGGAAGAACTCAACTAGCCCCCAGGATAAGACTTTTCTCTCTCCAAAGTCACATCACGTTATGTCTTAATGCTGGTTAACCAAAAGGTCACTTCCTTGCACTGCAGTCACAACCGTATAACTCCAAGTCCAGTAAGATTTTAATTAGGTCTAGAGGGTAGAGGAGATGCTGATACACCTCCAGACTCCCAAGAGATGCTCAAGATGTTGCATGAAGGCAGCCTATAGACTAGATTTTTTTCCTGGCATAATTCCACCGTCTCTGTTACACCTTTACAAGAGGTGGAAAACGCCTGATAAACCAGCACACAAAGCCTGAGTAGCTCCTTCCTTGCAATGAGGTGCTTAAATCCAAAACCTGCTGCTTGAATGCTGTGGGACCACAAGGGAAATCCTAAACAAGGCATTTGATGCCCAGCATGAAAAAGTCATCAGAGCTGAGCTTCGCGGATTTTCATTTCTTCATTTCATGACCCAACAGTTCAGGTCAGTGATTCATGAAATCTGTAAAAGTAGCTCCCTCCCTTCTGCAATCTCCACATATATGCAAATCATTCCTTAACTACGACAAAGCCCTAGGCAATCACAAATGTGATTTTACTAACTGGGCCCAACAACTGTGGCAAACAGAAGGGTGGGAAATGAAGCCCCAGCCCTGGGCAGTTCTGCTCTTGCCCTGTTCCTCGTTGTAGTTTGAATTTGGTGGGTTTCCTGGGTTGAGGGACTGGGCAGTTACTATGGCAACCTGTGATGAGCAGGCTGGAATGGCAAGCTGTATTTGCAACTCTGCAAAACTGGTACTACTGGTTTGGAGCTTCCTGCTTCCCATTCTCTGCTTCTTGTGAGGAGTGAGTCACTCGTCATCTGGTGCTTGTCCAGAGAGAAGCACATGTCACGGGCTGAACATGGCAGTCATCTTGCCCTTGGAATATACTGAATGGAGAGAGCAGGAAGTCTGGAACCTCAGAGGTCAGCAGAGGAAAGGGTTTGCTGAAATGGATTTTTCCTTGTTTCATTTCCCACACAGATCTGCTCACTGGAAACGGAAGACTGGCTTCAAGGCACATGGAACTCAATCTCGAAAGAACTGCTGGCTCTGCCTGACTGAGCTACAGACACCATGTTCCCACAATGAAAAGAACTGTTGGAGGTTTCGTCATCCCGAGGGGCTGGAGACAGTAGCTCAGCCCAGTTATGTAAAATCACATGATGAATCTCTGTATGTCTTTGTGTTGGGGTTGTGATTAAATGCATCTTCTTGTCTTCCCCAAATCAAGCTAGTCTTTGTTTCTGCCTGTGACTTCTGTAAGTGTTTTGAACCCTCCTTTTTTTTTATTTTTTGTTTTGGGCCATTAGCATATTAGCTAAATTAATTGGCTAAGCTCATCTCAGACCTGATCAACTGATCAACCAGTGATACTCTTCAAAATATTAACCTCAGTTAGTACTTGCAAAGTCATCGGTACCTTTATACTGGGTTAACTTTTCACCTAAATGACTAATAGGTTTTAAAACCTGCATCATAATATCGATTTTCCTCTGCTCATTCTAGCAAACTCATCTGGTGAAACATGATTTTGTGGAAAATAAACTTGAGGCAGTATTCCACTGCAGATGGTGAATCTATCATCATATATATTGATGAACTTGGAAAATCAAATGTTTTCCATGAGTTAAGGAGTGCATAAACACTAAATAAGCTGTGCTTTTTTATTTTAATACTCACATAATTGGACACAGGCTTACAATCCATCTATAAAAGGTCTAATTTCTAGAACTGCAAAGCAGTCAGAACACTCTGAAGTTTTGCATGTAGGGTTATGAAGACTTTTTTTTATTTAGGAAGTTCATGAAACATGGATGCGTATTGCCTTTCCTCATTACTATCAGTGTCCAGAATCAGTAGAAGAGATTAACCAAAGAAGTGTGAGATTTTTAACACTGGTTGTTCCTGCCATGTAGGAAGCTCTGTATAGGATCAAATTAGCTGCATGGCTTTAGCATTTTCTAAGAAAGAGAAGAATTAGATGCTTGGATGTAAATGATGCACTAACTGAGCTGTCAATAGAATGTTTATCCTTTACATTATCCTGGTGTTAACATGTGCAAAACATTTTTACAAGAAACAAACTCATCTTGAGGGAGTTAGAAGGATTAGCAGAACAGTACCTCAAAGAATAAAGACTGAAATCAACTATAAGCAGAGGGCAAAAAGCAAACAAAGCATCCTCAGTGTTGACTTAAAGTCTACAAATCTGGTGGAAATGCCACAGACATTGTTTGCTCATCCAGTCTCTCAAGGCCATTAGGATTTCATTGACCAACTGAAATGAGTCGAGGGTCACTGCTACTATTTGATACCCATCGACCCAGTCTTGCCTGCTGCCCTTGGTATATATTTATGTTATCAGAGTTGTGTGTACATCTCTCACTGGCTACTTTTTATGATATTCAGACTTATTTTTACAATTTTCTGAAGAGTTTTTTCTTATATAATAAGAATTAAATTAAAATTCCATATGCATGAAGAAAAACGTTATTCGACTTAGTTTTCCCAATGCTTTGTCTGTGTCACTTCCCAAGTTGCTATCTAAAATAAAGGGACATCTGGGATCTATTGAAATTTGCAATAATGAAAGAGAAGTGTATAATCTGTAAAAACATCATGCCTTAATTGTTTTGCAGTTTAAAACTCCTATTCATATCTCTTGCACAGAGGACACTCAGCTAACAAACGAGCGAGTCATATTCTCAGTGATGCGCTTGGTAATTCTCCATGTTATTGGATCGCATTAGTTAGCGACAACAGTCTAATCGAGGATACCACTTATCACTGCAGACAGATGAATCACACAAGGACTCTTCCTGTATTTTGCTGTGTCAGTCCTCCTGCCTGAATACACACAAGCAGCAGTGTGCAATGTCATATGCAAATGCCTCTGTGAAAGAGACTTTTAATCTCCAGTCACCTCCTGTCTTTGGGAAGTTGTTTGCCACATAAGGAAACAGTAACTTGGTGGGGAAAATAAGGTTGGGAGAGGAGGGGGCAGGTGCAGGCAGGCACCTCTAGAAATCTGGTGTGGAATAACAGCTCCCAAAGAACACAGGGCACAGGATGGAAATCTGCAGCATGGTTGAAGTGAACTCAGAACGTGCCTTCTACGCCAGGAGCTCGGGTCTCTGTTAGATCTACCACTGCACCAACCTGTCCTGCAGATGGCTTTACCTTCTCTTGAGACATCCATGGAGAGGTAGTACAAGATGCTTTTGAACTTTTTAAGAACTGTTTATTTTCTTCCTTTTCTTTTTAACTTTTATTTTTCCTTTTGTTTCCTTTATTCCTGTCATAGGTTGAGGTTAGGCCAACCATGAGATGCGTGACGGATGCTCTCTATCACCCACTCACTCCCTCCCAAAAAGAGGAAAAGAGAAAGAACAAGGCAGAGAGACCTAAGGGTTAGAAAACTACAACAGCTTTAACAGAAACAATGATAATATTAAATATGTACAAAACCAACACTACATCTGGCCCTCCAGCCAGCAATTACATCCCTGTCACCACTGATGCAGATGCTGGGAAAGTTCCAGAGGAATCAGGGGAAGGCAGGAACCACAGAGAAAAGCTGGATTCAGGTTTGCACAGGTTGGGATCAAAGGCAGGGTGGACAGAGTCCTCCTCAGACACTGGTCAAGAGGGAAGAGGCCAAAGAAGAAAGCACAAAAGCCAAGAGAAGAGGGCTCACCTTGTGGTCCCTCAGTTTTATACCCAGTATGACATAATGAGACAGAATACCCTGTTGGGCAGTGTAGGGGGCACCCCAACACAGAAGACAAGTTTTAACAGTGACTTCGGTTCTATACAAGAGCAAGTACAAGCAAGAGCCTTTCTGCACACTAGTCCTTGGCAGTAACTGTAAACTCAAATGTTATCACTTGTAGATGCAGACAATGACTGCACAAACATGATGCTGAGAGCAGAAGGTGCACTTAGAAGAGACTGAGTGGAAAAGTAAAATCACTGAACAGAAATAGTTCTGTTCCATCTCAGACCAGGACTGTTCCTTTTCTTTTTTCTCCCAACTTGGAGGGTGGCATTAAAGTTCAATGTGTTGCCATCCAAATCTGACAGCATGATAGAGCTTTCATTGTTTGCTTAGAAAGTTGCCTCTACATTCCTACTGTTACACACAAAAAGATGTTCTTAGGTGTCCTCAGAACAGCAAAAAAATACTTCTAGCAAGCACAGCCAGTAATAATTTTAGAGCTCAAACTGGAAATGAGAGGCTGTTTACCTAGTTGGGTTTTTGTTAATGTCCTCTGCATTACTTGGAGCATCTTCAGTGTTAAAAGGGCAAGACACTGGCCTTTGGAGCTATTTAGACCTCAGACAAAATGTTCAGTCGGATACGCCGCCACATTTACCCCATCATGAGCAGGTCACCAAAAAACCCTGCAGCTTTTTCTGCCAAATGTGAGCAATGCTAAAAATCCATTAAACAAATGCTTACCCAGACTCATAATCCAGGGTTTCAGCAGTCAGTGTGCTGCACAGTACTGTTCAGCTACATAAACACAAGGAGCTTCAGCTTTTGTTCTCCTGTACAAACACACAGGAGCACACTGCCACGCGGCTGGCCACGCTCTTCAAAAAATGCTGCATTTCTCACAAGGACCAACTCTGACTTCAGCTATCACAACGAGCAGAGGCTACAGCCTAATGGAGCAGGCTCAAAAGAAAACAGGGTTAAAAGCGCTAAACTCTGGTGTGGGAGATGTTGGAGGAAAGGAGGAGGATGGCAGTGAGTACAGCATCAGTCCAGTGGTGCCCCACCAGAGAGGTGGTTGTGGGAAGAACCAAGAGGCAGTGCTATTGCGCTGTTTAAAAATTGCTGCTTTTCAAGATTTTAAACCCCTTCTGGCCCACAAACTGTGACCATGAAAGTTTCCAGCAGCAATTTCACTTGTGATATTCCAGAGGAAACTCCAAGTAGAATAAAATGTTAGGCTCTCCATCAAAATTCTCCTCACAATAACAACTACCCATTAAACGAGTGGAAATTTTAATTCTCTTTAGTAGGGTGCAATTACAGGAGATTATTATGGTTCCCTCTAATTACTGCGTATAAATACATAGCATGTAACACAGTTTATTGTACCCTGTTAGTGTACTTACAGTAAACAGAAAAGCAATATGCTTCACTCGGCTCGTGTATTTTGACACATGATATTTACCCATTTATCTTCATTACAACCCCTTGCACTGTTACTGACATCCTTCTCAGCACTACGCTCAAGCATCGCAGCAGGAAGATTGATGAGTCCTGTGTACACTGACTGGCAACAAATGCAAGGCACTTGAGAGCTACTGCTACTACTCTGATAGCACTAAGTTGGCTAAAAATCAGCCGCACTAAGCCGACACTCTGCTCCCACTTCGACTCCCTAATTGTGGCACGTGACTCAGACCTTGAAAGGCTGAGGATGTTTTAACACTGCGTTCTATTGTCTTCACTTGCTTTGTTACTCTTCCAGAGATTTAAAGTTCTGATCATGCTTATTGTTATTCTTTAGAGAGGCTTTAAACTGGCAGTTTTCCCCCATGTCGTACATAAGAAGAGAATATCTGAATGAGTCTACAGTGGTAATTTTACACAGTTTGGAGGAACAGAGAGATGCTATGGCCACAATTTGCAAGGCAGGCTAAACGACTTAAGAGCCTGCACCACAGGCACTGATCAGGGAGAGACTAAATAGCCACAGCACTTTAAAAGCACCAGTTAATCACATACTGTTATCAAGAGGATGAAGCGGTCATCACTCACTGTAGATAGTTTATCCCTTCAATCATAACACTTCAAAGACTTTTGCTGGAACTATACACTGAAGCCTGTAAGTCTTCTGGCTCATTCTTCTGCTAAATACAGGTCTTGCCTGAGCAATTTCCAGTAAACTGAACTGCAAAATAGTGAATGCAGAGGCTTTCCATGCTGGAGGCATAAGCCAATGTCTGCAAAAGCATGTTCAGAAATGGCTTAGGGTGAGAAAGTGTGCGCTCAGATCCACTTTCTGGGCTGAACACACAAGTCAAAGAACTGCTTCCTGGATTCAGCGATGTCTCTATCAAGCATCACATGTGCACTGGAAAGCATACCGACAGTTATTCACATTGCAGACATATCAAAATCAGCTGACACCACACAAAGACACAGATCCTACAGGGAACGGTTTAATTTTTGAGCTTTTTGAACCTGCATCACTTCAGCAGCTGTTAGCATAAAATCATATGGCAAGATCACCAGAATGTGTAAAGCTGTCAGACCAGGATAAGGAGGCACCTACACAAATTGTGAGCGGAAAAAACACCCAGACTCTTGTATACGTTTTTTCTATATCTCAAACACCACCAATATTCTCCATTTCTAGCTTCTACTTCTTAGTAAATTAACACAGTATAAGGGCATTTCTGTGTTAAATGTTAACACAGAAATCACTGGGAGTCAGCACGTACCCAGAAAAAGAATGAAGTGAAAAAAGAAGAGGATGATGTGTCTATTTACTGAAGGAGAATAAAGACAGATCGCTCGAAACCTGCAATTGCACCTTCACTTGGAAATACATCACTGTTCTCATTGACTTGCAGAAGCAAGCAGGTATCTCTCAGAATTAACTTGTTTCAGATGGATATTTTAATAGCTCATCCCAACCACAGAATCTTTGAGACAGTCTGTGGGACGAAACAAATGCTTTTGACTTGCTTCATGTGAAAAAACAGTATGATCAAGTGGTCATTTTCCTTCATTTCAGGCAGAACAATTCCATTAATAAGAATCCATGAAAGCAAGGGACTATTCTGTAAAAAATCCAGTGACATCCAATTTATACTTAATTAGAAACATTCTGCCTGATAACGAGCACTGAGGACATCTTGCAGCCTTGCAAGACATTACAAATGTGTCCAAGCAAATTAAGTTCTCAGCTTGGGAGCTGAAAGAAGATGGTATTGACAATGCCATAATAAATGAAAAATATTGGAGAAGAAACATGTTTTTTCTCCTCCACAAGAGTCCAAACCAAAATAAAACTCTCAACCAAAATTATGTCAAAACCAACAAAAAAAAATGTCAATTATTATAGGGGAGTCTATTTCTGAGTTCATGCATATTTTAACTCAGGGTCTGGACATGTATCTGTGCCCACTTTGCTGCATACTCTGTGTGTGGTACCTTTAAGTCTTGTGACAGTAGCCTCAGTTGTCTTTGAGTAAGACACAAGTCCAGCTGTTCAAAGAAGGAAGGAAGAACAGCTGACCTGGGCTCAGGACTTTCTTTGCAACAGATGTCCTGTAGACTTACAAGGGGAGTCACTTAGATTCACCTTTGTTAAGCATGGCAGCCTTAAAAATACACATCCAGGGCTCACTGCTAATTCATGTTTCCTCCGGTACCAACAGGGACATTCGAGTCAAAAGAGTCACAGACAGAGAGACAGACTCTAAAAACGTCACTCGAAGCCATCACACGTGTCAGTCTGGAGTCAAGCCCTGGGACTGAAATGATCATCACCTGCTGTCTTATTGTGTCTTGTTCTCTTCACAGAATTTGTGAAAGAGGTGCAAACAATGTCAGCAATGGTATTTGCTCAGGAAGTACTGGTTGGTATGGGTACAGTGTCTCTTTCAAATTCAGATGTGGAAAAGACAGGCTTATTAGAAGTAATTAATAAGTGGCATCTAGGCAAGGTCAATGCCTTACACATGCACTGGGCAAAGGGGAGCAAGGGTTGCCACGTCAAGCACTAATCTGAGCTTTTCAAAGTGAGCCAAGCTGGCTTGCTTTTACACTGGACAGACTATTGGAAGGGTATGAAATAAAGCCTGAAGAGAAATACTGTGCTACTGGGAGACCACGGTTGTCTTGGCAATTCAGGCCTCCCCTGGGGGTTAATTACACACAGAGACAGTCAGACATTTCAGAAAGTGTTTTCAGAATGTGCCACAAGAACAAGCACGGCTTGAACAGCCTGGCTCTGGATCCCTAGCAGCTCATTTGCTCTGATGCCCAGGACCCTGTCACTCAAGAAGTGGCAATGGTCACTGTTTCATCAGCAACTCAAAGGGCTGATTTGGTCACTGGGACTGTGTCCCAACCAGGATCCAATTCCCTTTCCTGCAGACTCTTCTCAGGTGGGCTTTACACGGTGAGGTCATCTCCCCACTTCCCCAGGACACTGCCCTCAGGTGTCTCTCTTCTCTGCATCCCTCCCTCCACTACTTTCCCATTCACAAGCCTTGGAGCACCCTATCACACAACTTCCCTCTTGTGTATCTTCAGTCCTCAAAAACTTGTAGACAGTCATTTTTCTCAAATGAGATAAAATACAGGGGAAGAAATACATTAACTTACATTGATGGCTAAAGCCTAATTCTTATTGTTAACTATGGTGTTTCTTTTTGCTGTTAACAGTAAAACTTCCTCATCTCGATGGGCAAATGTGCATTTGGCTGGTTTCACTGAGGTCTCCAGAGGCAAAGACATAAGTGCTGGAGAGACTCAAGAATCTCATCAATAGATATACTTCAAAAGCAATGGCAATTTCATTCAATTTGTGATCTTCTCAGACAGTATAAACTAAAAACGACTGCTGTTACTGGAACACACAACAACTTTACTAACTTTCCAAATTAATAAATTCCTAAAAGAGAGTTATTCTTTTATTTCTTTTTTTATGGCTTGGGATGTGTAAGAATCTACTGTGAATTATAAAGAAAAAAAACCCCTCATTTTGTCCAGTAACAAATTAACCCTTCTCTCACATGTCCTGCACTGTCATAGAATCATTAAGGTTGGAAGACATCTCCAAGATCACCAAGTTCAACTGTCAACCCAACGCCACCGTGCCCACTAAACCATGTCTTCAAGCACCACTAAAATAACTTGCCATTTCTACCTAATTAAATCTGCACTGAATATGCACATGGCCACTTTAGTACATTTTGCTGCCATGTAGTGGTTGTTAAGATTGTGAGATGTTGTAATTTGAAGAGAATTTCCTAAAACACACAGTGGCAGTGGCTGATTATGTGGGGGAGTATGGTTCTTTTGCACTTGTACCAACAAGAACTGAGAATTTAGTATCTCACAAATAGACAAGAGAACAAAGATCTTCCAAAGGGAAAAGAAAGACAGAAGAGTGCAGAGCAACTTGACAGAAAACACATTTGGTAAAACGAGGAGTTTACAACTATCCCACTCTGTTGCAAACATATACAAGCTACTTATACAAAGAAACTTCTAAGAGCCAAGGGAATAACTTAGACACTCCTTTTAGAGGGCAGTTTTTAACTTGAAAATTATCACTGCTAGCCCTTAAGTGAAAGGTAAGAAATTATTGATTGTGATGATGCAGTGAATGTGAAGAAGGTTGAAGTTTGCTTTCACACAAAAGAACACTTTATGTTAAATCTGAGATGCAAAACTTTGAACAAGTTTGTCCTGAGAGACTGAAACCTTGTCAAGGTCGGAGCAATATCACCAATTTAAAAAAAATGCTCTGGAATTCTAAGCTTCTGTCACAAATAAGATCTCAAGGCTACGATAAAAGAGAAGTGTTCTGCATCGTTGTCCAATTTCTTCCTATGCTTCTGAACTGCAAAACTCATTGTGTGTTCTGCCTAAGCAGGCAATTCCCAGCTTTGTGTGAACCAACATACACTGAGAAACAGGAGAGTGACACTCCAGATCAGGAAGTAGGGCTTTTAGACCACAAAATTCAGTTAGCCCTGTAACATCAATTTTCACTAAATCTTACCTCCAAAAAATGTTCTGCTTGCTGCTCCCGATCCAATTTTCTTGATGTTGTTGTAATTAGACCTGTGAAAAAGAATGGAGATTTGATTTTTAAAAAAAAGAAAGAAGATCTGATTCTTTATAACCACTGACAAATATACGTCTCTACTGACCAGACAAAATACACTCATTTTTCAAAAACTCAAAGGGAAAAAACCTCTTTGAAGCTGCATCAGACAAAGACTTCTTGACATCTGTTGAGTGTTTTCTTTCTCAGTGCAGCCACTATGACTTTCTGGCTAAAAATGAATCTTCAAGGAAAAAAGTTGTGAGGAAAGTAACTGGAAAGAAGTTAGCTGTGTGTCTGCAGCAAACATGCTACATTTACTTCAGCAAATCATAAAAATGACTGCAGAATCACCATTTGTCTAATGATTAAGTGCTTCAATGAATCATTTGCATTTGACTGAAATCCTTGTATAAAACCCTCATTAAAGAATTCAGAGTTCTCAAACAATTAATGGGATAGGATGCTGATTACTTCCACGCCAAGAATACTTGACAAAGAAGGTTATTTCTGTAATAACTACTTGTATACATAATGATTCCAAATGTAATCATTCTAATGCATTAAACGTTTTGTACTACAATTTCATCAATTTGCTCCATGCTCAAATTGAGTCTTTAAAATAAAGTGCCCTTTTACATGAGGATGATCAAGATTATGGGGTTTTTTTAAAGCAATGTACTTTCACAAATGATTTACAACAAGGGAAGAAAATGAAACACTTCCAAAGTCCCCTCAAGAAAAGAGCAGTGTATCTTCTACGAACGTAGCTTAATGTTTTATTCTGTTCTCACTGGAGATTTAAAGGGAAGATTTGAGTTTTCCCGTATAGGACATGAAAATCCACCTTGTTCTTCTGCTGTGACAGATTCTGATAAGCCTACAAGAAAATAAATACTACTTGGGTTAACTGGTGTATTTACTTATTTAATCAGACCAGCAAAACATCTAAACATAAATTAATGATAACCCTTAATTCTTCACAAAAAACATCAGCAACGTCTTACATCTGCCTAACACTTTGAGTCCCAGAAGGCTTCTATAGCTCATCATACACTGTCACCTTCTCCTTGGAGGAATCACTTTCTTTATTTTGGTGAGAAGAGGGAAAATATTACTCAAAGTGATGGGATGAAAAGAACAGAGGAAATTCCACTCTGCTTCTTCATTACAAGATCCATCAGGCACAGAAGCGACACCCAAGGTCAGGTCATATAAGCCAGAGTTGATCATTACAATTACATGGAAGAACCTGGTGCTGGCAAAAGGCTGAAAACCCCAAACAACTGGTATTGCCTACACTGAGCAACAGTGAGTATTCAAAACAGTAACACCATATGGGAGACATCTACTCACTGCATGAGTTTAAACTAACATGACAGCACGGATGACAAATTGGTGTCATTCACACAAGATCTCCCTGTGTCTACACAGAATGAAAAGATAAGTCCCTCATTTTGAAAGGAGTTCAGCCCCAATAAATTGATAAAATAAAACCTCCAAATGGAAATATCCCTGTTTATCATGTGTACAGTCACTATGGACATCTAGTAACCACAGTAAGGCAGATGATAATTTTTATATCATCTTCCACTTTCTTCCTTCCTCAAGCACCACTACAAATTCCACCTACTTTCTTCTTAGACAAGAAATGTATAGCTGTGAATTACAGAAGGTCTGTGTCTTCATCACCTTTTTTAGCAGACAGATTGACATTCCTCTTGAAAACCAAGAGCTAACATCTGAAAGTGGGTATCAACTGTCAGAATGAATAGTACTTAGGTTGGTAAAATTAAAACTGCTGCTGCTGCTACTACTCCGCCTACTCCTACTATTACTACTACTACTACCACTACTGTTACTGCTGCTGCTCCTCCTCCTCACCAAACTATTGCTGTCACTAAAGGCTGGGTTTTTTGTTTTCCTTTTTTCAGTGTAGAGCTTCTGGGGTGCCCATTGTCAGAGCGCTTTCAGACCTGAACTTCCCTCTAAAGCAGATACATGAACACGTGTCATGTCTCTACCACAGCACTGTCTGTATTTCAAATGTAGGAGATCTCAATAGATTCAACTCCCAGACTTAACACCCCGTCCTAAAGGGCAGGTAACCAGACCATCAGCATTGGTTTTGCAGAGTCAATCCTTGAGCATGACACCAGCACAACTAGTTGGTTTTGCTTTAGAGACAGCTCTACAAAAGACTGTCAGTTCTGCACAGTTTCACTAGTACTACAGAAATAACTGGTGTGTGCAGTTGTGGGAACTCAAGTTTCCATTCCAGTTCTCCTAGTAACTCTCCCAACTGACACTCATGGCCCCACTGCAGTCTTGTGGCTCCACACAACACTCCTGAAGTCACAGACATTGCACTACACAACACCACTATCTAACATATACACAAAATCTGATCTCAACTACTTCATGCTAGTAATCATTTTATTGTTGTCTTGCATTAATGTGGTCCTTTTAGGTTCACACACTGTATGTTAGAGAGTTCTGCTAAAGACCAACCACCAAAAGTGAAAAGAAATGAAAATGGCTAGCTATGTCTAAGACTATCCACAGCTTCAGCACTCCAGCCTCAAAGAACTTAATTTCATGGGTTTAACAGCAGCTTGCTGTGTCCCACCCTGCTGCATTCAGCACTCCATGCCTCAGACACTAATACTAATAGTTAGCAGGATGTACAACTTTATTTTCAGGAAGCAGTGGCAACTGAGAGAAACTTGTCTTTGCACAAGAGAATAGATATCAGATTTAGTTCTTCTCTAACTACATTAAATTGTCAAACTGTGTTACTGTGCAAAGGCATTATCTAAAAAGAATAACTCATGGTGAAAACTAAACCCAAAGAAATGATATTAGGCTGCACTGTTGGTCATAGTACAAAATCACATGGGGACGATGATAAAAAATGACACTTTCTATTTTCCCATCCCCAGTATGTGCTGTAGTTCTTCTAGACACAGCCATCTGGACAACTGTCCAAGGCCAGCTGGAAAACACAGCACACATTTATCACAAAATAGTCAAAACCACTATCAAGCCTCAAAAGCCGCTGTGCACCTCTCCAGCGATTTCCCTCAAATTTCCAGGGAAACATCATGGTCCTGCTAAGGGCAGCAGACATTTGTAACTGTGATGACTCTTTAAGAATAGCCATGAAAGAGAAGTGCAAAACTGGATCTGATAGAAAAGTTATTTATAATAAAGCCGTCAGCTCACGAGCAAGGTTATGTGACACTGCCCCAGCATCTGAGTTTCTGCACATCTGCTCCTCAGGCCACATAAATGGACTATTTTGTGAAACTCCAAAACACTGCTTGACCCAGTGTGTCAGCTTAGAGATGACTTTATGTTCTTACAGGACCTGCTTTTACAATATCTGACACTTCTGTCACCCTAATGAGCAATTAATGTTCTCCTCCCATTACAGAGTTTGGAATTGTGGAAGCTGAATGAGGTGATCCTGCACATGTCAGCACATGCACAGCAGGACACGGCAACTAGTACCAGATGACACCAACTGGGGAACATCCTTCCAACACCTTGCTGTACGCTGGCTAGGATCATCATCATCTGCCCTCTAAAAGGAAATCCACCATGTAGACGGAGAAGAAATAGCGGTGTCCTTCACCACATCACTTTATAATCTGGATGGGATTAGAGATTTTAGAGGGACAAGGCAGGCCTGCCCGACAGTTTAGGGGCAGCCTTAGTGACCCATAAGAAAAAACAGCACCAAGACTAAGAAACCTTGATGCTTGAAATCAGCCTGTGTAATCCTTGTAAACAAATCACCAGTAACTAGAGCTCAGATGTGTGATCAAGACACTTAAGCAACACTTAGCACTAATGCTTGGGATACTGCTTTTAGCATATTGCAAATGCCAAGTGAATAAAAGGAGAATGTTCAGTGAAAGAGACCAGAACCTCCCCGAGTTGCTTTGCATTTGCAATGAATGAAGCCTGCAGCTACCAGAGAACAAATGAGGAAGTTAGTATTAGCAAATGGTAACTTCATCATGGATCTGATGTCTTGCAATTAGTGCTAAGTATGCATGCGGGTGGGTGTGCACACACACACACCTATATGTGTGTCTCTGCATGTGTTTATAGATGATTGATGACATCAAACCAGGAGTAGTTATGAATTCAGCAGTATGACTGATGCTTTCAATACTATTTGGTAGAAAATGGAATATTGACAGAGCTACAGGAACAACAGAACTGCTGTTTTGATTGTGTCAGCTAAGGTACACCTTGTTATTCAAAAGAGACATAGTGTTCTGTCTCAAAATGAGTCTTTTGTGATATGTTGTATTTTTCTGAAGAGTAGTTCTGCTTGGATCCTCAAAGACGTGGCTATGCTAATTGTCTGTGTAAAAGGACTATGAATAGCACGCATCGTGCTGATGATCCGCTGGTAATTGCCTCAGTTTAGCTCAATTTCTTTGCAATCAAAGAAGCTCTATAAATTTCTGCTAGCCAAGATTCTCTCTCAAGTAAATGTAGGCCTTGTATTTTTGTTTGTTGTCAAGAACACCTGAAAAAGCATAGAAAATTATAAGCTTATTTAACATAAACAAAGTAAGGCAAAGAGATTTATATTTCAGTGAAATTTGAGGTCAACAATGTTAGTTTCAAAAAGTTCACAGAATCACAGAACATCAGGGATTGGAAGGGACTTTGAAAGGTCATCTAGTCCAATCCCCTTGCCACAGCAGGATCACCTAGACTGAGTCGCACAGGAACACATCCAGGCGGATTTTAAACGTCTCTAGAGAAGGAGACTCCACAACCCCCCTGGGCAGCCCCTTCCAGTGCTCTGACACCCTCATCCTTCTCACACTGATGTGGAAGTTCCTGTGTTTCATCTTACACTGTGATTACATTTCCTCTTGCACATCCAAACTGTCCCTTCCTCAGGAGGCTCCTAGCAGAGCTCCAAAATTTTTAACTTGAATTCTGACATTTTTGCCCATCTTTATCAACGTTTGTTTTGTACACCACTGGAAATACATTTGATAGGTTGGCCTTAAGCTAACAGATATGCTTATGGCTATTTTTATTATTAACGTGACAGACAGGGAATGTGGGGTCATACGTAAGCAAGGTGAGCGTCTCAAAAAATGCAGACAGAGTAAAAGCAACGAGTGACTTTTCAGATCTTAGATGGGTTTGACACTGACCAAAGTGAAGGTGACAACTGAAGATGGGGAATAATGCCAGAACTGCAGTAGCACAAACAGTCATCTGAGGATGTTTATTGACTGGACAAAACTACTTTATAAATTCCATTCATTATCAACTGGTCGGTTAAAATCCATTAAACACATAAACCTTACTTTAGGTGCTCGGAAACTGATTTTTTTGCCTTAACACTTTCTATTCTGGAAAACTCAAGGTCTTTGCTGCCTCTGCCATTGGAGTCAGAAAGGGTGATGGCACCTGGACAAACGGAAACCTGCCTGCACACTGCCTGTCTGCCTTAAACAGTTAATTGGAGCAGCCAATTAGGATTTTCCAGCTGAGTAATTCATGCTCTGCCTTCAGTTAGCTCTCTTGTTCACAGAATGGCCCTCGTGCACACAAAACCTCTGCACGTGTGTGTGTGCTGAAGTCGACAGCCCATGCTATGCAAACACACACACACGTATACTCTATATACAGTCCAATATTTGGGTATGTGTATGCATGTGTATGACGAGTTACACACCCCGTGAGGTGAACGTTACAAATGAGCCCAAAGCACACACATTCACAGAGGTATATTTAGCTGTGAGCTCTACCTTTGCTCATTCTTTCAATACATATGCATTGCTTGAGATATCTGAATTGGAAACAAATTAATTAATAGACCTAGAAAGCCCCGGGACAAAAATTCACCAAAGGCTATTAAATGCAAAGGCTACAACAGAGGAAACCTCTAAGCCTTGGTTAGTTTTAACACAAAGGAAAACACTGCTGTGAGTTTGCTTCTTCTGATGCTTATTTTCTGTGCATCCAGATGAGCCTATGGATGTTGGTGTTACACTGAACTAAACTGACCTCATGTATTTTTCAATACTTAGAGACCAAAAATCAGTTTGCCACAAGCTATGTTCTAAAGCAGATTGAATTTCCCTAATATGGCTGTGAAGCCAAAGACAGTTTAATAGCCTTCTCCTTATGAAATCAGATTATTTTCGTTCAACCTGTGCATAGACAACCTTACCTGAGCTTTCTTCCTAAAGTACTCCTTAAAAGATAACAGAATCTGGAGTGGAGAGACAGCACTTTACAGCTATCCCTGGAAGTGTTGAAAATTTAATGGTATAAGAACTACATTTTCAAAAAATGAAATGTAAAATAATTCTTTTATTAATTTCTTACTTCCAAACTTCATTGAGATGAAATATGGGAAAAGAGTACGAGGGGTGGTTGTGGCCAGGAGGAGGTTGCTCTCTTCTCTCAGGCAGCCAGCATCAGAACAAGAGGACACAGCCTCAAGCTGCGCCAGGGGAAATTTAGGCTTGAGGTGAGGAGAAAGTTCTTCACCGAGAGAGTCATTGGCCACTGGAATGGCCTGCCCAGGGAGGTGGTGGAGTCGCCAACTCTGGAGCTGTTCAAGGCGGGATTGGACGTGGCACTTGGTGCCATGGTCTAGCCTTGAGCTCTGTGGTGACAGGTTGGACTTGATGATCTATGAGGTCTCTTCCAACCTTGGTAATACTGTGATACTGTGACAGGTAAGGAGCAGGCTAAAGTTCTTTTGTTTTAAGCCAAAGGCAGAACATCTTCACAGGTAGGGAGTAGGAAAACAGCATCTACCCCAGCCAAAGAGTAACAGGATACACTTTACTGCATGTTTATACTGTCTACTATTAAACCAGCTCCTTCACTGGACATGTTTAAGACCTGTCTGGATGTGTTCCTGTGTGACTTGGTCTAGGTGATCCTGCTGTGTCAGGGGGATTGGACTAGAGGATCTTTTGTGGTCCTTTCCAATCCCTAATGATTCTATGATCTCTACTTGAAGTGTTGAGGTCTTTGACCAGGACAGCCAGGCATCACAGGACCATATATGCCAGAACTTACACATCACACCAGTACAGACACGGTCTGGATGGATTAGCCAAGGACTCATCTCAAAGATTTCTAGTCCTTGGTTGCTGGGGAAAGCTTTTTTCTCTTTAAGATACTGAACCTTATCTTCAAATACAGTAATTCTGAAGTGGAAACAAGAACACAAAATTAAGTAGCTTTCTTCACAGTGTTCTTGTGCCCTGCAAGATACTCTGAACATAGAATCACAGAATCATTCAGGTTGGAACAGACCCTTGAGATCAAGTCCAACCATTAAGCCTCCTAAATCCCTAAAGCCTGCAACCCTACATTAACCTACATCCTGCAACTCTGATGATATCTAACCACAGTCAAAAGCACAGGTGATTCCCAATATGCTTTTCTCAAATACTGTAGCAAACAAGGAAACACAAAACCACATGAAGATATCAAAGATAGTGTTCTGTAGTTACCCTTGAAAGCTCTTCTTAGGGAGAAAAATGCCTTGGGATTGCTCACTGGAAATATGAGCCTTTTAACCCAGCAAGTTACACAGACAAAAGAAATAAGTAAAACAAACACTGCTGTTCCAAAAATGCTCCATGAATTCAGCGACTGCTTCTACTCACCGCTCATTCAACAGAGCCCCTAGGCTGAATCCACAGAAATTCATATGGGAACATATGAGTTTACTGATGAGTTGAGTAGAAATCTCAACTATTTATTAACAGTGCACACAAAGGTACGAACGCAGCCTTTCCCCACACGGAACACAGAAGAGAGCACACGTCACCTGAGAAATACAGCCATCGGCTGTCAACTGCCCTGATACTCTTTGAAAGGAAATTTGGGACTTTAGATGGGGGGGAACACACAGCCACAATAAACACCATTAGGATTTCTACCATATATTCTGGAATGTAAAACTCTTGTGAGTTCCTAAGCACAGAAATGTCAAAATGAGCAGCAACAACCACGGTAACTTTATTTCCCAAAGGCAGCGAGCGGCGTTGTAAACACACGAACAGCACATCCAGCTCCTGCAATAAATTAGGGATTGACAACGTGAAATAGAATCTCAAAGAGAAATGATAGAAAACGATGCACATTTTATCTGGAGATGTAAGCAAACATACCATTTCATATAATTACGCCTGTAAAGCTCTAATTTAGAAAGATTGTGTTCTGATCTAAATGAATGAGACTTCAGCGAACGAGAAAGAGAACCCACCAGGCGAGCCTGCGCAATTACGTGGCGGACTGCTGCCTTATTGTTTTTCCTGAGGTGACAATGAGAGTGAAACCTCTTTGAAATAAGCCAGGTGCAAAAAATTATTGCTTTTAAAACCAGTTAGTTTTCTAATGTGTGATGTTATGTCTAAAAAACAAAAAAGAGAAGCTGAAGCAAAATCTTTTTATTCCTCCTCTCTGGTTGTCCCTTCTGTCTCTCATTAGAGTTCCCTCAGCTTATTGCTGAAAATATCAAAACTCTGCAAAAAAATGCACAGCAAACATTTACTGGAATGAAGAATTTGGATTGTGCTTTCTTTAAAGGCAGACTCTGGTTTTTTGTTCCTAGGATCTGTTTAAAATAACAATATGGTGTGCCAGTCTGTTCAGCCTGGTGGAATGAGGGACTCCCTTTCATCCCTTCCAAACTCAGCCAGCACAGCCCTCAGCAAATGCAGCAAAGCCATCCCTACCCTAAGTATTCCTCTCCATTTTAAAAGTGGCCAGGTTTTCTGTTTCCTGTATTCCTCCTGGAAGACATCCACATGCTTGAAAACCCCAGTTTCCAGACAGACTGAGTTTATGAGCAATTTGCACCTTCATTTTGGTCAGTGAAACCACCCAAAGTGCTTTGTCTTCCCCTCACCTAGGTAACTGCTCTTCTTGCTTTGCAGTTCCAGCCCTCATCCCTCCTGATGGGTGGAGGCTGAACAATACTGCACTTCACATCATTCATGTCTACTCAGTCCTGCTAAAGCAGCCCAACTACTGCCCGAGGTGGAAGCACATCTAGAAGAAAGCAGCAACTGTGGGTTTGGTCCTCAAATGCATCATTTTGTTTGCTCCACTAATTAATTTCTACTCTTCAGATTCCCAGGTATCCTTTTTTATTTTTTCCCAGTTTTTCCCAAATGGATGATGCCTCTACCACTGGATCAAAGCAAACTGCCAGCTCTGAAGGCAGTGTCATTGAAGAAGTCACTTAGCAAGACCATTTGTCTACCCAGTACTGGAAATAACGTGTGAATGTGTGCCCTTCAGCACGCAAATTCCTCTTTCAAGACTCATCATTTTTATTTCCTCTTTAGCCAGGCCCATATGCACACATCAACTTGACTATTAATCTCCATGTCTTCATACCTCATAAATTCTGCAGTGCAACTGCACTAAATGCATTACTGAACTCCGTGGAGATGGCCACAGAGCACTTCTTAGAACATCATTTATCTTATCCGTGACATCAAGATAAGCTGATAGAATTTACTGCTGGTAAACCCATGACCACTTTCATCCCATTCTCTGTTTATTTCCATGTTTTTTAATTATATTGTCCTTCAAAAAATATTCAAAAGCATATAGTTCTGTGAGACAAACAGTTCTGTGACTGCAAGGCAAGGCTTATTTTTTTGCCCTGTCTTCCTGCTCTTTTATCACTGACATTTTATTTCTCATCCTGCAAGTGTACAGTTCAAATCCCTGATTTGATAACAACCCTCAATAGTGGGTGTCTGGACACCACTACAAGGACATTATCATAGTTACTCTGACTTGTTAGAAGAAGGCTAACAGTGAGCTGGGTTTGGTCAGGATGAAGTCAAATCCCAAATAGATGTGTCTATTAGGATGAAGCCTGCAAACTTGCCTGTATCAAAACAGCACCTGACTGCGGGCGTTTTGGCTGATAAACAGCTTCGGGCATCTCACTGAAGTGCCTCAACTCAGATAGGATGAAGCTACTGTGCAGACTGCAAGCCTTTAAAGTGTATCCTCAAAAACATTCCCTCAGGGGCAGCTTGGGAGAGCCACCATCAAACACAGGAAGCCTGCAATCCCCAGCTGCAGTTTTTCAATGAAAAGACAATAACACTCAAGTGCTCAGAGAGCTGCACCAGCTCCTCCAGCACAACTGTTGGGTGTCACTGCAGCCTGAGTCACCTCAGGGCTGTGGTGCTCTGAAAGAACTGAGCAAATGCCCTTGAGGGTCTGTCATTCAGGAGCTCAGCTTTCCTAAAACACTTCACACACAAGTTCACAGTCTGCGGGTAAGAGGGTTTTCAAGTTCAAATCCTTTCTTTAGGCTCAAGTGAACATGTAAGAAATAGCATTTATATCTTCCTTTGTCCTGCTTCCCTTAAAAAGTGCGCTGCTGCCTGAAACCTAATTACTAAGATGATGCTTCAGCACAGACTCTAACATGCCCCTGCATCGGTTCAATTTTAAGGGAGAAATTACTGAATTTTATTTGGGTTATAATTAGCATATAATTATTACTGGCAGGAATAGCTATAAATACATGTAACTGGTGGCTAGCTTAGTAACCAGCACACATCATCATTATACAATGTTCTTTAATTTTTTGGTGCACAAAGGCCTCATAATAACTGCAGAAGTGACAACTGAGCCTAACTAGACTCTGCTTATAATTTATGCAAATTAATTTTACTGTTTGCAAGAAAGAAGACTTATATAACATTCATGGCAGGGGGAGGTTCCACTTTCAGTGGAAAGGGGCTATGCAAATACTCTGCACCTTGTGCCTGAGTACATAATAGATCATTGTTCAAACTCTTTCTTTGGCATATTATGATGTGTTAACAAAAGAAAGGGAAAACTAATAACACAGTCTCCAATGCAACTTTTGTGTAACACACGCATAGGTCACCTTATGATGAAGTCCTGGCATTTTCCTTTCTCAGTGGTGGAGGAGGTGTGGAGGGTGCACAGGGCACAGCTGACAGATTTTTTTCTTCCTGATCTGGACACCTCATTACCTTTTAAAGGGAAGCAATTTTTGTATTTTTCCACAAACACCCTCAACCCAGCGCAGAAAAAACAACTCCAGCTTTCTCCCAGCCCTGCTAAAAGGAAAAGCGCTGATCCCTCAGTACAAGCAACTGTCTCCAGCTCAGCAACGCCACAGCACTGGGATAGCAGCACCCTGTGTGAACTGCAGATTCCCCAGGTCAGTTCAATCTCATCTTCATACCTAATAATGAAACAATACATCTGAGAGGTGACCTTCCTGATCCAGAGGCAGAATGCAGAGCTGGGGAAAGAATCCTCATAGAAAAGATATATGGCCTTGTTTTATGACTTGCAACTCATAGACCACAGCGCTGTCAAAATCCAGTGTCCTTCCCAAGGTGGCCTCCTGCCTGAGAAACCATACTGAGTCACTTCTGCTTGTTTTAAAGCTCGCTCTCGATCTTGGCCCATAACCTTACATGAGACATTCTAGATCTATGTGCTTCCTTCCCCCTCCCGTAAAACTGGGATCACAGAATCACAGAACATTAGGGATTGGAAGGGACCTCGAAAGATCATCTAGTCCAATCCCCCTGCCACAGCAGGATCACCCAGACCAAGTCACCCAAGAACATATCCAGGCAGGTCTTAAACATCTCCAGAGAAGAAGATTCCACAACCTCCCTGGGCAGCCTGTTCCAGTGCTCTGACACCCTCACTGTGAAGTTGTTCCTTCTGATATTTATATGGGACCTCCTATGTTCCATCTCACACCCACTGCCTCTCATCCTATCCGAAGATGACACTGAGAAGAGACTGGCTCCATCCTCCTGACACCCAACCTTCACATATTTATAGACATTAATGAGGTCACCCCTCAGTCTCCTCCAAGCTAAAAGAAGCCTAGCTCCCTCAGCCTTTCCCCATAAGGGAGGTGCTCCACTTCCATCATCGTCCTCATTGCTCTATGCTGGACTCCCTCCAGCAGCTCAGTGACCTTCTTAATTGATATCTTTCTTTGTAAAGTGCCTTATGATCAATAAAGGAAAAATGACTGGTGTAAGAGTAAGGTATTATTACCAACTAACAACCTCATAAAGCTCAGCCATAACAGCACGAAGCATTTTCCAAAATTTATTGTTAAACAAAGAAAATAAGGACAGGCAGACCCCATGGTCAGTTACTGGGTCAGGGGTCTCAGCACTATGTCAGGCACCATTGCTGCTGGATGGTTTCAAACAATGACAACCCCAGGTACCAGTATAGGCTGGGGACTGACCTGTTGGAGTGTAGTGTAGGGGAAAGGGACTTGGGGGTCCTGGTGGACAACAAGATGACTATGAGCCAGCAATGTGCTCTTGTGGCCAAGAGGGCCAACAGTATCCTGGGGTAGATTAGAAGAGGGATGGTTAGCAGATCAAGAGAGGTTCTTCTCCCCCTCTACTCTGCCCTGGTGAGACCACACCTAGAGTATTGTGTCCAGTTCTTGGCTCCTCAGTTCAAGAGGGATGTGGAGCTTCTGGAGAGAGTCCAGCGTAGGGCAACGAAGATGATAAAAGAGGTGGAGCACCTCCCTAATGAGGAGAGGTTGAGGGAGCTGGGTCTCTTTAGCTTGGAGAAGAGGAGACTGAGGGGGGACCTCATTAATGTCTACAAATATTTGAGGGGTGGGTGTCAGGAGAATGGAACTGGGCTGTTCTTGGTGTCATGTAGTGATAGGATGAGGGGCAATGGTTGTAAGCTGGAACATAGGAGGTTCCACATCAACCTGAGAAGGAACTTCTTCACAGTGAGGGTGACGGAGCACTGGAACAGGCTGCCCAGGGGGGTTGTGGAGTCTCCCTCACTGGAGATATTCAAGACCCAACTGGATAGGTTCCTGTGTGACTTGGTTTAGGTGATCCTGCTGTTGCAGGTGGATTGGACTAGATGATCTTTCGAGGTCCCTTCCAATTCATAATGATTCTATGATTCTATGACATTGATTTATTTAAAACACCCAGAGTGACTGGGGAAGAACCTGAACGGGCTGTGATGAGCGTAAAGGTAGGATGGAGGAATGAGATGTGCACTGACAGAGGATGTGAATGTGCATCAATCCCAGCAGAGGAGACTTAAAGCCTGACTTCTTAAGCAATGGGCCTGATAACAGAGGAGCAAGAGCCAGACATCACCTAAAGAATAAGGATGGAGTCATGCAAGTGCAGGGACTGCTTCTGGAACAGGAGACGTATCCCAGAACATGTGGAAGGCTGCTGCTGGAATTACTGCAGCTGTAGGGACAACTACCACTTGCTGTTTACTTTCTCCTGCCTGAAGCACAGCCCTGATGTTGTATTCCGTCACTGCTTATACACTTCTATTTTCTTCTCCTTCCAACTCTTGGTTAGTGCACAGGTCCTCATACTCCACTATTTCACTCTCTGAAGGCTTCACCTGGATAAAGTGCTTCTCTCCTGGTCACAGAAGCAGGGCTCTGTGGTTCTCCCCGTCCTGCATGGCCCAACTGGACCTACTCCTCTCTTCCTACCTTAGTCATTCCAACTGAATATGTCAAGTCCCCTCACCTCCCTCTTGTATAGATCCCTATCAGAAGCATTAAGATCAAAATGGATGAAATATGGATGGAAAAATATCTGTGTGAAAACACCCTAAGAAACAGCAATCACTTCAAAAGACTGGATTGTACTGGTAAGACAAGAAGATGACTGACAACAGTCAAACAGGTGAACCCTGGGCAATGTGCTGTTGCAGGCGGATTGGACTAGATGATCTTTCGAGGTCCCTTCCGATCCGTAATGATTCTATGATTCTATGATTCTATGATCTGGGCAGAGGGCTCTGACAGCACTCCAGCATCGATGACTTACTACAACGCTCGTGGTCAGATAACAACAGAAAGACAAAAAGGGTCAGCATGTCATATGCACTGTCATTTTAAGAGAAGGATGGGTGATAGCCCTGAAGATATCCAAGATGAGGAGATGAAAGCAAGCAGTAGTAAGAAGGATTATAATGTAAAGATAACTATTCATTTCTAAATGCTTCAGAAGTCCAAAGTTCCTTGTCAATTCAAGAACCCAAGAGCCACAGTGAGGACTTCAGACAAGTCATGTTGGCCACAGCACACAGAAATGTATTTCTTTGTGTTTAGGGTACGAGAGCAGGTAAATCAAACTTACAGAACCTTCTTGTGTACATAAAAAACCCCCTTACTCCTTCATATGGTCTCACACTGGGCTTTGTGACACTCTTCTTTCAGCCAGCTTTAATCGAGACAACTTCTCAGCAAAATGGATACCACGATTAACTACCCTGCTGACCACAAGCAGGGCAGAACCATGAGGCTAACACACACCCCCATTGTGAAACCTATTGTCTGCTGACCTATCATGGCTCCAAAGCTGGTTGTTATTGCTCTACTGGATACAAAGAGCGCGGAGCAGAGGGGGATGCCTGGCGTGCTCATTTGCATCTCGTTACCCAGCACGCCCTGCCTCCTCACAGCTACCTTCACAGTGCCGTTGTTGTCCGAGCCCTGGGAACAAGTGGAAAGATTTGGTAGCTCTGGATGCACGCGGCTCTTTTCTACTTCTTCCGCTCCCCCTTTATAATGAAGGGCTTTGCAAAGTGGTGAAAATGAATCAATTTTCCATTTTTAAGTGGAAAATTTCAGTAGTTTAAGCTATTAGGAGGAAATCTTGAATAACAAGTAAGATTACAGAAATGTGAGCCTAATGTTCCTCTCTACAAGGTGCTCAAAAAAGGAGGTTTTGATTGGAGAGTAAGAAATGAGATTTAACTCCTGATTTAAGTTTCATTTGTACAAAGAACCTATTCCAGTAAAAGGTGATTGCAAGCTCATTATTCAGTGAAGGGCAAATATCTTCAACCGTGATCCAGTAAGATCAGCAGTACTCCGTGTAGTACAAGCCTCAGCGAAGAGAACTGAACATACTGGCTTCTGTCATTGTCTACATCTAAGACTGTGATGATTTCACCCTGTCCAATTCATTTCAAAAGCTGTAGCTTCCAATTAAAAGTATAAGTTGTCAGCCAGAATCAGTGTCTATCATTTGAGCCAGAGCAGTTTTCGTTTCTGGCAGTTTTACTGCATCAAAGGGTTGATTTACAGAGAGCAGTTACAAGGTTTTTTATTCACTACCAAAGGGAATAAAACTGCCTCAGACACTGGACTCAAAACAACACTAAATTACTTAAGTTTCTGAAATGTTTTATCACCTTGGAAATAAAACTTCATTTTTCAGTCACTTTACAGTTTTCAACAGGCACTTAATAAAAAAAAAGAAAATAAATCGAGGACAATCTAAGAACATCATGTTTCTTAAAAAAAATCTGGCACACAAAGATTACTTTGTACTTCATAAATGTCAACAAATTCAGCACCAAAAGCTTGTGTGAGGTATGAAGTGAATGCATCCACGGGTTAAACAGATTTTCTCCTTCCACAGAGAGGGAATCTTAGCCATAAAAGCAAAACTACATGTTGAAGGCTGGTGCAAACCATAGCAGAAGCACATTTCATCTAAAACTCTTATCTTCAGTCTCTCAGGTTGGTGTTTTAAGAATGGGAACAATTTTTAGACTCCTTGTGATAAAAAAAGGGTAAATACAGCTAAAAACAACATAGAAATACACCACAGAGAGTCTCTGGGCAAGGAAAACCCTCAGGTTTCTGTGCTGTTAAGTGTAAGAGTACCTCCATAAAGCAGAGAGTTTGCTCTTTGGGTTTCGTGTGGCAGGAGGCCAGGTGGCATTTCATAGCAGGATCTTGTGAATGTGCTTGTGAGTGTTTGTGTTCTATCAGCCTTGATGAATCCACTGGGCATTCTCAACCCAAACTATTTGTTTTGCTAGTGTTATTGTTTTTACTGCAACAGTGCAGCCCGAGGTCTAGAACTTGGTCCAGCAGGATCAAAAACAATGGAGTCACACCTGCTGTAGGTACTTGGGATGTGCTTCGTAAAGCTAAAGCAATGCAGAAATAAAAGTCAAATGCATTAGATACTTAAAACATTTTAGGATTGTCAGTTTTTTTTGAGCCAGGATCTATTTGAAACACACTGCACTGAGCTTGGACCATTCAGTGTAATAGAGACATGCAGGAGCAGAGACTGGAGATCACTCGGCAGCTGGAATGGGGCTCTCCTAGAGCCAGGATAGGTACAGATCTGACTACATCAACAACAAAACACAGTGACCCTCACAGCTGAGTGGCCCATTGGAGCATCTGGACATTCCTGGCAGCTGCTGTACAGAGAAATGAAGGTATGCAAAACCAGAGACATGCAGAGAGCTGCTTCTCTTCCGGAGACAACACTTGTGTGAGTGCAGAGAGATGAACTGAGGCAGCAGAAGTGCAAGGTAACAAAGTAATGGACAATTATTCTTTAAAACCTGAAATGAGCAACAGTTCATTACGATCACTAAGACATGGTGCCTGAAACATTTCGCTTTGCCAGTCGAAGGAGGGCAAGTAAGATAAAATGCATTTTTAGTACATCTTTCTTTTTTTCCCCAAGAGTCAGATTACTATCTAGAAAGTAAAATCTCTGAACAGAACTAGTTCTGTTTAACTCAGACCAGGGCAGTCCACTCTCCTGGGCTCCAGAGTTCTGGACCACTGAATTATAGAACCATAGAATCATTAGGGATTGGAAGGGACCTCGAAAGATCATCTACTCCAATCCCATTGCCACAGCAGGATCACCTAAACCAAGTCACACAGGAACACATCCAGCAGGTCTTAAATGTCTCCAACCACCCTGGGCAGCCCCTTCCAGTGCTCCGTCACCCTCACTGTGAAGAAATTCCTTCTCACATTCATATGGAACCTCATATGTTCCAGGTTACACCCACTGCTCCTCATCCTATCCAAAGATGACATTGAGAAGAGCCTGGCTCCTACCTCCTGACACCCACTCTTCAAGTATGTATAGACATTAATGAGGTCACCCCTCAGTCTCCTCTTCTTCAAGCTAAAGAGACCCAGCTCCCTCAGCCTCTCCTCACGACAGAGGTGCTCTACTCCCTTCATCATCCTTGTTGCCCTACGCTGGACTCCCTCTTGAACCGAGGGGCCCACAACTGGACACAATACTCCAGATGTGGTCTCACCAGTGCAGAACAGAGGGGCAGAAGAACATCTCTCTATCTGCTAACCACCCTGCTTCTGAAACCCCTCGCAAAGCCAAGGGTTAGCATAGATGCCATGGATCAGAATAGGGACCTGATTAACCAGTACAGGTAAGCCTTACTGTACTCACTTGCATTGTACCAGGGTGACAAACATCTCTGCACAGTCAAAGGAGAGAAGCAGGCACTTCTGAAGCATGATTTATATGGGTATTTTTAGATATGCAAGCTGAGAGGAGATGAAATGACATTTAGGGCTGTCCATCTCTCCAGAGTCAGTTTACAAAGCTAACTCAGGTGCAGATGAAAATATTTTTACATCCTCCATACCCTAAGGTATGAAGTTCAGCAGACAGTTGAAGGAGGTAGAACGGGATTGTCTCTCGCACAAGTCCTCCTGGTTCTGTCAGTGTGGTCTTGTGGCATAACTCGGGGCAGCCCCAGAAAGCCGAGAGGCAGCTCCACATCCCTTATTTTAGGCCACAAGAGTCTTTTTCCTCTCTGTTATTTCTTTGGGATCCTCTGCTGGCTGGCCCCTTTCCATGCCTGCTTTCAAAGGAGGGACCTGTCCTGTCCCACGGCTTGGACCGTTTTCTCATCCTAGGCCACTGAAGTCCAAGGAGGGAGACAGCACCTGTGACCCCTATTTCTGCTGCTGAGGTAAATGCAACTTTCCATTCCATTTTTACTTCTAGGTCAAGACAAAAATTATAGATTACAAACCAAGAGAGCTGAGCATTCAGTCTGGAGGCTGCTGCAGTTCCTGCCTGCCAGGTCCCTGCCAGCCTCTGCCTCCAACGATGCCAGTTATTGATTTTTGTACCAAAACATTTACACTGGCACAACCCCCAAAGGGCACAATTACATGGGTACAAAGGTGCTTTATTCGAGCATAGATGATGAGATAAACAAGCTCATTTATACCGCTGGAACTGCGTTGATTTCAGGGTATTTGCACTGCTTTAATGACACCCGTGTAGTTGGAGCAATACAACTTGTGTCTGCTCACAAGATCTCAGCCCAATGGTAATTAACAGAGGCATTTCCAGCCACCCTGAGCAGCTGAGGCTTATGTTAGAAATAGCAACTGACCCATAACAGTTGGTGACAGCATCAGAAACCTTTATAAAACAGCTCCACCTTCAACTGCTTTTGCCACATTTGCAGGAAGGATGTTTATTATGCCCCTTTCAGCAGGAGGCCCCAAGAGCTAAAAGTTGCTTGTGGCCACTTTTCTCCTGTGTCTGGACAGCAAAACAAAAAAAAAATTAACAATTCAGCCACTGACATTTTACTGTGAAAGAGCTAAGCCAGCACAAAAACGCTGATAAAAGTGGTGGTTAACCCTGTGCTACCCTTATTGTTCTTCATTCACCAGCTCTGACGCTCCAGCAGCCCGTGGAGCGCAGGAGAAGGGGCTCTGCCATCTGTTGCTAGGGCTGACATCACCCCTGTTTGCTCAGGCTTTGCTTTTCGAGGCAGTGTTTGCATCATTAATCAGCCCAGGCTCTGCAATGGCCCATTCAGCAGCTGGCTGTCAGCTCTTGAGCACCTCGCAGCAAAAGGGACCTGCCAAAGTGCTTGGCCTCACTCACTGGTCTGGATGTGTATCAAGATTACTTTGGGCAGAGTGTTTGTCAACTTGTCTTGGGAGAAACTGTGCCCTGCACGGTATGTAACTCGACAAAAGGGAGAAAAACCAACCCCAGGAACACCCCCACCTCTCTGCCATAAGCACCCTCCACGGGTTAAACTTCACTCCAAACCACAGAAAACCAGATTGCGCTTTCTGCTGAGGGTGGATTTGCCAAGAGGCTGCTGAACCCATCAATGTGATAATGGATACACATTTTGCTTAGCTTCGTGCTCCTGGTCTCTTTATCTCTTTTCCCTGAATAACACTAGAACAATCTCATGGGAACCCACAAGAACTGCATTGTCCAGGGAAAAAATAAAGCAGATTTAATAAAAAAAAATGGGCTGCTGCTGTTGGACACTCAGGGAACAGAGGCGAGGGGGGCTCAGCGACTTGCTTAGGGTCAAACACATTGATATTCACGAGCATGGAGCAGACCAAAGCGCTGCCTACAAACCATGCAACAGCACAGGCAGCTAGAAACACAGACTCCTCATTTCCAACCATCTTTTGTTTTCCCAAATGTCCGAGTGGGTCAGTTGACATTAGGATGGACAAAGAGCATGTCATGTTTGAAAGACATACAGCAGAACGATGAAAAACGCTTCACAAAGTGGGCACATACTGAGCAGGTTTCCAGAAGTCTGCAAAGCTCCCATTTGGAGCAGCTGAGTTTTTTCCTTAGGGATAAAGACATACAAGGTTTTTTTACAGGAAGCAGATTATACTTGCAAAATCAGTAATTCTTCAAATGAGAAACACAAGATAGGACTCATCTTGAGCCAAGGACACCTAAATCTATGTGTCTGCATGTGATGCAGGGAGCTCATCAGTACCTATTCAACTCATCAGCATCTGCGTACCTCTCCTGGCCCCTAGCCATCACACTGGAGAGACGAGGAAATCCGGCAGGTCCTGCAGATACCTCAGGTATCCCAGACCTTCTCATTTAGCATTCCACACCCACATCCAGAGCTTTTTCCTCCCCAGTTTGAAATGGAAAAAGAAAATGTTATTCTGTACACATGGTTCTGTTCCATGATGGTTGAGACAAATCGCTGAAAAACAATTTAGGTTCCTACTTTCAATGACCTTGATTTCAATTTCATCTTCCAGAGCCTGTTTTCCAGACACTGTGTGACATCAGGCTGTGCTAATTAATACCTTCCTGCAGTGCTCAGTACCAGCAATAGCCTTCCTCCCAAGTGTTTTCGACAAAGTGCTTTTCTCATTGAATCTCAGCTTTCCAACAGTTGTGGGGGTTTTTTGTGAAAAAAACACCTACAACTCTTCATTACTGTGATTTTCATTTGCATATTTTTCTCTAAAATTAGGAGTTTGGATCTGGAGATCCCACTGTGCTGCCTAATAGCCTCTCTTCATGCCTTGATGCAGTCCAAGTTCCCATAGCCCTCCTGTCTTGGAATCCCAACAGTACGAAATCTGCTGCTCAGAGGATGCTGGCTGAGCAGCTTGTCCAGTCCAGAGCACTGGAAGCTGTAGAAAAGGCATCACGACTGCTCATCTCAAAAGAAAGAAGTATTATTTAAAATTGCAATTCTCACCCTCAAAAGATCAAACTTATATATGGCATTTCTTAATGAGAAAAAAAACCCAAACATCTAAAGCCAACTCAAACAAAGGACCTACTCAGCCTCTCCAGCCCTGTGTACAGTGATATGTAACTTGTGGCACATCATCAGCCAGGAACCAGAAAGGGTTTCTTGGCTGATACATATCCGGTGTCTGCAGTAGTACCATGCCCTGTGACTGTGCAGTACGCCCAGTCTGGAAGTGCTATGGAGTCTCTAAGACCCTAAGTAGTCCTTAAACCATTGGGTGCTCAGGGCTGCAAGAAGAAATATCTGTTTTCCTGCCCTCTCAACACCTGGCCGCTGAGGACACCAGGGATGCGATCACCTTTTCCTTGCCCTGCTACCTCCCTTGTGGGAACAGGTTAAAGGCCGGCTTTGGACAGGGGTCCGAAGGATGCACCATCTACAGGAGACACTGTGTCTCTGTTCTTGAGCCACCCTGCCCTTTCCACAGGAGTGACACCAGAATATACAACTTTAAATGAAACAGTTTGATAGCTCTGCAGTAAAATATCTTCCAACAGGGAGCAAATGCCAGGTGTTTTTGGGTGACTTTACAAGAGCAACACTATGGCAGCTCTGTGCTGTCACAGGAATAGGTTTAATACTTCAACCTCTGTGACACCAAACAACAGGGAAGGTTTAGATTGGATACTAGAAGGAAATTCTTTACTGACAGGGTGATTAGATACTGGAATGGATTGCCCAGGGAGGTGGTGATGTCACCATCCCTGGAGGTGTTTAAGGAATGAGTGGATGCAGCGCTTGGGGATATGGTCTAGCGGTTAGACACTAAGAGAAAAGGTTGGACTCGATGACCCTAGATCCTTTCCAGCCATGATGATTCTGTGATTCTGTGTGACACAGGCTGAAAGTCATCTTGTCTAGTTTTAGCTAAGAAAACCTGGGTGTTCACCTAAGTCTGTAATCTAGGCTTTTGCTGTAAGAGGCACAATCTGGACAGCTGCTCACCCTCCACTGCCCACAGAGAAATCTGGACATCTGGCTTAGCACAGGTGCGTAATGCTCAATGGAGACATCAAGACTAATCCCATCCTTTGTGGCTAGTGGCATCATCACAGAAGGTGTTCTCACTGCTTCTTGCTCTTCTCCCCTCTCTCCCCTTTCCATTCAGACACATTGGTAAGTCTTTGGGTAGTGGTGCGCTGGTATTCAGAAGCCTTGGTTTCTCCTGGCAATTCAGTGCCAAGGTTTAGCTGTTTATACAGGAAGACTTAATGAGTACAGTTACTCGTATGAAAACACAGGCGTCTGCGGGTGTGATTATGGCTAAATGCAGCCTGCAACCTCAGCTGTCAGTAGTTTATTATCTTTTAAAAATTACAGTAAAATTAAATGACATCCTCTAATTACAAAGAGGCTCTTTTGAGAGGTCTGGAAAAAGAGTGACCTGCACCTTTTGGGCAGGAGCACGCTCGCCACATGACCTTCCCATCACCCTAAGCATAACGAAGCAGAAATAATTGGGAAATTCCCTCCGATGTCACCTCTCAGATTGTGCTTGCCACTTCTCAAGGCTGTCATCGCGCTGCCGCCTGCTCACAGTAATCGCTGCTGGCACAGGACGTGCTCTAACCACGCTGCATTATTAGCAAGCTGTCAGACACCGGCGACGCAGAGCCCCAGTGCCAACACAGGGAGAGTTATAGGGGTAATAATGTTATTTGTTAAGTAAAAATAACTGAACTTTTAGAGAGAAAAAACCAAAACAAAGCACAACACACAACCCTAGTCTTTGGCTGAATGCTGTTTTCTTTCTTTCTTTCCCCACGCCACGCTCAGGAATGGGTTTACGGGCTGGGTACAAGGTAATGCTGAAGAGCATTAATTTATTTGCAGAGTTCTTTCTGCAAGCCTCAGAGGGTTGCCAGGGGACTCTACTTGCTATGTTTTAATTGCTTTTTATAGTCTGAGTCTGGACAGCGTCTGTAATCCAACCCCTGAATAAGGGCTTAAACACACCCAGCACCTCAAGAAGAGCTCCAGGAGGCACTGTGGTCAGACTCCTGTCTCCCACTCAACCCCAGCCTTCCCTGTTGTGTCCTGAGGCAGTCACATCCATGGGCCCATGCCAATAACGCAGCCTGGCATGGCTCAGCTCCCTATGCCCTACTCCCTGGAGAGTCCAGAGGCAGGAGGAGAAGCTACCCACACAGTTCCCATCTACCCACTCTCAGCTCAGGGGTGAAGAAATGAGCAGTGGTCTCCTGCATGCCTGGTCCTGTATTTCAAGCAGCTGGCAAAGGAGAGGGCAGTTTGCAGTATCCTGCAAAAAAAATCCATCACAAGTCCAAGTCCAGCTGTCAAACCGTTCATTCCTTTATACCATCTTTCCTGCATAAGGAACAGCCTCTCAGTTCAGCTTTCAACCTAACACCTCATTCACATCTCTCCTGGAGCCCATAGAAAATCTGTGAAAGGCAGTAAATATTTCAAGAACAATTCCAAGTTACTTCCCTCTTACCAGCTTCTCAGCATATCCTCTTCTCTGCTTCTCCTGTTTCTGTTGTAAACCCAGGACACAGGAATACCATCAACTTGCAGCAGTGATGACAGTTTCAGCATTACAAAGACAACCAGATAATAAAACCATTTACAAGTAAGTTGAAGCACGTAACAGCTGACCTCTTTTCTGCGCCAACAAAATCAATAGCCAGAATTTCCCATCCTAAAACAACTGCAGCTTAGGAGTTCAATTACTGAACCTCACGCTGTGCAGTGCCTGGATGTGTAGGTGCACGTGGAGCACAAGGCATGGAGCACGATGTGGTGGCTCTCCTAAGGATGTGAACTGTATTAAATGAAAATAAAGCATGACTGTGTATTTCCAAATCTCTCCAAACAACTGAACGTAAGACTCAATTGTAGACACGAATTAGGAAGCTGGACAAAACCTGTGTCACTCCCAGCAACAACTGAGAAACACATTTCTGGAAGATTCATTTATTGCCCATACAAATGGTAAACACTTGATTGGAAAGCTGTCTTTTAGCTGTCAGCTCTTTTTGAACTTAGGAGATGTGCTTCACACGTGACCATCCTGATAATGAAGACCTATTTTACTCACATGAGCAGAGGTTGGGTAGATGCTGGATCTGTGAGAGACAAATGAAAACCCTTCTCTCCACAACATCTCTGAGAAAGAATACAGTGAACAGTGTACTGCACTTGGCTCTGTTTTATCAGCCTACTTGGACTTGGGCCCATTTTGTACTGTTCCCTTATAGTGACCTTCCAATACCTGAAAGGGGCCTGTAGGGTGGCTGGGGAAGAACTGCTCACAAGGGCGTGGAAAGACAGGATGAGGGGCAATGGTTTTAAGCTTGAAAATGGTAGATTTAGGTTGGACATCAGGAAAAAAATTCTTTAATCTGAGGATTGGTGGATTACAGGAACAGGCTGCCTGGAGAGGTGGTGGAGGTCCCATCCCTGGAGCCATTCAAGGTCAGGCTTCACGGGGCTCTGGGCAAACTCTTCTAGTTAGAGATGTCCCTGCTTGTTGTACAAAGGTTGGACTAGGTGACCATTGGAGGTCCTTTTCAACCAAATGCATTCAATGATTCTATGATTTTGTCAAGCCTTGTGTTTCCCAGTACAGGTAAGGCTCCATGTGCTAAAGAAGTTTCTGCCTTCACAAATCACAGGTAAAAATCAAATTAATGATCCCCTATAACCAGAGCTTCATCACTTGAGCTGCATAGAGCTCCACTATGTTCCACATCAAAGCAAGGTCCACATAAACATCAGATTGCTAGAAACTAGAAAAGAGTTTAGCATCGAATGGTAGCAGTGCATCACGCTGACCGTGTCTACCTCCGGGGCAGCTTGCCAAGCAAACAGATTTGTACCTGAAGGAACTGTAAGTAACTGAGGTTAAGGCTCAGTAGGATGACTCGAGTTACTGTGCTCTGAGGCATAAGAGAGAAAGCCATATTTCAGGAACTACTTCTAATTTTCAAACGTCATCATTTGGGGCGCTACAAATGGAGGTACCTTAAAGAAGTCAGGTTCATAGAAGACTGAAGAACAGCATCTTCTGAAATCAGATCCTTGATCATGGTTTCATTCTGGGTGCCCCTAAACTGAATAAACTACTCTATAAAGAACTATTTTCATAGTTAGTCTGATTTAACTAATGCCTTAAAATAAGGATAGACCATATTTGTGTGTTTACATCTGGTACATGGGCACAACTCTTAGGAGTTAGTCCTATCTGCTAAAAGTAATCTACAGATTTTACCAGATACAGTCCCTGTATCCATATCTGCCACAGAGCCATGAGATACAAAAGTGGAAGCCTCCTGAGCAATCTTTATAGGCATTGCAGCAATTTGAGACTCTTGCTGCTCTTTAGATGACCTGGGAAACTGAGAAGCACGTAAAATGGGCAGAGTGGGGCATAACAGCTACAACTATGGCTCCTCGTTGGGTAGAAAAGCGGGGGAAATCCAGACAATAAAAATAAGAACACGTCTGTATACACAGACATATAACAAATGGAACAACACTAATTACAGGAAGTATCTTGGGCTTTTCTGCCCAAAAAGGATGAGGAGAAAGGAAGGAGAAGGAATGGTGATGGTGGCCTCTCCACACATGAAGTAACTGATAGATCAGATAGACTTGTCTGACCTTCCTATTCTACAAGCATCTGTACCAGATACACTTGTCAGAACATGATGGGTCCAGTTAGTCAGTGATCAGGCTGACAACTGCACCAGTTTCTCCCTCGCTTGGGTAGCTCCAAGGAGTAATCAAAGCTGCTGTCAACTAGAAGCCATCATTTAAATTTGGGGATCAAGCACATCTTCTCTCAGTAGTTCACAGGCACCCTGTTCAGTGCCTGTTAGCAAACGAGATGATATTTTCTCAGCTAAAGTTTTTCCAAGATCTACACTTCTGCTTACCCATCTGGCTTTATGAGATAATTCTTGGACATCTTTTGTTCTCTTTATTCCTAACGCACTCTTTGCTCGCTTAGTTAAGTTGAGGAGTAACTTGATCTATTCTGCTCTCAAAAAGGAATAGCCTCTGAGGATGTAACTTCACGTATATGCTGCTGGCATCAAACTTAGGAGGTAATGTCTCACTTTCACATTGACAGCTTTCAGTGGACAGTATCTTTCTGTCCCATCAATCTCTTTTCCACTAAAGACTGGACTGTCGAGAGAAGTTACCAAGAGTTCACTCCCCAGCACTGGGAAGTGGACTTTGCAATCAGTGGCTAAGACAGTTTAGACTAAGGACTGGAACGGCACGTCAGAACGCACTACTAACCCTCAGCACTTCTAAGGTGCCAAGACAGTCAGTGCAATATCACAAACACAGTGGACCAACAGGAAGGATTCACACCGATCTGAGATTCATGTCTATGAATTTTGTTTTTCTATCTTTGAACAGAGTATTTTCTTTCTTTTTTTTTGCACACATGTGTAAGGATGCAGGAAAGTGAGTGACTTGTAGCCACCCACCCGGAGTGGCTTGACCTGCACCAAATTTATCTGATTTTTCAGGAGGACTTAGAGCAAGGATCTGTCATGGCTAGACAACATACCTAGCGATCAGTAGCTCACTGAATGCTGGTCTGGGGGTGTCTATTTGAAGATTTATTTATATTTGCCTCTGCCTGGAAGGGGAAAAGGTGGAGAGGAGCAAAAAGGCCAAGAAGCTGAGCTACAGCTGCTGTGTGGGTCCTTCCTAAGGCAAAGCTGCAAACCCTATAAAGAACCCTCTGCATCAGTGCCACTGATCTCTGAAAAGGTCAGGCCATCTTTGCAAAGACTACGGGTTAGGACACTTCACTCTTTTCCTCTCTCTGGAGTAGAGATATGTTAATCCACTCACAGTGCAATACACACTGCAGGCAAACTTTACTGAAGCAGGTCCAAAGCACAAGACACATTTTTTTTAAAAAGCTACACATGGTTCACCACATCTCAAGATTGGACTGTGGGGCAGTAAATACAAACACAGGAAATTTAATAACAAAAGCAATGGAATGATGATTGGGGGAAAAAAGTTATTTCCAAATTGTGAGCTTTGTAGGGAAGCTCTTCAAGTAAGATTTACTATGTGGACGTGTAACTGCAGACAACAGACCTCATTCTCCAGGTCTGTTGTAGCTCAACTTCACTGATTCCTCTGCAGCCACCTCACATTCATGCTGTTGTTACCCGGATCACAATCAGACCAAGCATCCTAATAAACTTTCAATTAATTATTCAGCACAAGCCCTCAAGAACACTTCTGAAACTGCAGCAAGCGGAGGCGAACACACAGGGCACTGGCTGGGAACGCTCTAACACCGAGACACAGAGATGCTGTGTCAGGTCTATTTCTGAAAGCCTGCAGCAGCTCTAAAGAACACATCACTGACACAGAAAATTACCAAACATTTATAAATAATACAGTATGCTCAAACCTATCACACTACAAACAAAACAAATCAGCAAGCTATCAGGCAGATGATGAGAGAGGAAGACCTGAAGTCAGACAGCCTGAAATCAGCCAACCGATGACAACTGGTGCAAGAGACAGAGCAGGTGAACCGAGGTTTTAACAAGGGCTACAGCACAAGGAGCAGCAGCAGCGAGAGCTGCCGTCGTGGCCCTGAATGTTCTTATTACTGCAGCAGGCTTCAGCTCCCACAGCCACGGCTGACACCCTTCAGCCGCCGGCAAACTCCGTGAGAAAATCAAGGTAGAGGGAGTGGGGTACGGGAGTGAAAGGAAAAGTGTGATGCTAGAGATTATCTCCAGCAGTGAAGTGGAAGTGACAATGAAAGTAAGCTTCGCGGATAAGAGACAAATGCAGTCAGGAAACCCTAAGTACTATTAAAAGGCTCTGCCAACGGATATGTCTATTATGAGAAGCAACATAATTGGCTCACTTGAAGTCTGAATGTCACTCAAAGTGTTTAGCAAGACAAAGAAGGAACACATTATGTCTGTAAGGAGATTCTTTCCCCAAGCCATCGCTGAACAGTAATGCTAGATAATAGGACACAGCGCTGCGATCAGCGCTCCTGACAAACCGACATTTAGGTAAACCAGCGCTGCTTCCTTCACAAGGTTTGACCACCAGGGTCAAATCATCCTATCAAATCAAGATCGGTAATGAAACTTGATGGCTTCTCACTCTGTTAACCAAACCAATACTTAAAATGCACTTCCCTTCTCCTGTTGACATCCACGTGCCAAAGGCAGACTGATTCTCACTTCACAGTGCACCCTTAGATTTTTTTCATGAGGTAAAATAAGATGACAAGATTGCGCTACATGAAAAATGCCCTCAATGGCTTTTGCACTGCTTGATAAAACCCCTCAATCACTTTTATGAGGTAATTTAAACAGAGAAATACAAGTCTAAGTTGATATAACCTGTTACACATTTCAGGAAGACCGGTAGCTGTAGAGAGGAAAGACACAGAAGGCTCAGAAGGTGGTGGATACACCCATGACAGCAGGTGGAAGTCTCAGCAACAGTGGACACCAGCAAGGATGGCCAGTCCTGAGGTCCTGCCTCTGTCAGAAAGTGAATCCAAAACTGAACATTCTACCTCCTCAGAGAACAGCCAATCCAAATACCAAGGTATGAATGGAAACACACAGAAATGTTTTTGGTTTTATGTCAGCCTTATTAATCTGTGGTTTAGGAAGAAACACCAAAGATGTCCCAGCAGCAGAGAAGAGGATATAGACCATGCCTCATGATGGAAAGTCACATTTTCTCTTGCTCCTTTTGCAAAGCTTTCTCTGCTGCATTTCTTCCACTGCAGAAAATCATAATCTTACCTTTTTTCTTCTGCACTTAGAGCCAGAAAAAAGAAGGGTACAGCAGTCATCAATACAGTGCCTCTTGCCTAGTACATTCATCTCCTGGAAGAGGAGAAATTGCAGCTTGAATCTTCGGGGTGCAAGAACACTAAGCTTCCTGGCTAAGTGCTGTAGCCACACCATTAATCCATCAAAGACAGATCCCCTTCTGTCTTTCCTACAGCCATTTTCAAAAATAGTGTGGCAATGACAATGTGCAAGGACATCAATCCTGTCAACAGGTGTTCCTTACACTCAAGAGGAGAACCTTCCAGACTCAAGTTCATCCAGTTTTGTGTGAATTATAACGCAGGCTGGATGGTCCTGTTGAGATCACAGTGATCCAAGAAACAAAAATCCTAAGACCTCGGAGTGGCAGGACCCTTCAGCATTAATGATAACGTGCTGACATGCTGAAGAGGCCTCACAGATGTGTGTAAGTAATTAATCCCTTTTTGGGACTGGACTATTCGATTTAGGTATCTAAATTAAGTCTCATTTTAGGCAATCAAGACATTTTCGGGAATAAAACCAATGGGACATCAGAAGGGACGCTTTGCCACACAGCCCAGATGCTCTTTCCCAGCACCAGCACTAGTCTGAGGCACACAGCACGTACTTCAATCTCCTGTACTTACCACAGGTTCATCCATCTCACGTACACCCCCCACTACTTTCAAGACTAATCCCAAGCAATTTCCTACTGACAGCTATAAACTCAAACAAGATGATTCCACAAAAATCCCCAAAGTAATTTTCGTAGTAAAGCACTATTATTTTTTTCCCAGGCAGTCTATATTAGGAAGCAAACTCAGCCACTGTGGCTCCTACTGTACAGCTTAACTTTTTCAGTGCCACATATGGTGACACGGCTGCAGTCGAGGCTGGAGAAGTCAGGGGCTTCTATGCCACACAACTGCTGTCCCCGCTGGGCACAGCCCCTAGCTACAGATATCGTATGACTTCCAGTGGCTGGCTATCTGATTTGTGCTCAGGGCTTTCTAGTTCTGTGGTCACACAGAAGTGATGTGAGCAGGGTAAAACAGCCAGCTGTCTGGGTGACAGCTTTGCACAGAGAGAGTGGGAGGTCCTCATATGAAAACACTAAGATTACTTGGGAGACCTCAGGAGCCTCAGTGCCATTTACTCGAGGAACACTGTCTGCTTCAGATCTGATCACTGCAATAATTAATGAAAAAACCTAAAGATCAAAGGTAGTTTGTAGCTCCTGTATAAAACCTTCCATCCCTTTGTCTCAAGGAGATTAAAAACTGATTTTAAACAACACACACCTAATACCTGCCATGTCACATACTCATTTTCCAGTCATGTGTTGCCATTAAATAAACACATGCCCCTACAGATTTTCAACTTCTTTATTCAAAGTCAAGTCTCATGGCATGAACAGCATGAAGGTTCTTCACCCCCAGGCTAAGACAAGAGGATCTCCCTGCCCAAGCTGGTGTTGGGATGCAGGCTGTGGGGAGAGCCAGAGGAGGCTTGCCCTCTTTCATCAGGTCTATGAGTCTGAACCCCATGAGTTCATGGGGTACAACAGGGCATGCAGGATAAGCATGAGGTTCTTAGCACCCACGCAGGCCAGGTTTTCCAAGACAAAAGACTGTAGACACTACATTAAAAAATCATGGAAAATACATGGGAAATTCAGGATATACACATAGAGCACAACTGTTCACACTGCTTGTACAGCTGTGCCCTCCCTTTCTTTGCTCTTTCATACGGTTCTGAGCCTCCTTAGAAACTCAACCCTGTTAAATGAGATGATGCAATAACAAAACAGCTTAAAGCAACAAGAGATCTTAGATTCCAAACACTACAACTAAGACAAAAACATTTGAAAAGATAAGCTTGTATCTTGCATAAACAGGTGTAAAAATATCCAGCATCACAATATTTTCCACAAAATGTTGAATTTCAGGGCAAATTGTTACTTTAAACTCAGGACTGCTGTTAGGTTTCAAGATCTGGACTGATGCAGGGTCCAGGACAATGTTCAGAAGGTCAACAGAAAAGGAAGTATCTGGAATTATGCAAAGGGAGATTGGTTTGGAACACTTCTAGTTTCAGTGAAATAAATCCTGAATTTCATAAATCTCTGATGTGCAAATGGATGTGAACAGTTGTATCCCTGAAGCCTGTGAGGCTCTCTCGGCAGCATCAGCAGAATTAACTACTCAGCCCTTGTTTGGCTGCTGCTGAGGTGAACTGCCAGAAGTCATCAAGTCAGCAACAGTTTTCATAAGTAAGGAATTGATTAAAATTTTGCACAAGAATTTTCCTTTTAGGAAAAAACTCAGAGAACCCAAGAGAACACTGAAAGCAGCTGGTAGTGTCGCCCTGTGTAGCTCTGGTAAATCACTCAAACTTGACCGTGTTCAAAACTGGTCCCAGAGCCAGTCTTGCCTCCCTTTGTATTGCAGGACCCTACTAACCCTTTCTACAGCTGTTGCTGAAAATTCTTCTGCAGCTCAGAACCCCTTTGCAGCCTGGCAGGAATCCTGCTGAGGCATCCCTCTTGCTCTGACTAATGAGGCTTGACGGTAGAGAAGTATGAAGAGCTGTCACAGGTTCACAGAGCATCTTTGGTTAGAATAAACTTGTAAGATCACCCTTAAACCATGTCCCTAAGTACTGCATCTATCTGCCTTTTAAATACCTGCAGGGATGGTGACTACACTACTGCCCTGGACGGCCTATTCCAACGCTTGGTAACCCTTTAGGTGAAGAAACTCTTCCTAACATCCAGCCCAAACCTCCCCTGGCACAACCTGCAGCCACTTTCTTTGGTCTAATCTCTTGCCATCAGGGAGAAGAGGCTGAGCCTCTCCTCTCTCCAGTCTCCTTTCAGGTATTTGTAGACAGCGATAAGGTCTCAGCCTCCTTTTCTTCAGACTATTCAATCCCAGCTCCCTCAAATGCTCCTCACAAAGCTTGTTCTCCAGACCCTTCACCAACCTTGTTGCCCTTCTTTGGACCTGCTCCAACACCTCAATATATTTCTCATACCAAGGTACCCTGAAATGATCACAGTACTTGAGGTGTGGCATCACCAGTGCTCAGTACAAGAGGTCTGTCACCTTCTTACTCCCACTGATATTTCAGACACAAGCTAGGGTGCTGTTGGCCTTCTGGCCACCTAGGCACACTGTTGGCTCCCATTCAGCTGACCAAAGCAGAGAAGGTACTAGCAACTCCACAGTGCTAACGTGTGACTTCCACAAAACTATAGCTCTAAACCCTGAAACATGGGCCTCAGAGTTAGTCTATTATTTTGATACAATTTGGAGACCTTAAAAGTAGTCCACTGCCCGATAAACCCATGTTCATAAATTTCTTCTCAACCCCAGAATGTTGGAAAAAGCTGTTGGGGAAACTTAGATAACTCACAATAAGACTCAGTTTACAATGCTGACCAATTTCTGATGCAAACTGATTGAACTTTAAACTGCTGTTCTGCACTCCTGGAGTTGCCCAGTACCTTTTAAGCAGGATAAGAGCCCAAAGCCAGCAACAACTAAAAAGCATTTACAGGTTATTCCCTAACCGTGGCTAGATGTATTGCATCATAAAATGTCAACATCAAAACAATACAGAAAAAATAATTACAGACAGTGTTAGTGTTGTAAGCTGATAAGGACCAGATGGTCTTTTGTATTTATGGTTTGCCTTGTGCATACAAATGCTTTTGGGATCTAATTAGCCTTCTACAAAACTCAAACTGGGTAATTACTATCATTATCCCCTTTTCAAATAAATCTGAAGTCTAAACTGCAATTAAGTTTTTTATCTTACAATTCATATCCATGCATTTTAAGAATTGTTCTTTGCTATCTTTCCACAAATCTTCTTCCAGTGACTGACACAAATAAAATGGAAGAGCTTAAAATAATTTTGAAAGGGATGATTTTGTATAAAGAAGAGTTTTCAGCGAGCAGAGTTAAAGCATTCTTGAGAAACGCTGCGTTCATGGTGAACAAGTTGCTGACTTCCAGAGCATTTGATCCTGCTGTCTTCGTGGCTGCTCCACATCCCATATTTCTATCCACAGCAATCACCACAAAGAAAGAATGAGGCACAACTGGCAGAGCTGCTGACAAATGCGGATGTGGAGACACATAACTTCTCCCGTACACGCAACGATCGCTCTTTGCACGACACAAAGTGGCAGTCATTCTAATTAACTTTTGACTTAGGCAACACACTGGCTGATGATGGGCTACGAAAGGGCAGTGGTGCAAATAATAAGCAAGAGTGTCATTTTTATTGCTTTCTTGCCCTCGGGACAGCTGAGCACGTGACAAAGGTAGCACGCTAGGGAAAAGCATGACAGTACGATAATGCACACCGCTGAATTAGCTTCATGGAGAATTAATCAAAATCTGCCCAAAAATAGACAGCAGATGAGATGACAACGTCGTAAGCTAATCATCTTCCACCCCCACTCCCAACAAATTACTACAGGTTACAGAACTGCCATCTCCTCCTGTACGGCCGCACTCAGCGACAAGTTGATGCTACAGAAGCCCCAGCACTTCTGGTGACTAAGGGAGGACATTCTGATAATATCACCAGTGTTTTCTCTAGACAAACTTCTGCCAACACGACCTCCTTTTTCATGCAAACTGCTGACACTTATGTAAACTTGACTGCTCTACCAACGAGGGTTTAAGCATTTGTAACCCCTCCTGACTGCACAGCAGGTATTTCAGACACAGGATCCAGGGTAATTCAGACTGGAAAGAACCTCAGAAAGTCCTGTTTGTCCATTTGCCTTAGAACTGCTCATCATTGAAGTTCACAATTTAATTTATTAAACTTTTTATACCTCCAAACCTTCAAGCATTGAGCTCACGAGATAAACAGAGGCTTCTGTACTGATATGGAGAGATTCCCAATACTCCTGCTTGCTTTCTACCCAGACACCTAAATTCCCATCGCTGCCTGGGTTCCTAAGCCCACATCTGTCGTGTGATGAGGAAACAGTTTCATGCCTGGCTGAGTCTTGATGTGGCTAAAATTAGGCTCCCATTTGTCTGTAGTCTCATTCAGCTGGAGCATCGTTGGAGAGGGTGCTTATCGGAGCCCACCTAAGCGCCTGGACAAGGACAGGCACGTGTGGCCATCCTGCCCCTCCCAACTTCTCATGCAGAGCCCAAGTCCTTCTGCTAAGATATGGGAAATCAAAATTCAATTCTTCCATCCTCTTACCTGATAATCCAGGTGTGGCTGAGTACTGCAGCTACTTGACAGGTTTCCTGAGACACCATCCCTCCTTAGAGCATCCATTTTGTTAGGGAGAAAAACAAATTATATGTTCCTGGGAGCAGGGGCAGAAAACCCGATTTCTCTTTTCCCAGCTGAGTGCCTCCATCACCTGGCTCCTGAGTCACTATCACTCTTTGTGGCCTAATTCTGCAATGATTTCCATGACAACAGAGTATTCACTATCTGAACATTGTGGAGTGTGGGGGAAAAAAAGTCTTTACAGACAATAATGCAAAGAAATACAAGGGACAATATTAAAAGCATACCCCCAAGTAGTAAAGACTGATGCTACCCGGGAAGCAAACATCATCCCTGACTTCAGCAGGCAATTTCTCTGTGTTGCAGCTGGCAATGGAAACTGCTTATGTGCATCAAAAGATCTGTCCTGCTGCAGTGAGATAAATACATGCTTAGTTGCTGGTTTCCTAATCTTCGGTTAAGAAGTGCAGCATGTCAAAACGCAGCACTGCCTGGAGCCTCAGATATCTGTCCACTGTGGGGTTTTTTGGGGAGGGGCTTTTTTTACTTGCATATTGGGTGTTCATGGCATGCAAGGCAGTCTCATTTTACATACAAAAGTCTTTTTAGAATAGGAAACCTATAGCTCAAAAATGCTACTTCCTTGCCAGGAACTGGAGCTCTTCACTCCTGAAGCCATCATGTTAGGGGCATGTGAAGCTCTTACAGCTTGCAAGGATCAGGAGAAAAAGCTGCCTCATGAGTTGCAGGCAAAGAAACTGACTGTTACAGCTGGTTAGAGGTCAGAGCTGCTGCTGCACGTGTCAGTGCAAACTCAGGTCAAGTTAACAGAGTTTTGGGCTAATATCACTGTGACCTTAAACTGTGCACTACTAAGAATCACTGCTATACTGATTTTAGGAAAGGTTCCATTCACCTTTGCCTGTCACATGAAGCACACACAGTGAACCCTCAGAAGTGAAATTGGTGAGCCAAAAGAGACAGAAGGCCTTGCATCTTCCTTTGTCAGATACAAATTGTTGTCCAAAGCATGTGGAGGGGGTTGAAGCGGTGCTTTTTTCTCCAGAGAAGGGTTTAATGTGATGAAATGCAGATGCTCGTGTGTTGCCCTCTTGTAGTCAATACAGACAACACCCCCTCCCAACCCCAAAACAAATGTTTGAGAGATTTTCATCCTTACCTAACAATATATCTGAAAAACAGTTTGTGCCATGGGTTGATCTATTTCTGTCTACTCATTATAGAGTCAGAGGAACACAGTTCAGGTTGGAAGGGACATACCAGCTCAATTCACTGCTGAAATCAGGGCCAAAATGATCAGATGTCCTAGGTACTGGTTGAATTTTTAGGATCATCAAGGATGAGAGCAATCAAGATAAAATACAGGTGTTGAGAAAGAGGGCCACAGCCTTGCAAGGGGCTTGCCAGTCTTCTGCATAGGCAAGGCAAGAGTGGCAGGCCTCTAGCACACTATAACCATCCAGTCTTGTTCTCCAGACCAACTGGCTGAATGCTGACTGGTGCAAATACATCCCTGAGTTCACTTGTAAGCCTGATTTCTTCATGGGAATCTGTAAAGCTGGACAGCAGAAAGGCTCAAAGGCTCAAGATCCTTTCTTTCAGAGGGCTCCCACGGCTTCTACGAGAGATGCTCAGATTTGTGGGAGTTACCAGCATCAAAGGGAGAGCCTGGAAAGCCCATCTTTGTAGGTAATGCCAGTGGAGCAGAAACTAGGAATGGTTTCCAGTTGGATTTGGAAATATGGGGAATTTGCGGTTAGTGCTCTTGGACCAGCTTAGTGGTACAGCTGCATCGTTCATGGGCGTAGTTCTCTGAAATGAAGTGACACCTCCAGATTCATCAATAACAATGAAGAAATACAGGAAGTCTACTAGTACAGAATATCAATATTCGCTGTGCAAGGCTACAAAGCCATCCTTGTGTCAGTCAATTTATCACTCTAAATCCAATACACATACTGCACAATTCCCACAGACATGGGAGTTCATCAGCACGGACTCCTAAACCTTTTATCATGGCAACCTCAGAAGAGCCACGATGGTGAACAAAGGAGTGTTCAAGTCAGTCTGGAGAAGATGGAAGCATCCTTATTTACAGAAGCTCCTGCATGCCTGGTGGAAGCATATGACGCTTAAATCAAAGCTGACCTAAATGGCCACGCATTGAGCACAAGTGGACTAGATCATGTCCAGGGGTCTGTTTAAATCTAAATTTTCCCATGAAAGGTATAGAATGGAACTCATTCATAGGACAAGCAGGGTGCAAATGCTCTCTCTTGAGTGTTGGAGAAGAGCAGGAATTATGCAGTATCATCCATGCCTCCTGTGCCTTCTGTGCAAAGCACCTGGATACACAACAGACAGATACACTGAGGACAGCAGACTAGGCACTTGCGTGCTGGAGATGCGTGGGGGTCTGCAGCGCAGCGAGCACACAGACAGGTATTCTAAGGATAACTACATTTTTTTCCCAGCATAAAACTCAATTGTCCCAGTAACGACCTGGCTTGCAGCCAACAGTACTGCTGTGTTTTGCTCTGAACAATAATGCAGTTGACAGCCCATTTTTTCACTGGGGGTTGGAATATCAGATTTGATCAGATATTAGTACTGATGCTGCTGCTTTTTGCCAGCTTGACAGTTTTTCTGAATGACAGGTGGATTTGTGATCACAGCACCATGACTTAGAGCCACAGCTGTGGCAGGAGATTGCCCGGGTCATGGGTTCAGAAACTTCTGTTGCAGAGTATCATACAGTGCAGGAGTGGGAAAATGGGTCAACAGACAGGAGTCAGACCCGTGAGTGACAGGTGACTGGAATTCACAAATGCCATGGTCTGTGCTGTCTTTGCTGCAATTTTGCAATCAAACTCCTGCCACCTCTAGACTTTGGATGAATTTCTAACAAGAGGGAAACACAAGACAGATAAGGAACTTTAGAACATGTCTCTTTTCTGTAGCTCTGTAAAACTTGAATCTAGAGATAATTTTTGAACCTTTCCAGTCATTGGTTTCCAGAATTCATTTTTTTTCACGGTTTTATGGTTGAGTCTCCTTGTTTTCAGGAACATGCTTGGCTTTAGGAGTGTGTTTAAATGTCTTCTCACACTGCTTTGTGATATCTGCTTTAACATGGGCTGGCATAGCCCATACAGAAACTCGCCCAAGTGGCTTACTACCCAGATGGCTCATTACACCTTTTTTGAAGTCTCTGATGGATGCCAAAGGGCACCTAAGGGAAGCTTAAGGCTTGCTGCTTGACCTTCTAATGCCATGTACAGCTGATATCACTTGGGAAGCCCTCCTTCTTCTCCTTTATAAAAGCCAAGAAATCACATTCTCCTGATGGCATGGTTCTGAACTAAATTATTCAGGATAAAAGCTTCATGATTTGCAAAGGATGTGAGCAGGTAGGAAGTTCCTAAATATGTACATCTTGATGATACTTCCTGAACCGTGAAATGCAGCTTCCCCCACCAGAAGCTACACCTGCTGGCACACTACAAACCTCAGACAGTCCTTGCTTCCAAAGAACGGAGAGTCACATCAACACATTAGGTGCACCTGTCATTCCTCCCCAATCTCATCTTTTTTTCCTCCCTTAGCTAATTTTAGCCTCAATTTGACAGAAAGAGGGAGCTGTCTGTCCAAGCTCCTTTGAATGTGATGAAAACGAGAAGACAACTCAAGGATGGAAGCCCACGATAATGTCTTTCTGTGCTCAAGGTGTAGCATGACTTCAGCTGACTTAGTGGTGACCACAGAATCAACAAATGAATTAAGAATGGAGCAGTCACAGGGAATGTGCAACTCACCAGGCACCAGCAGCACCAGTTGTTTGGGTTTTTTACTGGAAGATTACGGTGTGACCACTTCTCATTTCATGCATTGCCTGCATCCTTGATTTTCCTGTGAAGTTTTTTTATCCTTCTTGGACAGTATTAGCCAAGTGTGACAAAGGGACAGCGAGAAAAATGAGCAAAATGCCCCAGCAATCATTTTGGGTCACTTCTAAATGGCATCAGTTAATGTCTGCAGTTGTATGTAGGAGCCTATGCGTCAGTGTCAGAGTACTCTGAGCACAGGAGGGCAAAAGAGAGGAGAGTTAGAGAGAGAAGAGAAAATTCTGATTTTAAAACTTCAATTTAAAGCATGATTTTGATTAATATTTTGGTAAGACAAAAACTTGTAACAAGCACAGCTGTGAAAAAGCAGCAATAATCATAAAAAGGTTGGAGTTAGACGGATCCTTAAAGATCACTGAGTTCCAGCCTCCTTGTATGAGCAGAGACACCTCCCAGTAGATCAGAAGGCTGAGCCCCATCCAACCTGGCCTTGAGTGCTTCCGGAGATGGAGCTTCCACAACTTCTCTGGGCAATCTGTTCCAGTGTCTCACTACTCTCACACTAAAGAGCTTCTTCCTAGTCTCCAATTTAAATCTCTCTTCTTTCAGTTTAAAACCATTACTTCTTGTCCTCTCACCCCCTGCTCCTGTAAAAAGTCCCTCCTCAGCCTTCCTGTAGCCCCCTTCAAGTACTGTAAGGCTGCTATGAAGTCCTCCTGGAGCCTTATCCTCCTCAGGCCAAACAACTCCGACTCTCTCAGCCTGTCTTCGTAAGAGATGTGCTCCAGTCTTCGGATTATTTTGGTGGTCAGAAAAGATTATCCATAGGTTGGTTGTATGTGCCCACATCCAGATCAAATGGTCCTTTATGGTATAAAACCATCAAACGCTTAGTTTGTAGCCCAGTATGAGAACGGGGCAGTTGCCCCAAACTCATGCCAATGTATGAGAGCCACCTCCCTCCACTGTGGGTTTCTCCTGCACCTATCTTTTTTTGAGGAAATCTCTCCTAAGTAGCAAGTCTGCAGATGATGCTTGTGGGCTCCTGGCCCTTTCTGAGCTGGAAACGTATTTAAATCTGCAAGCTGGGAAAGAGGCTCCTGGGCAAAACCCCACTGCATGCTCTAGATTCTGGTACAAAGAGGAGCCAGCAGCGTTTCCAGGCACTTAAAGACTCTCCACCTCGTTACAGTGTCCAGCTCATTCAAATAAAAGAGGACAGTAAGGTGCAACATGCAATGCTCCCCCCAAACCCAAAATAATTGTGGCCACAGTCTAACAAATTGATCAGACGCAGGCAGAACCTTAAACTGCATTTAAACAGGCACAATCAGCACAAAATCTTATTTACTTCTTTTATCAGCACTAGATGTTAACATTCCTCTCTTGGCTACGCTGCTTTCATAAGGGATGCAGTTAATGCATGCCCTACTGTCTCCTGTAGTTCTTAAGGAAAAAATCTGGGTTTGCATTCCAAACGCTGATATATTCACAAACATCTGCCCCAAGAGATCTCCTTTGGAGGAGAGATGATGACACAATTATTGCAAATAATCTTGCTTTGTTTGCCAAGCTGATCTGCTTCAGAGAAATGACTGAGAGATAAACTCCATGGAGTTTCTACAGGACTTTGAGCTAGAGAGAACACAGAGAGGCCAAGCTGTGCATCAAACCGACCAGGCTCCTAATCCAAAGCTGCTGGTGCCAGCTTCCCAGTGCTTCAGAGCACAGCTGCTTCTTAACAAATTAGAAATAACAAATTTAGTGCAAGTTCAAAGGGAATAGAGTACTGATACAGGAGCCAAGGAACCATAAAAGCTCTTGTACTAACACCACTGCTTTGGTTCAGCCAATGCTCTCTACACATAATATATCTCAGTCATTCCAGCTCTAGCAAATGGGTTCTTCAAGCCTCAATACAAGAAACTTGATGTTATGTGGCTCCATCCACCTCTCCTGGCTTTTCCATTCACATGTCAATCTACCACTTAATCCAGTTTCTCCTGGAATTCAAAGTTAGTTCTAATATCAGAGCTCTGGCAGCCAGAAATCACCCCTGCTTCAGTGAGATCTCCAGTCAATGCAAACTGTAACAGAGCAGATCAACTGTATGGCTCTCATCAGAAAGGGAGCATCTCTAATCCTCCTCTCCACTCAGCCCATACTCCCCCTCCCAACTGTTACAAGCCTGACAGCATCTGCCACCACTGGTCAGAGAGCAGTTTTACTATTTTTTTCTAGTTAGACTGGCTTAATGACATTTTGACACCCTGTCAACACCCACTCATGTCTCAGTATTAGACCTGGAACATGAACGGGAAGGACAAGGCTGCCAGCGCTCCATCCCTCCCTGCACACTGTCCTTCTTGCAGTCCAGCTCCCCTGAAGGGAGCAGGGGTTGTCCCTTGAGTTGAAGCCAAGACACATAAAAAAGGGCTAGGGCTACACAAACCTCTCCAAATGCTTTCCACTAAACCAGTGCAATAAGCAGGCAAGTCCAGAACAATGAAGCAACACTTTGTGCTTCAGGCTTGAAAGAATCATGTGAAAAGGCTTTGAACAGGGAATTGTCTAAGACAGAGCCAGGAGCTGATATTCACGTTCCTAATGGTCCTACTGCTTTGTGATGGTGACATCTTGAATGAATGTCTGTACTCTATCAAATTAAACTGTAATCTTAAACTGTGCAACTACTCCAAGGCAATAGATCCTTGTACCTACAAGTACTCCAAACGTGAATGTATGTGACCACGAGTAGCTTGCTACTGAGAGCATGTTGTCTGCACTCCAACTTGGAGCTTTCAATCTGTTAAAATACCATGGAATATATGTCAATACATCCATGGAGAAGGGCCATCTTACTTTCTATTACCCTTCCTGTTTCAATGACAGTCTCTTTTGGAGCCAGGGAAGGACGTTTCTTTGAGCATTTGTGTTTCACCATGCCTTCATTTCCATCAAGACACCCGCAACACATATTGCAGTCTGTTGCAGGCTTCTTTATGCCCTAAGGGAAGAGAGGAGTGTTAGTTGTTCCAATCCAAATCCTCACATGAACATGATGCAGCCTCAGAAACTGAGTTCCTGCTGCCAGAGGCAGTCGGCGGGGAAGCTACCGAACACTAAGCACTGTTGTCTGTGAGGGTTTGGGTGGTAATCCTGCCTGTAACACTGCTGGAGGACCTCCTGTGTGGATTTAGCATACTAAGACCTGTCGACTAACTCAGGACACAGCTTGGTGGCTGAGATACTTCTTGGGAAGGCAGGATACCTGGGTTAGAGAGCTTGAAGTTGGAGGAGGAAAATTATCCTAAAAGCTGGTGCGTGTCCCACATCTCAGGTTTTACAGCAATAAGTATCTGTATGAGCTATGTATGACTGCAGCCCTTGCAAGGACTTGTCTGGTCTGAAACACATTTTAGATTGATTTCTGCTGTACCTGCAAAAGTCAAGAACTTGTTGCTGCACTTGCTGCTTGCTCTCAGTCTGTCTAGTTTAGCCAGCTGTTAAGAAATGACCTTATGCTTATCTGCCTGTTGACCCCCTTGTGGTTTTGAACTTGTTTTAGCTGCATTGTTGCCTAATAACTTTTACTTCTGTTCTACTTAGCTTTGTGCAATCGCAGATTCCTTCCCTCCATCAGAAAAGAAATCACATTTATAGAAGGATTTGCAGAAGTGAGAAAGTGTGGTACAACTGCTGCCTCAAATCACTGGGTGACTGCAGCCTATGAACTACTGTGACACTGAAGCACAGAGAAAAGCGATGTTGAGTGAGGAAAGAACTTGGGAGAAGGAAGAGCAGGCACTGCAGTGCTGAGAACTCACCCTACTAAAGCATCAGAGGATGGAAACACAGGATCAGAGGAAAGGACAGGTACTTGTGCATGCAGCTTCGCTGCACTGCTAACAACCCTCTGCAGAAATTTTGTGATCCAGATTCTTGTGATCACTGCTCTAATAATATGCAGTTCTGTTTGATTAGACTATAATTACATTAATTAGAATAAAAGTGTATTTTGATTCTTACACTCTTGTGTTGTATGTGTTCTTCTGCTTGCCTGCACTTTGTATGGAAACATCTGGAACTCAGTATGTTAAAATATGCACATATATATACACACATGGAGTGATTTACAGAAGACTTACTACACAGCAATGCAGCTGTGGAAACTATCACAAGGTAAATTCATGAATTTAAAGTCAATCAGACCAAGTCAACTTCTGGAAGATCTGTACACTGCTATGAAGAGTAGTAGATAAAGTATGCAAAAAGTCTGTGAAAGTGATAATCTACATCCCAGAGTTAATATACATTTTTAAAGTGGCCCACCAGAAATTATATTCTTTCCATTACTTATAAATATTTAACTAGAATTTTTGTTGCCAAGATCACTTCTTTTCAGGAGAGATGATGCACAACAAAACACAAAGCAAGAGCCCCTTCTATAGCAAAAGGGGTCCAAATCAGTCACTTTCGTTCACAATAAATGCAAAAGCTCTGAATCTTAATCCATCCAAAATACCGACATCAAAACAGCCTCTTTTTTCTCTGTTACTTAGAAGAGTCACTACTGAGAGAGATGCTAGTTAAATGAAAAAAACATGAAGATTTTCAGTCCTGATCCCTTCAGCGCTCTTACTTTTCAGTGTCCCATCAATCTGACTTTCATTGTAACTATTATCATCAAGCAGAGATGATGACTCTCTATAAACAGTCAAAAGAGGCTTCTGAGGGTTGGCAGCAAAGAAAAGTTAAGGGAAAACTTTCCCAATTAATAGACTCTTTTCCTCCTGAAGACTTAAAAAATCTCCTTTAAAATTGAAGTGAAAAGGAGTCTCAGGGATTACAGGATACATTTCATTTAAGAAGAGGTCAATGAGTACTTTCTCAATTTATTATTAGGCTACGCAGCAGAGGACCGGCTGGTCAGCCCCCAGTTCTCGCCACAATCATCCATCACAAGATAAAATCAAGTCTTTCATTTCTGCTGTTGTTTTACGTTGCTCAGAGGGCACTGCAGCAACTGTACAATCCTCTGCAGGTATGTTCTTGGTCACCCCTTGCCCCAGAGAGTTGTTATTGAAAATACTGTAGAGTTACTGCACCGAAGGATTTAGTCAAGCTTTCAAAGTGTGCCCACTGTGCCAGTGCTTTAACCACCAATTAGTACATGCACTGCTGCTTTTAACTCACTACAGCCTTATCTAAAGCAACAAAACCCATCAGTTTGCCTCTGCTTTAGTAAAAGAACTAGGAATGAGCAGGACAGGAGTGGCTGAGCTGAACAGTCGCTCTGCTTTTATGAAGGCAACCATGTCATAAGGTAGACAGAAAGCAGCAGGCCTTCCTAGTTTTCAGGGACTGGACAAATAGCTTCAAAATGCTTCAAGGTCAAAATCTTTTAAAATATATTCCAGACAGGCTCAAGATGCAGCATGTCTTTTACACTGCACTGTAGACAATTACGGAGCAATACCAAACGCATGAACTACGCAGACACGATGATGAGCTAGTCCCCATACATCACTGGAGGTCACTCAACATATGGTGCAGCTGGTTTTATTACACCTTCTTTCTGTGTGTGTTGTCTGATTCCTATTTTGTGTGTGTGTGTGTACATCTATCTATCTATCTATCTATCTATCTATCTATCTATCTATCTATCTATCTATCTATCTATCTCTATCTATCTCCTGGTGACTATTTCACCCATTTTCAGGGACACATGTGACTTCCTGCTTCCCTATCTTTTCATACACTTTTTTTCCCAAGAAGTGGAATCACATCTCTACGGACCAATTAAGAAAACTCATATCCACATAGAAACCCAGTGCTCCACGTGGCTGCCCAGCAATGTGTAATCAGCATCTCCACCTTTAAATTTATTACATCAGACAAGTGCCCTGAGCAGTTCTTAACTCTGCCACCTTTGCTTTCATGGGGATGAGTACCAGATATTCCTGAAGAAGTTACAAGAAGCCATCAAAACACCTACCGTGCACACTGTGGAAGTTTCTTCACACCTCCCTGCGAGCTAATGGCTGGCTTTGAAGTTATGACGGTTTATAATTCTTGAGTTTTTTCTCTTTATCCTTCCTTACAACTGTGGATATTCTCATTAGCTGGTTTCCTATTAAGTTCCATACCTTAAGGCCACAAGCAGCACAGGTTCATTATCTGGCATTACTTTTAATTCTGATTGTTCAGGGCTCGAAAAAAAATGAACAGTAAAAACTTCTAAATGCCTTAATGACATGAGATTCTCTAAGGGTGCTCCTAATGGGAAATAAAGCTGCCTTTTTCACAAGGAATGAAGTACCAGGTGTGGAATATAGCTTACCATGACCAGTGACTGCTCCTTACAAGCTGTACGCATGCTTTGATGTTTCTAAGCTTTGCACGAGGCATTTGTAACGTGGATACAACTTCAAAATCATTTAAAGCTCTAACAGCTTTAGTTTCTTATTCTTTTTGCTATTTTTGCAAGCAAAACAGCAATTTCAGTCCACATAACAGACCCAACAGATTTGCATTAAAAATATGTGACTTGAACACAAAAACAAGGAGCCTTTTGACAAGCTCACTCTATAAACAGATGAATATACTGCACCTAACTGTGATTAAATATTTAATACTACAGGCTATTTGCAGTTTACTTATAAAAAGCCACTGACAACTCCAAGGAAACTGTGAAAAACATACTAAGAATTCTGCTGATGAACTACATTTTCAAAGGGAGAGTCATTCCTCTGTTTTCCTAACCAACAAGGTTAGTATTAGGAACTGTTTATTGTAGCTTTGACAATACCTTCTGTGGTTCCATCCTCACCTGCTGTCACAAGCCATGCAGTTGTGACTGTGCAGTTCCACTGTTCCCCACTGGGAACAAAGAACCACAGACGTCTGAGCAAGAAGTAGGAGAACATTTGGTGCAAACAAGGTCTACAAAGACCATTTTTTCCAAAACTTAGGCCAGCAAAAGGAGCCTTATCTGATATATACAGATAGATGAATACAGAAACATGTGTCTCTGTTATAGCTCCAAATTAAGACACAAATTCAATACTGGGAGATGAATCTGGAAATGACAGAGGCAGAAAGAAAGGGCTTAGGTTATACAGAAAGAATAATGCTTAGATGCTATCCAAAGCCAAGAGGCACAGCCAGCATGTTTTAGAAGAACCGAGCTGAAAAGGTGTTCAAATGAGATGCAGGACTGCAAGGGAAATGATTGCACCCAACGATGGTTCTAGAGAGGCAGAGGCAGATTTGCACAGATTGCTTAGCTCCCCATGACAAATCCGCAGTCAGCGAGGAGTATCTTTGACGCAGATGCCTGAATGGGGTCATGTTTGCTTTCAGTGAGCATTTAGGGAATCCTGAGGAACAAGCTCAAATGCAAATATCCATATTACTGCTTTTAAAATCTTGGTGACATAAAATCTACTAAGAAGTCTTAAAAGGCTCAGCAGCAACGTTGCTTTGAAAACAGATGTCTGAGAAGCTGTTGTAAACAAGCTTGGAAATTTGGCAACTTTTTTTTCCAACCAGGAGCAATTTCTAGGAAATGTCAGAGAATTCTAGAAGTTACAATTTTTCAGAATATGTTTTCACTGGAACTTCAAATCGCAAATTCTTACTAAAGAAAATTGCCAGCAGTCATCAGAATGTTTATGTTAATCATAAAAATACAACCCAAAACTTCAATGTGATAAAGCAAAATTAGTCCAACTGCTAATAGTTCAGGCATAAACTCAGCTGCAGAGAGCAGAACTTCACACGAGCCACAATCACATGACATGCAGATTTTATCACACTTACTGTTATTGACCTGGACATACAGCCTGGATATAATGATTTGAGTACTGGTAATCTGTCAGCACCTTCAAATCATTGATCTGATTTAATCTGTCATATGCCTCATTCCATTGCCATTAAAACTCAGGGCTGTGAACGTAGCCATAACAAACACGTCAGCCACAGAGACTCAGGAGCTGCATCGAAATAGGGCAACAGACCTTCTCTTGAGCTCAAGTGCATTTTATATCCAAACCAAGACCATTTGCACATGAAGATAGGGTATAATTTGGAAACTGAAAGGAATGAAAGCAGGACCTGGACAAAAACTGAGGCTTGTAGTCCAAACATTCAAGTAGATTAACCCAGCAGCAACATAGATGACATTGAGACATCACTAGATGACATTGAGAAGAGCCTGGCTCCACCATCCTGACACCCACCCTTCACATATTTATCAACATTAATGAGGTCACCCCTCAATCTTCTTTTCTCCAGGCTAAAGAGATCCAGCAGCCTTTCCTCATCAGGGAGATGTTCCACTCCCTTCATCATCTTCATGGCTCTGTGATGGACTCTCTCCAGGAGTTCTGTGTCCTTCTTGAACTGAGGAGCCCAGAACTGGACACAATACTCCAGGTGTGGTATCACCAGGGCAAAGTAGAGGGGGAGAAGAACTTCTCTCGATCTGCTAACCACCCCTCTTCCAATCCATCCCAGGATGCTGTTGGCCCTTTTGGCCACAAGAGCCCACTGCTGGTCATCCTGCTGTCCATTAGGACCCCTGGGTCCCTTTCTCCTACACTGCTCTCAAACAGGTCAGTCCCCAGCCTATACTGGTACCCTGGGTTGTTCAGATGCAAGACTTTACACTTACTTTTGTTTTAGTTCATTAAATTCCTTCACGTCCAGCTCTCCAGCCTATCCAGGTCTCGATGAATGGCAGCACAGTCTGTATGTCATCAGCAAACTTGCTGACAGGGCATCCTAATCCCTCATCCAAGTCATTAATGAATAGATTGAACAGGACTGGTCCCAGCACCGACCCCTGGGGCACTCCACTAGATACAGGCCTCCAACCAGACTCTATCCCATTGACCACTACTCTCTAGCTTCTATCCTGCAGCCAGTTCACCATCGATCTCACTAACTGATCATCTAGACCACACTGCCTCAGTTTGGCTGTGACGATGAGAGACTGTGTCAAATGCCTAACTGAAGTCAGGATAGACCATTATCTACCATTCTGCCATCATCTACCCATGTGGTTATGCCCTCATAAAAGCATAAAAGGCTATCAGGTTGTTCAAGCATGACTTCCCCTTTGTGAAGCCATGCTGACTGTCCCTAATGACCCTCTTGTCCTTGATGTGCCTGGAGACAGCCTCTAGAACAAATTGTTCCATCACCTTTCCTGGCATGGAGGTGAGTCTGACCTGTCTATAGTTACCTGGGTCCTCCTTCTTTACCTTTTTGAAGATTGGAGTGACATTTGCTATCCTCCAGTCCCCAGGCACCTCTCCTGATCCCCATAACTTAGCAAAGATGATGCAGAGTGGCCTAGCAATGACTTCCACCATCTCCCTTAGCACACACAGGTGCACCCCATCAGGGCCCATGGATTTGTGTACGTCCTGTTAGCTCAATTTATCCCTGACCCAGTCCTCAATGCAACGCAACTTCAACGCAAGCACAGAAATATCACTGAAATCAGAGAGGGATTCCCAGGAATAAAAGCAAAGGTAAGAATGCACCTGTGTATTCATTTACATCCAGAATAAACCCTGCATATGTAATACTTACCCTGGATCATTTACATGACTGCTGATATTCAGCTGCCTACAAATGTTCTGTGCTTGAAATTATTTGCTAGTTACCTTGCTGATCAGAACAGCTGAACTATTGTGCTCTACCACAGAGGAAAGCTAGAGATGCACAGTGTATTGGCCCTGGTAGAAATACAAGAGAACAGGGTTGTTGGCAGCAACAAGTCAGTTCTTTCTTTCACAGAATCACAGAACATAAGGGATTGGATGGGACATTGAAAGATCATCTTAGTCCAATCCCCCTGCCAGAGCAGGACCACCTAGACCAAGTCGCACAGGAACAACCAGGTTTTAGAGATGCTGGCAAGGCTGGATGCTCTCCCTTTTAAGTCTTCTCAGGAGTTTCTTCATTAATGAAAATGGTAACTTCTCATTGGAAATGTCTACTGTCTTTGTCAAGAACAATATCACATTTATTGTCTCCCTATTTCAGTAACTTTCATCTTTGAAAAGTCACAGATTCAGGTATTTATCGAACCAGCGGTTGTGCAAACACAATCTTCTGATACTGCTTAGGTGGGGTATTGTCTCTGCCATCCTAAATAATCCTTACTGAATGCTTTTTCCTCAGCATTATGCAGAGTTAAAAGCTTCCCGTGGCAGCACTGTTTGGGGTTCCATTTGCACACTTACACTGCTGAGGCTGGTTACACACACAGCTCTGATCTCATCAATGGAAAGTCATTACTGCCTTTTAAAACACACTTTACTCTACCCTTCTTTTCATTACACACTTCATTGCCCAGACACCCACATCCCGAGCGAAAAGCATGTTCAGAACAGCCCATTAATCAACAAATGTAATAAAAGAATATGAAAGATAAGACCAGAAGGACTTCGAGATGTTTTGTCCACCTTATGGCCCCAGAGATGCATTGGCAACAGCTAAACCATTCCCAGCAGATACTACCTTTGGTGCTCTTACTCCTACAGATACTCTTTTACTTCTCTACTAGCCCTCAGGATGTTTCATGGTATCTTATGTTTCATCACTGCAATGCTTAGCTATCCTTAGAGATAAAAACTTCCCTTAAAAGTTTAGGTTGAATCTCTCATTACCATGACACTTACTGATAAAATGGGCTTGGCTGCCTCTTTTGATCACAAGTCCAGTGAAAAGGTGTCATACAAGAACTGATGTAAGAAAATCCCTTGGAAGCCTCCAGCCTGAATATCAAGCAAAGGAGATGAACGGGAGTGATAGGAGCTGTTCAGGCAGTGCACACTTACAGACGGGGCAGCAGCATCACCATCTGCTGGAAGGAGTGAATTTAGCTAACATAGCAGTTGCCACCAAAGGAGGGTGAGAAATGCCTTTGGCAGATATGCCACAAAATGAGAAGAAGACGGAGATGCCACACACTGCCCAGTTCACAAGAAGAGAAAAGCCGAATGTCTTTTCCAAGCCACAGGGAAGAATAAATCTATCCTGACAGTAGAGTACTTTCAGATGTTTCTTTATTTTATTAACCACGGTTTAGATAGAATGGCCAACATTTTAAAAACTTCACTGCCCTCTTGGTAGAGGCCATTTGCTATGGCAGAGCAGTCCTGGGCTCCTCTGCTCAAGCAGAGCCAGAGCAGGCTTTGCACCGGTGAGAGGTAGGGATAGCTTGGAGGGATCAGGCCAGCAGGTAATGCCTGTGCTTGTGGATCTGCCCATCAGCTTGTGAGGAGTTGGGCAAAGAAAGTGTGAAAGGCTGATAATCGCCTCGGGAACAGATTGGGCTCCTGCTGAAGAGGAATTTAACACTTCTCCACAGGCACCGCCTGGTCAGATGGTGCTCCTTAAGGCTGCAGCTCTCCCTGTGCGACCTGGCAACTAACACTTGCAGTACTTCCATGTATTTGTTCTCTTTGCATCTGCTGTAGTAGCTCCAGGGGTCCTGCAAGAAGGAGAACAGAGGACTCCACACACAGTTGGATGTGGCACACCCTATGGTGGAGCTTAGGGGACTGTGCTGGGGAGATACCACTAGGACCACTGCAGGAGTGTGAGGCAGCATGGTGTTCTCCAGAGGGACTCACAACATGACTGAGGACTTCAAAGCAAGCCAGGGACAGAGAAGTTTCCTAGTGCATTTAGTCATTTAGAAACAGTTTAGTACCCTTCTGATGGCTCAGAACTGGCAGGATGATGGAGGCATGTTTCTAACACATCGGCTTCAGCAGCCTGCAGTGTCATTTTTGGTGATGAGACCTCAAACTCTGAGAAGTGATGAAGAGCATTGGCGCATCAATTAATTTCACCTTGCACCACCAAGAAATGGTGTTGAGAGGTGTGGAGAGAGGAGTGCCTGCATAGCAACAGGGCTCCTGCAGCCACTTTCTGTTGGGTTTAGATGTAGCAAAGGCTCAGAATTTGGGCTGAGGGTAGGATGTGAATCACCATAAAAAGTCATTTATGCTGCACTGCTCCCTTTTGTCCCCCCTTCCAAAGCCATGGTCACATAAGCCCTTGCACCAAGTGTAATGAAAACTCAGCCAGGAAGGCAAATTTTCTGTCTACACAACAACCTGTGTGATTCACTCCAGTGTAGAAACGGAGAGGACAAGGTCTTTTAGCCACCATGGATGTATGGAGGACCACTGCTAGTTAACTTGCTAATGAACAAGGCAGGGAGGTTGTCACTACCGACAATTTTAGAGTAAAGCGCCCACTGTACGACAGCTGTCTCTGGGGGAAAGGAGAAAGCATGTGGCTGTTTGACAGTGGACACGGCCCCAGTGTCTCCTTCCTACAGCATCTTCTCCCCCACACTCTGGTGAAATGCCCCAATTACAGCCACACTGAGCTCCAAGCCAAGCATCTGCTCTTCTGATAACACTGATCACAGTAGCTTCTCCACTCTTACCAGGGAAATGTATGTCAAGGAGTCAACTGCCATCTTCAAAATGCATGACAATGCACTTCAAACATTTTTGTACTGAACAGCCACAGCTACCAGCAGCCTCCATTGTGCAGTCTGCTGATAGCTGGCTCTGCCCTGCATCAAGATCTAATACTGGAGTTATTTTTAAGAAACATTTGTTTTGTTTCTTGCTGTAAGAAAAGACCAAAACCTCACCACTTAATGCCTCCTCGGAGCCCCCAGGCAAAAGTGATTATCACCATGTGCCTGAAATTGCTGCGTTTTATTAAAGCTGACATGTCATATCCAAAGGAATTGCGGCAAGCAGACTGCCTCGTGGATGTCATTACGGTGGAATCGCAAGTGTGAAAGTGGCCCCACTTTGCACATTGATAGGTAGGCTGAGTGGATTTCAAATCTAATAAAACGTGGGACACTGAACTCCTCTTTGCCTTTACCGCTAATTGCAAAAAGCAACACCATTCTGCTGACTGTGAACGGTTCGGGAACAAGTACTCAAGTTCCCAGCCTCCAGCCTGATACAAATGAAATTAGATAAACCACTACTTATAGGGAGAATATTGTTGTAATTTTTTTAAAAAAATTAGTAATCAAGCCCATCAAACTGTAGCCCTGCACCATGTATATTGTAGGTGATAGTTCTTTGCTATGAGGGTCACAGAGCACTGGAACAGACTCCCCAGGGGGGTCGTGGAGTCTCCTTCTCTGGGGACTTTCAAGGCCCGCCTGGATGCGTTCCTCTGTGATCTGTGTTAGATAGTTTTGTCCTGCTGCGGCAGGGGGGTTGGACTCGATGATCTCTTGGGTTCCTTCCAACCCCTAACATCCTATGATCCTATGTACGCCTGCATTGTCAACCACTGGTGGTGCTAACCTTCTGTGACCTGTACTGTTTCCTGACCTGGACTTGACCTAGTAGGCATCTGAGAGTGGAGGTGAGACAAGACAACACCCAGGAGAGTATCACTAATGCTGTGATGGGTAACAATGATGCCCCACGCCTGTTCTAGTGTTTTGCATACTCAGCAGCTACCACCTAGGTCTGAGAGTACCAGAACTAAATTCCCTCATGTTTCATGTCATGTGGTAGATTGATGCTGGTGTCTAAGGGGATGAACACCCAGCAAAATGGCCTTGGTCACAACATCCTAAACTGCTTCTGTTTGCACTCTTCCACCTTTTCATCCGGTTGTCCATCATGCGTCTTTTCCCGTGTCCAATAAGTCATGAATTCACAGCACTCGCTTCTGCCCTTTCCTCCTGTCATTACTTATCCTTATGTCACTTGAAAGAACTTCATCATCTTTAAGATGGTCATCTTACTGCCAAGGTTGGAGATGGTCAATGAATTAAAAAAAATAAAACATCATGTACATAAAAGGAGTGTTCTCAGCCACAGAGACAAAGACACAAATCAGATGATCACAGAGTAAGGCAGGCTATAAAAAAATCACTGTGTGGCAGAAATATTCTTGATTTATACCAGCAACGATGTCCTTCCTGTCAAAGCGTTTTTAGAAAGCAGACATAACTGATTTGAGAGATGTAGAGCATAAGGCTCCCTTCCAAATGTTGCCACGATATTTCTATAACATGGAGGTTTGGGTGTATTTAGAAACATCTTCCAGAGCAACACTTTGTATTTAAGTAGAGATCTCCAGAGGGTGTTAATTCTGAAAGCAAACATAGAATTACAATGGAAGGCACTTGTAATTCACAGTAGCAACTGAACATGGTATTTTCCTTTGAGTATTTACAGTTGCAGAAAAGAAGGCCTCCAGAAATTCATCTAGAGCAAGCAAGCATTCAGGCCTAGACTTTGAGTTGCTCTGCACCCTGTACAGTCACTGCAGACACCAAAAATGGGGTATTAACCATCGCAAGCCTATCTGAAGAGCACGTTGCGTTCGTTTCATTAGAGGATGACCACAAACTGCAAGGCTCTGTGGCAAGTCAGGCTTAACTTGCTTATTCACTGAGGATACAGAAAGCTGCTGCCAGTATCCTTGGCATGCTATCTGGTGGTCAAAAGGGCTCTGAAAGCCAGACACCTTTGTCTGAAAACAGTGCACTTGGAATAGACACAACATAATTGTTTTTCTTAGTTCTTTCAACTTTGCACGCAGGTGCGACAATAAAAAACGCCAAGCAACAGCACTTAGGACAGAAGTAGGAATTATAAACAAACTCGAAAACCCCCAAACCAGGTGACGTAGAAAACTCAGGTAATGCCCCTGTGAATGGGCTGTTTAGAGTAAGAGCTGACTTACAGAGGTATCTCTATCTCTGTGTATTCAGCTAGACACAAGATCTTCTAATGCACTACAGCAAAAAAGGCAATTGTTCACCTAAGGCTGCACCTCTGCACCTTTAAGCAGAGAAGTTTTCCTGGAATGTTTACTCACTATCCTGTTAGTTGAGCAGCACAAAGGACAGCAAAAGAAAAACCTCTCCTGGGGATAGAACACCAATTTTCAAGTTAATACTCTGCTTTGCTCACAAGGCTGGCTGATGGTGACCAGAACAGTGACAACACCTTCCAATCATTATGGTGCTACAGCAAACAGGCTACCAAATAGTTGTGTTCTGATTTAAATGATTTTCAATATGAATCTCTGCTAGTATAACCCCTTCATGAAACAACCATGTATTGTTACCTTAATCACACCAAGGAACCAGATAAGTTATTTCAGTGTTCCCACACATCTGGCAAATAGATTTCAAGAGCTGAAAAACCACCCCCAAAGGACGAAATGATGTATCAGCTGGACAGGAGACTTAAAAGCCATGCAGCTGTTTATACATTCAAGTAATATCAGATGTCTGCTAGAGAGGAAATCTCCTCACATGCGGTAAGACTGATGCAGCCTTTCAGCAGTGCTCGATAGCTGAGGTTTCAGCTGTTGCAATGGCCATTTACAGGCCGGTCAGCACCAACAAAAACTGAACCCTGCTATCTGGTGTCCACAGACAGATTGAAGGGTCTGCCAGTGAGGCTGCAGGTTTCCCTATCATCTATCACACAAATTAATAAATATGCATAACATTATATTTCAATATATGCATGATATTATATTTCAACTCCAACCCCAAAGAGTTGAAATCAGAAATAGCATGGCTGGCAGGAGTAAGGAAGCGATTGCTCCCCTGTAGCTGGTACTGGTGAGGTCTCACCTCAAACACTGTGCTCAGTCCTAGGCCACTCACTACAAGGAGGACATTAGGGTGCTTGAATGTCTCCAAAGAAGGGCAACAAAGCTGGGAAAAGGTCTAGAGAGCAAGTTCTGTGAGGAGTGGCTGAGGGAACTGGGGTTGGTTATCCTGGAGAAAATCAGGCTCTCTTACCACTCTATAACTCTCTGAAAGGGCTTGGAGTAAGGTGTCGGCCAGTCACTTCTCACAAAGAACAAGCCATAGGTCAAGATTAAATGATCTTAGGTTGGCTAGAGAAGGTTAGGCTGACAACCAAAAAGACTGTCAAGCATTGCAACAGGTTGCCCCAGGAAGTGGCGGAGTCACCACCCCTGGCTGCACGTGGAGGTGGTGCTGAAGGAAGTGGTTCATTGGAGACTTGGCAGTGCTAGATTAATGTTTGGACTCGATGACCTTAAGGGTCTTTTGCAACACAAACAGTTCTATGACTGTTTCTATGAAGCTTTCAGAGACGAAGTTTCAATACAGCTCTCAGCATAAACCCAAGATCGGCAATCTTGCTCAACAGACTACTTGAATTTTTAATCAGTCTCTTGAATTCAGACATCAGAGCAGGCAAATAAGTTTGACACACAGTTTGAGCTGCGTAATTGATTCTGATTTAGATAGAAAAGCCTTGGATAATGTTGAGAAGGGTATCAGAGACACTTGAATACTGTTGCATTAAAGCAAGTCAAGTTCATGAACAACAGAAAATACAACGCTTGGAAAAAGCAGAATGTGCAATCGTGTCAGAAGAAACCTCTTAACCAGAGAGTTCGCGGAGTCCCATTTGATTCAGAAGCCATTACCCTGCAACTGTATGTTAACGAAGCAGCTGTTCCTCTGCTAATTGCTACTCTGACAAATTGCTTTTTTCCAATTAAGATTTTATTATCGGATTTATCATCGCAAACAGAAATAGATGCATTGCAATTTTAGAAAGACAACAGACTGGTGCAATTATGCACCAGTCTACCAGCCGGGCATAAATCAGAATCTGCAGTTCTGAGGTTTTGCAAGTTCTTTAGAAGTTGAGCAGATCTGTAGATACATGTGTCTCCTGTGAATGTCTGCATCCACAAGGATGCCCAGATTAGCCTTTCAAAATTGACTTGCCTGGTTAAAATGTAGTGATTTTGAGTCTTACCAAGACATTTAGATAAACGGCTCAATTGCTAAAAGTGATGAGTACATGGAGAAATCCCACCTCCATTTCAGTCTGGTGATCTTAACACAGTTGATTCCACAAGGACAATTAATCTGCAAATAATTACCTGATCTGGACAGGTGGGAGAGCTGGGCAAAGGGGAACAACAAGGATAAGACTAGGGTCCTGCACCACTATAGATTAGGGGTTGTTCTGCTGGAAAGCAGCCCCATGAAAAAAGACCCTGAAGTGTTGGTGGATAGTAAGTTATCCATGCGATAGCAACATGCCCTTGTGGCCAAGAAGGTCAATGGTATCCTAGCATGCACCAAAAATATGTGGCAGCAGGTCAAGGGAGGTTCTCCTTCCTCTCTGCTCTGCCCTGGTGCAACCACATCTGGAGTACTCTGGTTTTGGGCTTTCCAATTCAAGAGAGATAGGGAACTTCTGGAGAGAGTCCAACAGAGGGCTACAAAGATGATTAAGGGACATGAGCAGCTCTCCTGTGAGGAAAGGTTGAGACAACTGGGTCTGTTTAGCTTGGAGAGGAGAATGTGAGAGGGGATTTTATTAGTGTCTACAAATATCTGAAGGTGGGAGTCAAGAAGAAGGAGCCAGGCTTTTCTCAGAGGATGGGGTGGCAATGGGTACAAGCTGTAGCACAGGAGGTTCCACCTCAACATCAGGAAAAACTTCCTTACTGTGAGGGTGTCAGAGCCCTGGCACAGGCTGCCCAGAGAGGTTGTGGAGTCTCCTTCCACAACATGTCTGGGTGCTTTCCTGTGTGACCTGTTCTCCTTTTGGCAGGGCAATTGGAGTAGATGATCTCCAGAGATCCCTTCCAATCCCTACCACTCTGTGGTAGGCTTTTCTTTAACAGTGCTCTGCTCTAAGGCTGTCTACTGAAGTGGTAACTAGACTTTAAAATAACAGGCTTTAAAAATTTAATTCAGCATTACTTTTCAAGAACATTTCTGCTTTGTACTACTGCTCATGGCAAACAACTCTGAGAGGGCAAACAGCAACCAAAAATTACACACAGTCTGGGAATGGGCTGCCTAGGGAGGTTGTGGAGTCCACTACTCCTGAGACTTTTAAGACCCATATGGATGCATTTCTGTTTAAACCATCTCAGGTTTTATGATTCTGCTAGAGCAGGGGGGTTGGTCCTGATGACTCCTACAGGTCCCTTCCAACCCCTACTGATCTGTTTATCTGTGTATAGTGACTAGAGTAAGGACAGCCAGTGCCACACAGCTGCTCCTCTATTCCAGGTGATTAGGAAAGGTTGTGGCTGTATTTATTCTGACATTAATTGGTTTTGTTGTTATTCTCTTTATGAACATAAAACATATTTCATATTTTTTTAATGCCAAAACACTGTAAAAGGTTTCAATGACTTTTTAGACAGCTGGAAACAACCCTGACAGCAAACTCCTAACTTGAGATATAACTATTTAAAATACAAACTATGCACCAGCTGTCCATCTAGCAAGCATCAGCTTTGAGTAATGGAGTACAGAGAAGAGCCACTTTAGCTCGTCAGGTTAGGCTTCGTAATACTTTGTGTTCTGTAAATAAATTCTAAAAGGAGTTTTACTCTTGGAGACCACTTTGAGTGAATGGTGAAAACGAATCCATCCTTTGTCAGATAGGATCAAATGAAAAAGACACACTGATGGCTATCTCTGCCCTTTGAAGTAAACCATTAGAAAATCAATCTTGTTTAAGATGACCTGTATGAACCCCAGGAACAGCCTAGCAGTTTCAAAATCATACAGTGCCTGTCCAAAATAGCAAGGCTAAAAGGGCTAAGTCATAGAGATGCAAATGTGGTTATTTTCTCTACTTAACAAAGAGGAAAAAACACACTAGAACTTTCAAGGTCTCAGAGCCAATGACTTGGGAATAAAACATTCACCTAGGAAATCTGCTGGCGACTACGAGGGGCATGATTAAATGTCATGTAAGGACAGCCTTCTTGGGTCCTTTCATGCATTTGTTTTCACCAAAATTGCTGGTAATACATCACGCTGAGGTGAAGTGTGGCAAGGCCAACAACTTTCTAGAGACTAGAAAGTAAGTTTTCCTAATTAGGCAAAACCTTTGCCTCCCTAGGAACATTCTCTTGAGCTACCCTTAGGAAATCTATCAACAACATAATAATAGCAATAAGTTAAAATGATGAATCCATTTATGACAGAGGAATCCAGAAAGCTTAGGAAGAATGCGTAGTCCTGACACCTTCAAGCTCACTTGTCCTTCAGGAAGAAGTGAGCCTGTTGTGATGATCAGAAACTCAGTGTCCTTCAATGAGATGTGCAATGCCAAAGAGGCGTTCCCCTGATGGATAGCCACTACAGCGTTGAAGGCTGCAGGCAATTAGTAAACAGCACATCATGCAGGACAAAATTCTGTCTAAAGCGATTTGGCAAATTTCTGCTGCTACAGAAAGTGGTAATGGAGTGTAATGGCCACATATATCAGATGGGGGCTCAGTCATTAAGATCTCATCCAAGAGAAGAAAACCCAATCAAATGGCTAGGCTCTAACTCACATAACAGGAGAGGATAAACACTGAGGTGATTTAGCCAAGATTTACATCTGTGGTTCCAGGAAATCAAGGTATTTGTGGCTTGATGCTTAAGGTTAACAATCGACCTCATCTGGCCATTCATTTGTTATCTTTCATCCTGATGTGTTCTATAGCACTTAAAAAATAATATACAAATCAGGATCTCTACTCATAGGAACATTCATTTCTACTCCTCACGCTTTAAGGGCTCTTAGCTCACACAACAGGGAAATAATGAGAAGAGGCAACTTGATATTTTAAGGCTAGCAAAGTTCATGCTACTGTTACCACTAAACAAATATATAGCTTTTCCAGCAGTGAGTAAACAAAACTTGGTCTGGCTCCTGGGTTTCTGCAGCTCTCTTTCTCTTGCTTGGACTGCAGGACATAATCAAAATTGAGATTATGCACTGAGATTAGGCATAAACAGAAAGGCAATTGTTGAGGAAAGAACAGGGTGAGCTGTTCTTGCATGTTCGAATAGTATCCGCTGCCACAGACAGATGACAGCTACCCTTACAGACCTTTACAGACCTATTATGACTGCAACTGAGGTTGCATGGAAAGTCCATGCTGTGAGGTAGGACTTAAAACCTAACAATAAAAAAAAAACTAAGAAAAAACAATCTCTGCTACGTAGTTTATTCTTCTTTCACAAACCACAGCTTGTGTGTGAACTTAAGTCATGAGGACTGCTAAATATCCACAGCCCAAAGCAATGAGGATGGGTGCATTTTTCAATAGACAATGGACTCCAAAGTGCAAACATTTCTAAATAAAGGAACTTATATCTTGCTCTTCATTAATTCTTCTCAATGTCCCCACTTAGCTGGATTTTATCTCCCCTATATCACTTTACAGACAGTAAGTCTTATTTTAAATAACCAAGTGGTTCACTAAGACTGTTCTAGTTTATACTGTCAACAATTCCAAAATGTTGGATGCTTCCCATGGAGGTGGATATGCCTGTTCATGGTAGGCTAGTTTTTCCATGGAAGAAAACAGCTAACTTTATCAAAAACATAGAACAATCTTCCCTTCCTTCCCAAAGCTTGAAGCCTGGTATCATCGTTTTCATCCTACCGAGGGTAACTGCGAGCCTAACATCAAATATGTCTTTGTTCTTTTGTTTTTCTATTTCAAAATAGCTCAAATTCACATGACAAGAACTTCTGAGTACAGCTCTAAGAAACACAACACACTGGCACTTTCACCCTTGCCTGAATGAAGGCAACAGCCTTCAAGAACCCAAGTAAACATCTTTAACCATACTCTATCAATCCCTTCCATTCTGTGATTCTGTGAGTTATCCCAACTCTTGCAACATAAAAAAGAAGGCTGTTGGTGTTTAAGAGTTTTATTTGGAAAAACAAGTGACTGAGGTTCAGATGCAGCTAAGAGTAACTACCAGTCAAAAATAAAACAAAATGGTGTGACTGTGAGTTATTCTTTTTTGGATTTTTCGTTTCCTATATTCAGATTAAAATCAGCAAAGTTCTAAATTCCACTACAAGCAGCAAATACCTAGGAAACTACTTTGAAGACCTAGTTTCGCATTTAACTCTCCAACAAAGCAGAAGACAAGGAATCCTCTCTCCCCCAAATTCTGTTGCATCTGTGAAACAAACACTAAATATGTTTTCTAACAACATAACTTTGGTTCCAAAGAAACTTCCCAATACTTCCGAAGAAGTCAACAACAGGATTTTTATTATCAAGTTCTTCAGGAAAAGCTTGACTTGAAGAGGTCTCTAGATGAAATTATTAATAGCTACCATAAGCACCATTCTAGTAAAAATGGGCCCATATGCACACTAAACAGAAACCACTGGCTCCATGCTCTGGTTAGCACCTGCATGAACCTGGGAAGACACTTCATTGCAACATGTCCCCAGGCATCCTGGACATGTGTCTCTGTCTCGTGCTTATGCCATAAGCATCTTCAAAGCTCTGACACAAACTGGTTTTGGTCCTTCTAAAAACTTAACCAGTAGCAATAAAGAACACACCTAAGGACACAAGTAATGAGGGCTTCTTCTATCTACCAGAAAAAGAAAAAAGAAAGCCGAGTTAAATAGCAGAGACCTCTCAGGTTTTAATGCAGCTGAAATGTAATTAATCCTCTCTGCCGACACACCATGCAAGAAAGACTGAAGGAACAGCACTGACACATCACAGCAATTCCCAGCCATCCTTGTCCTTGCTCTTCAACTTGTTGGCTGCTCTTCTGAGACTGAACTAAATGCTTCACAGCATCATCACTTCACTACGACGTGAAATTTCCTAAGCAACACACGCGGAATCTTCATCTACAATAGCTGACTGACAACAGTTCCGAGAAAGTAAGTTGTTTCACCCAGTTATGAAACAAATTCCTTTCTTTTTTGTTCCTCTGGAAGTAAAGTGCTGTGTAGTATGAAGACCCAACAATATGTGCTCATGGCTCTGTGGGCAATCACAGTCAAAGCTCTCCTCCTTTGCCAAGGCACTCTTCCTTCACTGTAGCCACATGTGTGACTCACAGGACAGTGAACTGTGGATTCCAGCGCCCAAATGCTTTGAGGAACCCTGTCTTGGAGAAGGTGCATAGGTGTTCCGCACTTTCATTAGCTTTTGCAAGACTGATTTACTTTACTCATGTCTCCTTGCCCTACAAACTTCTTAATGCGGAGCCTGAATGGCCCCAGCACAGATTATCTTTATTAAGGGTGCACGAGGGGATAAATGAATTGTTTGGCCAAAGGAGAATGACTCAATCCCTTCTGACACTAATGTAAAAATCCTTTAATTGCTTAGTTAATGTAGGGGTAACTGAAAGCATAATGTCAGTTGTTTAAGCTGCAAGTCTTTGGTTTTGCTTTTTTTCCCTCAAAAAAAAGCACTTTTTCCTTGAGCAAACTTCACTTACAACTCAGTAGGGCTGGATCTCGCTAAAAGACTTTTTTTAGGACTAAACTCCAGTCATCCTATGAATCTGTTCCATAATTACAGTATGTGATGAGATGACAACCTTCTGAAAGTCCCTAACCCCAGGAAGGTCATTACTGCTCTTTGACAGGCTTGAAACAGAAGTACAGAGAAGAGAGGGCAGCACGTTTTATGATCCCTTTGCAGCACACATCACCAAATTTACTTATCAGAAGAATTCTGAATGTTCCAAAAAGGAAAAAGTAACCTTGGACGTCTGACTGAACAAAATTGGTGCGTTTTCAGGCTCTTTAAAGTCAGTCAGAGAGCTTCTCATATTCATTCTTTCAGGCTTTAGGAAACTGATATTAAAAAAAAGAAGATTTCATTATGATGTCTTGTACTTTCAGTAATGGTTTGATGGAGATTAACCCTTTGGTTACAATGACAGCTCTCATGTCTTTTCTTTGCAATGACTACAAGAACAGTCCAGATGCATAAAATTATCCCCTTAAATGAAATGAAAACAGCAACACAAAACTTTTATCACACAAGATCAGGCCATACTGTACCCTACGGCGTGCTGAACTGTGAGGCAGACAGACAACCATAAGCAAGGTGAGAACAAGCAAACAAATTGCTCCAGTTTGCATATTTATCACTGAAGAACTGTGTACATGCTCCTTCTCTGCTGCAAATGTAAACTTTAAACAACCCTCATGGTGATTTTTGCACTGGAATGAGTGAAGATCACTGGGCATCCACCACCATGCTCTGCTGATGACAGCAATTCATTAGCCATGGTAGCTGTAGAATTTACATCTACATTCACCTACTACAAGTCCTGGGAAGAGCTATGAAGGAAGGTATCTCTGAAGTAGGGAAGGACAAGTAAACCAAAAGACTTTTCAATTCAAAAAGCCAATTAAAAAACCAGTTGAATAAAGAAGCTAAAGAAAGCAGTAATTAGGTAACTTGCGATAAACTTGTGTAGTTTGTTTGAGCAGAGAGAAACAAAAATCTTGAGTAACTAGTGAAGGCAAGAGGGCTTTGAAATTTAACTGCAGTTTACTAGAGACAGTTCTGTTATTCTGGGAAAGGAAACATCATCTCTGGACTTGGACTGGCAGTCTCCAAACTGCAAAATGCTTTAAATAGAAGTGACTTAAATCATCCATTTTAATCATGATTTAAATCAGCAAGCAGGAAACATTCATTTAAATAATCAATTCTAATCTTGTTTTGCAGCTGTACTTTTTAGTTATTTCCCTAAAGTAAGTTTCAGTCCAGTGCTTGGTAATCATTAAAACACACTGACTTGTAACTAAACTCCAACTGTACACTAAATTGGAATCCTTTCTCTAACCAGAAGCGCACAAGAAATCCGCACACGCTTTGAAAGCAGCTCTACGCTTTGCTAGGCTAGATTTGTGATTTTTTTTTTTTTTATATTTCCTAGATTACTCTTAATACTTAATTTTATATTTTATTTCCATACCAAATGGCACTGGGAGACTAACTAGAATGCAATTACAAAGAGCATGAACAGCATTTTAAAAGCATGCATTACTTAATATAAAATGATAGGCCCAAATACAATGCAAAATTGATTTTTTAAATTAAAGAACTGCCAGTCAGAGAACTGAACTGCTGCTTTCTAATCACTTTCTGAAAACTGCAGATTATGTGAATCTCAGTCTGTGCCTCTCTAACTTAGTCTGAAATCATCACACAAAATTGAATGTCCTGCTTTTTGTACTTTGGACCTGCTTTAGCTCAACAGTACACCAAACTGAACCAGCAATAACCTCTTCCCCAAACAATCAGCTAAAAAGAAAAGTAAAGTAAATGCTCAGTCTGAAAAGTCTTGGGCCCACCCACCCATTCAGAGGCATAGGCAGCACTGGCTATCACAATGCTTTTCTTCTGATTCCACTCAAGAGCTGGAGTGTGCTCAAGTCTTAAAGATATGCGTGAGAGAGTTGGGGATAGTGACCTGGGAGGGACGGTCTGGGCTATCTGCTGCATCATAAAGGTGAGGTCCTAGGGCAGCTGCTCAGGCACATGAGCTCACCTGCCACGTGTGAAGCTCTAGGGAAGGCAGCAGTTTATGTAGCTCTCCTAGTACATGAGCAAGAGGAACATTCCAAGTTTTGGGAGATTTGGGATGGATGAATGAATTGAGTTTCCTAAAGAAATTCATGCAAGAATCACTATTGTGAAAAGTCTGCATCATACAAACATCACTGGATTGCTCTGTGAGGCAGTAAGAAGAAACTAGCAGTGAGATCAGACTATTCCAGAAATTGTTGTCCTTTTGTGATTGTGTTTCTACAAAATGCATAGACAAGGATGTTGGTTTTCAGGCATTTGTAAAACTGAGATGTTAAAGAATATCACAGAAACTTTTTCCTCATCTTACCTGGTTGAGTCCTTCCATTACTGAATATCAATATATCAGTTTCACAGATTATCCCTGGATTGAGGTCACACTGAACATCAGAGCAATGAGCTACCTTATTTGCACAAATTTATTGCTGGCACTCATTGTGTCTCAGTTCAGAGGCAGAAGCAGTCAGGAACAAGAACACCGTGGATGCAGGTAAGCCTGCTCTGGCGCCCTGTGGGCACGATGCAGCCCAAGGGACCCTTCCAGCCTCATCCACTGCGCAGCAAGGGGCTGTGCTCAAGCAGAGAGCATCCTCCTAACCTCCAAACGCTAGCCACACAACAATTTGCAACTGAAATGCAAATGCTGTTAATTTTACTTAATGATGCTCCATACCTCAGTTTAATATTAAGTTAAGTGGTAACACTGCAGCTAACTCACTGAGCAAATACAAGGATGGAGGCATGGTAAGGGGCACAAAGGGTATGCCCTCGTGCTTAATGTGTGCTACGGAACAGATGCAACATGATCACTACTACAAAAGGCATTAACAACTTCACTATGGAAGAAAAAAAGCCAATTCCCCTTCACACATTAGTTTCACGTTGAAAATTACAAGATTTTTCTGCCTATATTAAAGGTTTTAACTGTATGAATGAGGCCTCAAAACAGCTCTACAGCCATCAGTAAGAGAAGACAGAAACTAAGCCTTATGTTAAGTTGCTGTAGAGAAAATGACTGACAAGAGGAAAGCAATAACAATATAGTAATGGGACTTAATGAGTTGATGTCTCATAGAAGTTGGATTCTGATCCAAATTTGGACCTGTGTTGCAAAGCACAACCAAATAAAACCAAACGCAATTGCAGAGCATCACTTCAAAATGAAGATTTCACATCGTTCTCTGCCTTAACATCTTAATTAAGTGGTACAGAAGCAATGTAGTCAGAAGACACAAACAGCAGCCTGTGGGGTTTTTAAAGATGATCCCATGGTGTAAAGATGCTTTGGAAAACGTAACACATTGTGCTCAGAATCGCATCTAACACTGCACTAATTACAGTACCAGAATATCATCATTATTCTGAAAGACAGTGCTAATTGCTGCCTCTTGTTCTGGAATGGGACTAGTCAACTTCTTATATCATGTTGGATTTCAACCCCTGGGTGGGTCGCAGAACATAAAACACGAGGGAATCACCAGCATGCTGAACGCTGCCTCCGTTTTTAGGATTTTAATGTCAACACCTCACTTACTTTCAGCTCAAAATCTGGTCAGAACCAGATAAAACACTAGGGGTTGGTTCTGACAGTTTAAAAGTCGCTCTCGGGATCGCAACCCTGAGTTTTAATGAAGGTAAAATATTTGTTACGTTTACCTGCAGTTATTAACAGCACTCATCAATGTTCTTTTCCATCGGCAATACTCTGCATTATTCATGGAGCAGAAAATTGCATTTTTAATGTAAAGTACTCACAATATCAAGGGTGCTTGTTTTTTCACACACTCAGAATTACATATCCGTATATTCAAAACACGAACCACACTGCTCTACCAGATGGAAATCTGACAGAGCATAGGTTGCCCACAGTTTTTCCACAAGCACTTTCCATTTTTTTCATCTTAACTTAGACAGACATTAATACAGTAACGTGTGCATGTACACTGACGTAAGCACAGGGCCAGCAGGGCTAGGGAAGCGACTGTCCCCCCGTACTCAGCACTGGTGAGGCAGCACCTTGAAAGGCAGGGTTGGGGTAGTCTCTCTTCATGTTTAACAACTGATAGGAAAACAGGAAATGGATGCAGCCTGCTCCAGGGAAGGTTTAGGTTGGAAATTAGGACACATTTCCTCACTGGAAGGGTTGTCAAGCATTGGAACAGGCTGTCCAGGGAAGTGGTTGAGTCTCCAACACTGGAGGCATTTAAAAAACACGTAGGTCTTGTGCTTAGGGATATGATTTACTGATGGGCTTGGCTGTGTTGGTTAATGTTTGCCCTTGGTAATCTTGCAGTTGCCTTCCAACCAAAGCGATTCTGAGATTCTACAGTTCTGTGACTCTGTGTCATAGGATCTCTTTCTTCCACTTTTGCTATTTAGCCCTCAATGAATCAGGGACCAATTGTACACTGATTTTTAAGCCATGTGATCCTAAGTAAATCAACTGATTTACACTGAACTGCAGCCCATGGAGAATTCTGTTTTCAAGCACTGGGCTACATGCCACCAGTATTTGTAGTGCACTCTCCTTCTGCAATAATCAAATTTCTGTCCTCATAGGTACAAACACAGGTAAGAGATTTAAAACTCTTAGTTTGCAATATACAAATACAGAACCTGCCACAGAGGGCAGGTTTTGCTTTTGTTCTATTTATTAATCTTTAAAACATTCAGAGGGCAACTGCATTTATTTCTTCTGCTGGTTGTTTTTTCCTGTGCATTCAGCTTTGGCGACAAACTGGGACAGGAGTGAAAAACATGATAGTAAGAAACATTATTCCAATGGGACAGATTATTCCACAGACCTTCGCTCGAGTGAGAAATTGGGCATTCAAATCCAAAGGGCTTTGGAATAAATCATTCTCTGGTAGGAAGACACATACAAAAGTGAGACCCTGAGGACCTGTGTTCCAGCATGTGAGTAAGACCTTATCCAAAGAACTTCCTTCCATCCCTCCCAACTTTTACAGCACTGTAAGGACAACAGTGAATAGCTCAGTTTCTCATACTCCTTCTTAAAAACACTGAAAGCCTGACCAGTACTTGTCCTTTCTTGTTCCCAGTGGGTGAGATGCCAGACTTGAGCTACAGAACTTTCTGTTATAACAGCAATGGAAGCACCAGTTGCTGCTCTGTTGCACGGTGGATGTGGCACTACATACAGCAGTGTCTGCCTCTGAGAACCACACAACAGGCCTTCCAGAACAAGAGAAAGTAAGGAAAAACAAAAAGAAAGAGGTATACTCTATGCAATGGATTCATTTTTAGAACTCTGATTTTGGGGTTTGGGAACAGTGACATCATTTACAAAACCTACAGTGCCTGTTGCATTGGGTGTACCAGACTGCAATCCTTGGAAGCACCTTTTGAAACGTTTCTGAAGAGTGCTGCTCTGTGCTATGTAGAACTGGAGTTTGCATTGGGATGAACAGTCTTATTAAAAACAACTTTAAAATTTGTGATACTGGGGCACACATAAAAAACTCCATGTATTACAGTGGGAAAACCTATGAACACCACTTGAGATTGAGAAATTTACTTTTGAGAGTAAATACATTAATACATAATACAGTCCAATAGTAAATGAAACAGTCCAATAACACTAGCGCAGAAAAAGATGCTGTGGGTGGAAAGACTTTTCTTAAATCAGAACCCAAAGCAAATCTAAAATAAAGCCACCATCTTGTTCATATCCAGTCTCGGAGATGTAACCATCTTATGCAGATACCCAACTTCACTGGAGGAAAACAATCTAAAGACATTTCACCTATGTGTAGAACACACGGGGAATGACTAACGTGACTTAACATGCAAAATACATTGTCTATCTTTTCTCATACTGAAGAAGTGACTGGAATACCTAATAAAGCTCAGCACACCTCTTTCATATGCTCAATGTGCCCTACTTTCCTCACGATGCTGCCTGCACTAGAAACGTCAGCCTCGCAGCCCAGCTTCTCACACCAAGTGCATGGCACTCCTTTCCAAAAAAACTTATCTACAGCAACAGACTCTGGTTTTGTTCACCCAACTGTTTTTATTGGATCCCTCTCTCCTTTATCCTCACGCAAACTTGAGTTGAGAATAATGCACATTTGTACGTTTCACACTAGGAGTTGTTGGTACCTTCTACGTGCTGGCACCTGGGCAATATCTTTTGAAAGCCTTAGGCAAACTATCTCTTAGGTTGAGATATTTCTTTTATATTGCAGAGCTTGTGCCTCCCTTTGAACAGTTCAACAACTGCAGCATAAGGTGTGTCTTGTGGATGCTGCCTCACAGCAGTTAATAAAAGTGAAAGCAGAGAACCTAGATAAACATACAAGGGGTTAAAATAAAGAGAAGTAAGAAAAGGTGTGCATGTGCCTTTTCAATGCATATGGCAATGAATTCAGGAGTACGGCATCCCTTTCTCCATGTAAAAATAATTCAACACTGTTCTGAGATCTTGCTGAACAATGAATTTTACGAAGCTGTTTCTCAGAAATTACAAGTGCTAAAAGTTCTTCCCCAGTGACATTTCGGCACCAGACTACCTGGTTAACTTCACTGCAAAACAGTTCTAACCTTTCATCTTTGGCTTGCAAATATCCAGGTGGCTTTTGGTTTTGTGCTTTGGCTCTGTACGTCTTTGTCTCCCGTTAAGACCACATTGAATAGTTCACTATATGACACATCTTTGTGCACACTGTAGTTTCTGAGTGAATCTCATCAATATCTACATGAGTCCTACTGATCCCACAGCCAGAGGTTTAGTTGACTCTGTAAAAGCAATGATCTACGGAAAGTTTCCACTCAAAACCCAGAAGGCCACAGAGCTACAGCATACATTGAAAAGGGGCAGAAAATAAGACGAGAACCGTGTATGTTGTAAAATCACTGGGCTTTCACAAAATCAGTGCCGTTTAACAACAGACTATTTCATTTTCTCTCACACAGAATCTGTTACAGAACATTAAACAAACTAGCTCTGCTTTGTTACAGAACACCAAGGCAAACCCTGGGTGTTGACGGACTGCCTGGAAGAAACTGTATCTTATTAAATGGTTTTACATCTTGAGTGTTATGAAGAATGAATGAGAGGAAATGCTTTGATACCACTCCCTCACTCTCTCTTTTGCAATGAAGAATACAGACTACCTGCCTTTCATGCCTGCCAGTGCCACTGTTAGGACCTTTACTTCCATATTCCCTAGTGGAGAAAAACCTCACACGCACACTTAATGTGGAGCAGGACCACGTTGGTGTGCTCTCTGCGGCACGTGCCTGCGTGACAAGGCACCACAACGACAGGCTGAGAAGCAGCTGCAGCCTCCGCGAACCCTCCTTCACCTTGTCACTGAAACATTAATCAGGCTCTGCTCCTCTGCAAGGACTCCAGGATGTTCTGGTCAAAGTCAATACAGGGAAAATGAGAAGTTTGCCCTTTTGTCAAACTTGCCTTGAGAGACATCTTCACCAATTACATCCAGAAGCTGCTCACAAAAAGCTCGAACTGTGTGTGATTTGTACGACGGTACTTGACAACTTAAAAAATGACCAATGACTCAGAGAGTTCCCTTTCCTGTGTTTTACTACGTCTTTATATCTCGTTCAAAAGCACTATGCTAAACTGAATTACTCATCATTAATCCACCTCCTAACAGGTTACTGTGGAGTTGAGGAAAACTACCTAGGGTGCACTGAACCTGCGCTCCTTGCTCTTTGTGAGCCCTGAAGTACTTTTGCTCCACAGAAGTATGATGCTGGGACTCTGGTCTTAGACAGTGATTTTAAGCAATAACAGTGTGGGTGTGTTGTTCTCAGCATGTTGAGAAAGCACATGGAAACCTCGAAGGAGGTTACTTACTGTTATCCGTACTGCCCATTGGAGAATTCACACAAAAAAGTAAGCAAGCAAATTCACAGGGAGGGCAGACAAGCTGTCTTCCTCTTCTCAGTGATTTCTGAATACAGACCCCAGACCTCATGACAAAAGGCAATTCAGCAGATGTTTCCCATTTTCTTTAGGCTCTTCTCCATCAACAACTTCTTTCTGCATCACAGTGAAGGTGAAGTGAGCCTCGGGCAGATCTGCTTCTCCTGCAGCGTCCATTACATTGTCACAGTGCTGAGACACTGCAAATACTGCCACACTGCTTGTGTATGGCTTGGAAGACTAAAAAGCTTCCAAGCGTCTTCCATCAAACAGCTTCCCCACCATCAGGCCTCTTTACTCATCATCCATGCCTTGGCTGCCTTCTCTCCATACCTATGCAGCTACAGCCAAGCAGAGGCTGTGTGATATTTCCAAACATGCTAAACTATGGTTTTCCAGGAGCCTGAACAACAGGAGTTTATGCAGTGTTTGGATTTCAGCCTGTACCCTGTGGTAAAGGCTACGCCTACGCAGCCATATTTAGTCAGGCTCTGCAATGCTCCCACAGTGGCAGAGAAGTACTGACTGGCTGGCTCTCAGCAGCACTTGATTTAAAACTTTGACACACAGTTCATATGAGAATGGCACAAGCTACATTAATCCAGTCATGTCTCGAGCCCCAGACAAAGCCAGTAAATATACTATAACGTTAGTTCTTTTGTTGTTAGAAAGCCACTATGAGATACCTGACGAAGCTGAAGCTAGGGTGCAAGCCTGGCTAAGGCCAAGCAGGACTGTCCTGAGGTTGTATATAAGGTGTCTCCTTGGACTAGCACAGGTTCTGCCTTATTAAACAAATCTTTGCTGCAAAGAAGTCAGGGAATACAGCTGAGCATCACCTACTTCAAAAGGCAATGCAATCTACCATTTCTTCTCCAAACTACTGTCACTTGTGTGGAGGATCTCTGCCACCTCATCCTTTTTCTCCCCTTCACTGTTTTATGTAGCCACCTGATGTCAGGTTCTGCTGTCTGCCCCTGCTACCCTTCCCCTGGAAAAGACCTCCAAACTCCAGAATGCTGGAGACAACATGATCTATGAGAGCATCCGCACCACAGACTCCTGGAGAAACCCACGCAGCCTATTTATGCACTGACAGCTGCAGCAGAGGCAGAGCAGACGGAACACTTGCAGACTCAGGAAAAGAGTGGAGCCTCATTTCAGGAGGGTGCCATAATAAACAAAATGTATAGCTCTTTTTGTTCACCTTTAAGGAAAACGCTTTAACTGATCAATCTGCTCTTCGCGATGGATGCGACGCGTTCCTGCTTAATGACTGCTGAATACCGAGCAATTGCTGGAGCCCAGAGCAACTGTGGATAAAAGTACTGAGACCTCGATTTAAAAAATGACTGGCAATTTTATCTGCTTCAATACCCTAGCGATGTACATTTGCAGTCGATTAGTCACTGCAGATTAATTTCCAGCCCACGTGGCAACAGTTGGCTTTTTCTTTTCCTGAGAACAAGGAAAACCACGCCAGAGTGGTGAAATTCAAGTCTAATGTTCTGATGTACTCACAAATATGTAATTATCTGTTTACCTGCAAAAAAATGCAGCTACATAGAAGAAGGGTACTATGATAGAAGTAATACTTGGTGGTTCAAACAGTACTTTTAAAATTATCATAGAAACGTAGAATGATCTCTGTTGGAAGGGACCTCAAAAATCCAGTTCCACCCCCCTGCTACGGGCAGGGACACCTCCCACCGGACCAGATTGGTCACAGTGCCATCCAGCCTGGTCTGGAACATGTACAGGGAGGGGACATTCTTTAACACACAGGACAAGGACAGAAAACACACCTAAAACATCCACCTAAGCCTGGGATCGTACTCCTCTCAGCTTTGAAATCTCATCACGAAATAGCTTCAGAAGAATACTGTTTCTCTGGACACTGCCTTCTGAAAGACAATTTAAGTCATGCTCAGATTTGCTGTGTCCATTACATCTTGATAAGTCTCACTCAACATCTTTTTTCTGTGAAACCTCTTCAGAAGGATGCGCGCTCTACTTCACATCTTTCATTAAGGCGCCAAATCACAGGAGGTTGAAAAGGCTAAAGATGCTTAATTGTTACTAGATGATAATCTGTCAGAAATTATTTTCTAGCGTGTAGTTGACTGGCAAAGATGTGGTATTTCAAATACATCCCTCCTAATTCTTTCTTTCCCTTTGGAATTTATCATTAAACCGCATTTATGTGTCTCGCATGACATGTGCACTCAGGAATCAGTCTGAAAGCCAAATGTGAAAACTTCTTGTCAGCTCTCATTTTCTGTGACCAAGTAAGAGTAAAAAACCACACGACTAGTTTGGTAGGAGAGACCAGCTTTGCTATTTTCATAGTTTATACTAACAGCCCTCAGAGGCCCCAAATATGGACCAAGACTAATTGTTTCAGATCTCAACCAAGCAAAACATCAAAACAATCTGGATGCCTATGCTTACACACATACACACATAAGTTTACTTGTCATTTCTAAACTTTACTTTCTCTCTCTTTACTGAAAGATGGGACTGGAAAGAAAAAGGAAAGGAGAATAAAGAGACTAACTCGTACCACTAGTTCCTTATGTCCAGCAGTGGTGGGAGACTCATAACAGGAGGACAATCAAACAAAGTCATGGTAATTCCCACTGCAAAGCCTCCCTCTCCTTTTTGGTCATCTTTTCATCTGTAGCCACATATCCTACCATGCTGGTGGTGAGGCTCCAAACTGCTATATTACAGTACCTAAACACTTTCTCTAGGAACTTGAGGAGCCATTCACCACTTCCCATTAAAACCAGAATGGGAAGGCTCTCTAGAGGGGTTTCTCTCCGTGCTTTCATTACAGAGAGAGATGCTGAAAGGTTCTTTTAGATTTCTGGTTTAGATAAGCTTTAATGCCACTTGAGTATTGAACAGCATATTAATAACTTCTTACATATAACAAGTTCTGTATCTTCCTGGAGACGTCAAATGGACTGGTTAATGCATTTTTGAAAGTTACTTAGGCAGCGTGGCATTAAAAGTTCATGTAAAAATCTGCATAAAACAAACCAAACGCAATTTAATAGATTCTCCTGTACAAATACTACCACATTCCAGGCACCAATTTAAGGGGCAAATGGGTTTTCTCATAACCTTACATCTAACTCTGCTAAAAAAAGGAAAAAAAAATCGAGATAAATAGGCACAAGAGCACAGCAGCCCGGAAAGCTGCAAAATACATAAAAGGTCAAAGAACTGGAAGGAAAAAGGTCATTCAGCTCTCAGGGTATTTTGAAGTTTGCTCTTTTCCAGATACTGAGCATTACTGCAACATCTGCTAAACTCTCTGTGAGTGGATGCGAGTTGGGGTCCTTGGGTGGGCTGGTCAGGGCACAGACACAGCCCTTGGAGCTAGCAGAGCTGTCAGACCCCATCTTCCCATGGAGAGCAAAGGCTGCCTCAGGGGTGACACTGCAGCCACCAGTGCCAGAGTATCAGTCCTGTGGGTTTGGGCCCTGAAAAGGTAATGAAGTCACCATACTCCCCACCTCAAAAAACAGGAAACTGCTTTTTCCCTTGTTGTCTCAAACCACAACAGCTCAATAGCTCTTTCTGGCCTTGAAACGTACAGCAGTTGGTACTGCTTCCTTGTCAGATAGACAGCAGACCAGGCTATTATTAGGTGATTATCACTCTTCGGTGTTGATCACGTGAAATTTCTTAAAACAATCACAAAGGTCTGTAAATGCCTAAGACATTCAGAGAGATACCTCAAAGAGCATCACGCAGCCTCTCAGAATGGAGTGACAGAAAACCATGCACCGACGGGAACAAGAGAAGGACAAACATGGTAACCTGAGGCAAATTACGTTGCCTTCCATTAAGGAGACCTAAATGCAAAGATCTCAACGACCATGGAGTAGAGCTGAGAGCAATCAAGGCTGAAGCCATGTCCAACTGCAGAGCAGGTCACCACATGCTGCACCTTGAGCTACTCAAGAGCTACTAAAGACAGAGCAGCAGCAATGCCAAGTGTGACTTTGACTCTGCGAGTTGACTTTGGTGAGGAAGAGCATTTACACTGAATGCAGATTGTGCTTCTGTGAAATCAAGTGCCGCAGCATATTACATCCTTCTAAACAATATTATTAAACTACCATAATAATGACCCTGCTCTTCAATCCAAGGTCTCAAAGCACATTACAGGCAGCAATGAAATAACTCACACAAGACCACTGCGAGGAAGAAGAGGATCATTACTGTTGATGTTCACAGTCATAAAATCGTGCTTTGAGACACAGAATTTCATTGAAAGGAGCCAAGCACACAAATGTCACCACATACTTTACTCCACTGCAGTCAGGTACAGGTCCTGTCAAAGGATTTACTATCATTTTCCTGATCCCTGGTTACAGGTCTTGAGGCTCTTTTAATTACAAAAGACTCCACTTTCATTTACAAGAAACAAAATGAAAACAATCCCCAGAAAAAAGCTCTGTTTGTGGATCTGAAGCTGGAAATCTGTTCTGTCTACCCTAAGACAGAAGGCAAATGAAAACAAAAATGTATATTTTTGTGTTTCAGATATTCCCATTCTCTTAAAGAGCCACAATATCTTCTTAGGGGCTGAGTCAGGATTTGTGCAGCCATCAGCCATGCACTGCTGGCATGAAGTCAGCTGGCTGTGACAAAGTCCTGACCTCTGCACAAGGCAGGATGTCCCAAGAGACATTTCCAGATAGCAAAAGTGCCTTATGGCACAGCTAAGGGGGATTCCAGGTCTTAATTACCCCACGCTTCACATTAACAAGGAGTCGTCAATACACAAGCAAGTTAACTGGCAAATCACTAAAGCAAATGCAGCAGAACATCTTGTGGTTCAGACATGTAGTTGTAGCTCAGAGGAGCCAAGTCAAACTCACAATGCTCTCAGCACTTTTCCACATCACCTACAGCGAATCCCTCATCCACAACAATCCATTTTCCAAAAGCCCAATGCTCTATGTCACACTGACTTCTGTGCCACAAGCAAGGTTTCACCAGTGGGTAAGAAGCAAGCAGCATCCTGTAGGTAGGACAGAGCCCACAGCTGGATAGAGGGCACCAAGCTCTGGACACCAGTACTGATGCTTTGGTCAAACGTGTGACTGCAGTGCTAAGGATGGATCACGCTGCGGCACTCCTGCGCTAACCAGCATCCCTCACTGGCTGTTACTGATAAACCTGCACTGGTCAGGCTTGCAGCACGTGCAACTCTGTTGTGGTGCACACACAGTGTTAGCAAAGGGGGAAACAAGTGGGAGTTTCTATTTGCTCTACATTTCAGAAATATCAGAACTTGGGTCTTCATGTAATTTTTCCTCTGAATACATATTGTGAGGTGCAGACAGTTAACACCTGGCCAGGTTCCCTAGGCCCAAAATGGTTTTGATATATTTTGATGCAACACAGATTTTTCCAGCTTCTGACAGAAATTTAAATGGAGTGACAGCCCTCAAGCCAAAACACTTCCATCTTTAGCCATAAAACCAACTGAGTGATTTGTCCTTGGGGAAGCAGGGAATAGCCATGGTAGATGATGAATGGTTAAGCCACGTGCATGCACTTCCTATCTACACCTAAAAGAAATTCAGCAGCTATGAGCTTACTGTGGAAGCCAGAGACACAAGCAATAATTTTAGTGAACAGGAACCTGGCACGTCTTCTCACGTGCTGCTGCTCATGTTAGGAAGGTCCTTGGAACTCCTTCAGACATCCATATCTGCACCTGACCCTGGTCTCTCCTGCCTGCTGGAGACCTGGGGAGGAAGGACTTTGGAGGTCACTGTTGGACTGTGACCATGAGCAGCAAAATAACCTGTCAACACAGTCAACTGTCACATAAGTCGATGATAACCTGTCAGTAATTCAATCAGTGCTTCTCTTCCCCTCTGCATTAAAGGAGTATACTGTGTTTAATTAACCCGCACAAGGAGAAATTACTGGGGAGTAAAGGGCACTGTATTCCAGCAGAGGAAGGCACAAGCAAAGCCAATGGCTGGGAAGAAGAGGCAGACAAATTCAATAAAAAGTAAGTGAGATATTTCAAAGAATGTAGGAGATAATAATCAAGAAAAAGGGTCTTGTGGCTTTTAAACCAGTAACTTCCTTGAATACAGGCTTCAGTCAAACATCAGTTAGACATCTCAGTGTAGGGGCTATTAGGTGCCTTTTTACAATTTGAACTATGCAGGGGAGTCAAAACAGGTGATCTTGTCACCCTCTGGCTTAAGAGTATGAATTCATTTGCTACGCTATCACACTGTGAAATCTCTGCTTCCATATCTAAATCAGAGACTACCTCAAGTGGTACACTGGGAGGTCTAGGAAAAACCTCCACTTCCATCAGCAAACTGCAGTAGTGAACTGCAGAATAGCTTCAAAAACCATAATACAATAATAGCATTAAAACAGTGCTATTAAAACTACAGGAAAAGAACTACTACCTGAAATCACTTATTTTTTTCAGCGGTTAAGGTAATTCCATAAATGCAGGAAGCTTTCTGAGGGGTCCTTTTTTCTGTTACATTATAATCACCTTAAAGGGAAAAGATTTATATGGGGAAAGGAGTTTCATACTCATGACATGATTCATGATCAGTATGCTGGAAGGCCATGGAAATTAGCTCTGTTATCTTAGATGAGAATTTGTCTCTCATATGAACCCAGCTAAATATATTTTCTCATTTCACACTCAGACAATCACCAAGGGTTCAATCCCACACCCATCTGCAGCAATGGCAGAAATCCCATTGACTTCACTGAGAGCAGGATAAAACTCACTTCTTGAAGGTGTTACAGCACAATTATAGTCACTTTTTCAGAAGCACCCATGAGACAACAGAGGAGTTCGTTCGGGCTCTTTCTAAAGGTTAAATCAGCGGGGGAAATGAAGTTTTCTTCAAAGAAATGAAGCTGGTTCCTCTGCACCAGCTCTGACATAGTCAGACATGAGTAGCCTGGTGTAAGTGCCAAGTGTGCAGTACCCAAGTCCTCAGCCCAGGAGCTGTGTTACGAGACCACAGGGAAATCTGTGAATTACACATTTAGAAAGGTATCTAAAATAGAGTCTCAAAAATAACTTCTGAAAGTCATTCACAGGCCTTTCCGATGATTTTACTTGTGGTCTTTGTGTCACCCATCCTACAAATGAGCCTTGACTGAACACAATGAAAGATTAGGGTGACACAATTCAAGGTGGGGAAAGGATACACTCTAAAGTAATAAGATCAAGCTGTTTTTCATTTATAGTTCTTCCACAACCTGCCAGTTCCCTAATTTCTGGGAAGGATTTATCTTGTCCTAACAAAATAATTTCTCAAGTGTCATGAGTCAGACAGCCTTTAAAAGAGGTAGGGCTGAGGAGGGGATGTGAGGTGAAAGCTGGTGCAGGGCAGTGTGCCCAGCTTTACATCCCTGACAGCACCGACACAGTGATGGAGAGGGGATATCTGCCTGGAGGGATGTAAAAAGTGGTCCTGTGGTGACTCTGGAACCAGCCAGCATGGAAAATACTACCTAATTACAACTACTCCATGTAATCTTTTCTTAAAAACAGACATGGATGCAACCTGCCACTGCAATTCATTGAACCATTTTGGCCAAGACTCACTCAGGAAGGGCACTTCATGGACTCCAAAACCATTTCTAAGGCACTTGGAGTTGCATTTACACCTTTTTTCTTTCTAGAGACAACTGAATATTCAAACGCACTTCTGCATTGTAAGTGTAATTTCTAATTACATGCACAATTGCTAATCCATCTGTTTACTACATACTGTAAATGTCTGTAGTTATATATGCTTGAATAATTATTGAAAATTAAATATTGCAAACAGTCAGATTAATTTCTGTCAGCATACCAAATTGCAGGAAGGCTGCAAGACGATTAAAATATTACATGCTCCCAGAAATTAAACAAGTTCACTCCTATCCAGCACCTCGCTGTACTGTTCTGTACCAGATAGGAAAGTTTGTAATCCAAACATTTGTAAGAAGACGAGTCTGCAAAGCTCCTTTACACCCTGCCATCAGTGAGAGAGTGACTGAAAACAAATGTGGTCTGCAAATGTTCCAGCTATGCTGGATCAAGAAATTAGTGTTTCTTATGTGAGGCAAGTTGGCCTTAATGTCTTCTTATTTCCATGGTGGTGGAAGCACCACAGGAATATACACAACAACATCTCTCTTTGGTTGATTTATTTGTGAGACTGCGTGGCGGTAATGCTGTTCAAGAAGCCCTGAGCAGGAAACCACAAGGACACACAGCTTTTGAGTACACACTGTGCGCTCCCAGAAGAGACATGGCCTTTCCTCCCAGCTTTTTGTGCAAAATACTTGTCCCATAAAGCCTCTCAACTGCTTCTCAATTTTTGTCTTAAACAGTGTTTGTTATCCACTAATAGATTTTCAATTCAGATGAGATCATCTCATTTTAAGCGCCTGGATAACAACTGCCGGGGAATGTCACCGCTCAGCTTCTTTGTCTGGACCATAACTTTGGAATGGCACCTTTACAGCTAAAATTATCCTGATCCAGAAACATAAGATTATTTCCAGTCTGAATTTCTCTAACTTCACCTTGCACTGACATTCATGCCTTTTATCTGTTAGATGAAAGAAAACTTTTGGCACAAATCCTATCACCATGTAGGCACACACGAAGTATGAAGGCATCGCCTTTTCTTCACAAATCACACAGCTGAATTTCTTCAGCTCCTCATGGTCAGGCAGGGAAAATTTTAGGTTTTAAAAAAGGCAATTGAGAACCATAGTGATGTGAGCCTTTGAAATAGATGGCTTGACTCAGGATCCAGACAAGGTCAAAATGATATAAGAATGTGGCTCTAAATGTCTCACTGAATCATTTAACAGTGAGTCCCACTGCCTACACAGGCAGCTAAAGAAAATATGAGGTCTTAAGTCTAGCACACACGTCTATACTCACACCATTATCAACAAAATATTGGGTACCCTGATGCCTTTCTGGATCCTACCTTGGCTGCTGTCAACGGATCTCTGTCTAAATCCCCCCTACAAAAATCAGTCATTAAAGGATGGGGATGCACCCTTAGATCATTTTTAACTATGGTGAGGTTATCTTTCAGGAGCACAGCTGGACTTGATGTTTGAAAAGTTCAGTCTTCATAGGTGCCTCTGCTCTCATATTCAACAGTAGCTGCAAGACTGTCACTGCCTTTCTTTTCTCATGTAAATGTAAAAGAAGAGAAGAGCAGCAAAAAAACCCTGAACCTCTATACATGATGTTAAAGAAAAACAATTTGAAATTTACTTCGAAAGTTTTTGCAAAAAATCTTTTCATTAAAAAAATCAAACTAAAACATCAAACCCTTTGCAATCTGTGCAAAGTTTTGGGAACAAATTAAGGATTTTTATATAAATACAGACATCCAGAGAATGGGAGACAAACATGTCTATAGATACAGATGCAATCTAGCTATCTATCTGTCTGTACCTCCTGTTTATAACTGGGGCCAAATCCCTTGCACCACTTCCCTTCTGGCTCTGCAAGACACCAAGAGCTGGAAGTCTGGGACCAAACTTCCCACCTCTCGATTTTGAAAGCCTCATCTCCACTACTTTTCACACCAAGAGAGCCCAGGAACAAACTTATCACTGATCGATACCGTCTTGGTTTTTCTGCTGCATCACCATCTGCTTTTTCCCATCTGTTGTCTCAACCTCCCCTTAAACTGTGAGCTTGACGGTGTAGCAACCATCTTTTACTCCATTTATCCTGCCAAGCACAGCAGGGTGCAGCCTTGTGACTGCAGCTACGAAGGTGCCACAGTATTGCAGATCAGTATTAAAAAAAATCAGTCATTATTTCAGCTTTCCAAGAGGCAGTACAGGTTTTGCTTTTTCTCCCTTAGTTCTGATTTCTGAAACATTTACAACAACAACAAAAACAACCAACACAAAACCCCTAAACAATACAGCCACAGTCCTTCCCTGCATGACTCACTGTGAAGAAATGAAGGTATTCTGGAGGAACACATCTGAGGATATGTGTCTGGGTTATTTATTTCTTTACCCAAAGGCACTACCAGAAGTGAGGGTCAGCATTCATGGTGACGAAAGCCAAGTCCATGCACATTTATGGGTGAAACAGTCTCGAACAGAAATTGTTTCCTGGGTAATGAAACTGCTGCACAGTGAGTTCAGTGAGATCAATATTATCATAAACATGTTCCCATCTATTTTCCTCATGTTTCTTTACAAGCAAAAATGACCTCTCTACATAGAAATTTGCTCTTCTCTGTCATTTTTGTTTTCCCACGAAACCTTTGGCTGCACTCTCAGTGCTACACTTCTGCTGCTCACAAAGCAGCCAGGTGAAGGGGTTAGGCTCGACCTTTTACAGCAGGGTGCCTGTAAACCCCAGCTACTTTGCACAGTGGCTCCAAGCAGAAAGCAGAGACAGACGTTTCTACTCCACTGTTGTGGACCCCACCTGGAGTACCATGTCCAACGCTGGGGCCCCCAAGACAAGAAGAACATGGATCTGTTGAAGTGGATACAGAGGAGGGCCACAAAGATGACCAGAGAGACAGAACACTACCCCTCTGTGAAGACAGGCTGTGGGCACTGGGATAGTTCAGCCTGCAGAAGAGGCTCCAGGCTTAGAGCAGGCATGGTGTCCACAGCAGGGTGGGGACTGGAAAGGTCCCTCCCAACCTAAATCACTCTACGTTTTTGAAGTGTAGAGGAAGCCTCTTCATGAAGGCTGCGTGGATAAAAAGCCCTTCCTCCTTAACATCAGGTAGTAGGAAAAGAGGATGAACCAACAGACTGTAGCTCATCTCAAGAGTAGAGGGTGAAGCCTGTCCATCCAGCTGACCAAAGATGGGCTACCTCTCTATTCTGCCTTTCTGCCACTCTGACTCTGGTCTGTGCATCACCCAGAAAAGCCCTGTCCTCAGAAAGAGAATCCAACTCAAGCCAAAGGGCTTCTACATATACAAAGTCAGGTCATGTGCATACTTACTGAATCAAAGCTGCAGTTTGCCCCAGTAGATCACTCTACAGTTAATTCTGGTCATGTGATTGCTTTATTTTTTTTCCCCCCCTTTAATATATAACATTCCCTTAATCAGTTTGGATTACATTAGCATTGCAAGAAAGAAATAAAAAAGAACTAAAAGAAATCCCCTAAGAAACTACAGACTTACTTGAAAAACACCTACAGCATCATGTCCATCCAAGCTGTTAATGCCATCTAACATTTTCCCATCCCTGCACCTACTTTGGGTAACATTGTGTGTGTTCATTCTCTGTTTAATCAGTCAAATTCACACCTATTCAATAAATAAATCCAATAAAAGTGACAATTACTTTTTGTGTTATTTGTAGTGTGTTCCCAGGTCCTACCTCAAGAACTGCCTCTAACACAATGAGAAAAAGAGAAATGTCTCCATCCCTAGTTGCTTCTCCTAAATGATCATTCTGACTAATACAGGTGGTGGGCATACAACGTTTCTTCAGAGATTTTTTAAAAAATCACCTTTTTCTCACGTTAACAAAAATAACTTCAACCTCTCTGAGCAATGACAACCTCAATATCATAAGGATAAGAGAGTCATACATGGCCAGGGTTAGAAGGGACCTTAAAGATCATCTAGTTCCAAACCCCCTGCACAGGCAGGGACACCTTCACTACAGCAGGTTACTCAGGGCCCCAGCCAACCTGGCCTTCAACACTGCCAGGAATGATGGGGCAAACTGCTCCAGCATCTCAGCACCCTCACAGCAAAGAAGGTCTAACCCTCATGTCCAACCTCAATCTACCCTCTTGAAGTCTGGAACCGTTTCCCCTTGTCCTTTCGCTACCACCTGTGTGAAAAGCCCTCCCCCAACTTTTATGTAGCCCCCTTCAGCTACTGGAAAGCTGCTAGAAGGTCACCATGGGAGCCTCCTCTTCTCCAGGCTGAGTCAAATTCTCAGGCTGCACAAAGCACTCAGCTGAAGCTGTAGTACCACAAGCACCTGTGCTTCTTCAAGGAACATTTCTCTGTATACTGCACATTTTATTACATAGTGTCTGTGATTCAAATGAAGGTTGGAAAATACAAGCATATGGTGAATGGAGGCAAAATTAATTATAGCAAAAATATTCTCTTGCAGAGCAGACTCACATTTATCTTGTGGGTATTGTGGCTGCATTAAAATAAAATGTGAATGTGCACTGCTGTTCATATGCTGTTGGTAAGCTGAAGTTCAGGGAATAATACTTAGTCTTCAAATCCCTCCCAAAGCTGAAAAGCTGCTTGCTAATTACCATACAAATAGATCACTGCAGCACAGATTCCTTGCACGTAACTCATCTGACAAAAACACGAATTTCCTTTCAGAAGGCAACAAGCCCAGGGCAGATCATGACATCGACTCACACCCACAGGATGTAACGAGCAAATGTGTTCTTGCACAGAAAGTACAAACAAATATAATATTGAGACAGGAAGATCACTGGAGGTAGCGCGGGACTTTGAGGCTCTATGTTTGGAGCTCTTCCTTGCCCCATTATAGCATCAGACAAATGCCTAGGGTGCACCTATTTTAGGCTGATGCTTTACCCACCCAAGAGACATGAGTCGGTTATGCCCTTACACTGCTTGGGAGACTTCATCAGAGTCATCTGTATCTCCTTGTCATGGCACCAGCTGGAATTCTTCCTTGTCTGTGGGCAACCCAGAGCTGCCTTCAGGCAAGACAGAAAACATGGCAAGGAGGGGCTCAAAGGCAGGGAAGGGAAAAGGTGAGGTAATCTGAAACAGGACAGGAAGTGAGATAGGAAATAGGTGCTGCCCAGATAACTTCAGCAGGTGCCAGGTCAGCCTTGCTTTCAAGGTTCAGCAGGGCAGGCTGGGCTGAACCCATGGCATTAAGGTTTTGCACTGCATTTGTCCAGTGGCACTGAAAGGCAAATTAAGACCAAATCTTTATTACTGGCATAAGGTGAGTTGCTTCCTTTACCTTGATTGTCTGCTTGTTAAAAAATGAACAAAGATGCTGTTCTACCTCACCCTACAGTGACAAGGCCGTAGCTATCTTGAGAGGATAAACACAGATGTACAACAGGTGAGGAAGCTGAGGCATAGCACACACATACATCCACATGCAGATCAATTTAAAACCAAGGCTACAGAGCAGGGCCCCTTGTAGCTAGATGTCTTCTAGGACCTAACTTCAAAGCTCTTAAGAGCTCCACAGAAAGTTTTGTATAATGTGAAAGCTGTGATTAGGGGGGTCTTCCAATATTTAACCCGCAGATAGGGTGTTATTTTTATACATATACGTCTCCCGTTAAATTAAGCTCCGTGCATCTAGACATATGGCAACGCGATCTGTACAATTATACAGATAAGGTCACACACTTAATTGGCAACAGCACTACTAACTTCAAAGAAGTTGTGTCAATCTTTCCAGGGAAGGAAAAGCACTCTCATTAACATAAGAGGAAGGGGGAAAGAGATGGGAGAGTAATTTCATATTAAATAATTATATTTGGTTGTAACAGCGTAACTCTGATGGAGTCAGAGGGAAAATAAAAAATAACCTAAACCTGCTGTCAACCTTGATCCTTTAACAGCCTGGTTCAGCTGCACTGCAAGGTAAGGAGTTATGAAGGCTTAGTAGTTGCTGCTACAACCTCCTATGTGATGGAAGACAAAGAACTCACAGCTGGTGATTACTGAAATTATGGTGGCTTATGCAGAAATACCTGGCCTTCTCTTCTGATTCCTATTTTCAACCTATTTAAAAACAAAAATCACAGGCAGCAGAGGTCAATCTCCTTCTTCCAGACAGCGAATATCACAGTATCACAGTATCACAGTGATACTGTGATCACAGTGATACTGAATATCTCCAACTTCTTTTGTTCATACCAAAGATCAGATAAAACTGAATGCACACTATAGCTACAGTCTTTGCCTTTGGCTTCCCATCCTGTAAGGAGATATTAGAAACTGCTCACACAACATGGTGAAGAGGCACCATTCTGGCCAGAAAAAGTGCCCATCCCAAGGTGACAACATGAGTGTAATCGTGCAATGGACGAAAAGGGGAAAATGCTGGTTCAGTATTCTCTGCTGGGGATTGGCAGGGTTCAACAACGTAGGTGTGTGTACCACCTCCAACTGTTGTGAAAAAGGTAAATGCAAGTTACTTGGCTGATTCAAAATCAGGAGGAATTGAAAACCAAAAAAACCCAAACTTCTCCAATCCATAACCTCATCAGGGATAACATCATAACTGTATTTGCTTTTCCAGCATCTCCCTCTCCACACTCATACCCTAGCAAGAGCACCACATCTCTGCATCCCTAGCTCACCAGTCTGACCCAACTCTGCCACAGTTCAGGCTTCGACCACAAGCAACTACTGCAACACAGGGACATTCACTGCTATTAACGTAATCATGAGAGAGAAATACAACAGGTATCCACAGCACGTGCACTGTGCACACGTTTAACAGGGCTGTGACTCACCACTCCTGGTACCTTTTCACCCAGTCATCTCAATTACATTTCTATCATTGATAATAGTTCTATAAAGAATATTTGGCTACCTGGAAGTGAATGCAACAGCCCTAATTACAGAATCACAGAACATTAGGGATTGGAAGGGACCTCAAAAGATCACAGAACTATGTAACAGCATGTTACAGGTTGGAAGGGACCTCAAAAGATCATCTAAGTCCAACCCCCGTAAGCCTACAGCACCTGATATACCCCAAATGTCTCCCATCCAAGTACAAACCAGGCCCAACCCTGCTCAGCTTCCAAGAACAGACTGGGCTTTGTCCATGACTCCTTTATCTAGTCCAGTCACCCTGCCACAGCAGGATCACCCAGACCAAATCACACAAGAACACATCCAGGCGGGTTTTAAACGCCTCCAGAGAACGAGACTCCACAACCGCCCTGGGCAGCCTGTTCCAGTGCTCCGTCACCCTCACTGTGAAGAAGTTCCTTCTGATATTTATGTGGAACCTCCTATGTTCCAGATTACACCCACTGCCCCTTGTCTTGTCACTAGATGACATTGAAAAGAGCCTTGCTCCATCCTCCTGACATTCACCCTCCACATATTTATAGGCACAAATTAATGAAGGAATACTGCAGGATATGAAAAAGGTAGATGGTTTCTTGACCAGTTCTGGCTAGTCGTGGCTTCTGGAAATTGACAAATAGAGAAGCTGGACTGAAACACAAGATAAAAAAATTAGTCACAGTTAAGCTGATGTTCAAAGTTAACATATCTGAATAGGACAGAAGATTTGCTTTGCTAATGTTTTTGAGAACAGGAAATGTTGTAATGCACAATAATATACATTTATGAGGAAAACGGCAAAATCCTTGCTGCTCCATAATGGGCAGGAGACAAGTGAGCTTTTGGTTATCATGCAGTAACCCTCTTCATCAGCAAACACTGACTCACTGGCCCTTGCCATGATTTTGCCCTTCACACACCTCTACTGAAGCAAATGGGGAGTTCAGGTTAAAAACTGTCGGTATACTGAGGACACAATTGTCCAGTGAAGGAAATGGGGATACTCCTGAAGCTTCTTGCTGTGGAAGAGGACTGAAAAGGTCATCATGGGGATCTAAAGAAAGGTTAGACTTTGTAGAAGCCATGTTTAAATCTGCTGATTACATTTATGAGCAGTATAGTATCTCCTAATGCCATTTCAAAAGAGGCACTTGATACCAGAAACATTCGGCAATCTCTGTGCTTCTTGAATCAAAACTCACTGCTGGCAGAAATCAGGTCTGTTCAGGAGAGATGATAAAGCTGGATTTATTATTTTATTAATAGCAGCATTACAGTAGCCTCAACTAAGGTGACACAGCTCACACCTTTATCCCCTCCACAGATAACACATACAGAGTAAGGAGGGAATCGCTGCCAGGGAAGAGGCAGAGATGGGTTGGCTGAACTCAAATTTTCTCATTTCCACAGGAATCAGTGGTCTGGCACTAGATTTAATTAATCTAAAAAAGTTTTACATCCCTGATCATTCTACCATTTTGGAAGTGACACTCCTGTTTCTTCTTACATGCCTAGGAACACATGACTGTGTATGAATGTCTAGTAATGCTGAGATGCCTGAAAAATCAATAGCTTGTATTTCCACAGCCTGTTTGATCTGCAGAATGTCTGCTGTGAATTAATTTCAATCACACGAGGTAAGAAAATATTTCCACTTGCACAAAAAGAAAAGAAAACCAGTGAAGTTGGGTGACACACTCAGAGTCAAAAGAGGAGCTCATGTCACTGCTGGGCTGCAGCTAAGAAGTTAAACGAACATTTATCTGGAGAATAAGCATGCACTGGCAAGCAGATGGACCTGATGATTTACAACTCTTCTTTCCTGATTTTTTCCCTTTTTAAAAAATTATTACTATTAGTGTTGTTGTTACAAGTTCCTTGAAGCAGAAACTTTATCCAACATGCTGCACAGTGCCTAGCAGGCTTTTAGGTCCCACTGTGATTGAGCATGTAACTCCAGCATCCATGGTCCTCTGATTTGCTAGCTGCTAACCCTGGCCACAAGCCACTAGAAACATGGTGCCTAGTATAAAACGAGCCATCCCAAAGCAGAAATTAAAGCTTTTAAAATGTTCAGAAGCTTGATTTTTAACACTGAGCATATTATAAAGAAGTCATTAAGAGCCACACTGTTAAATAATATTGAGAAGTGAAAGAAAAGAGAGTAGATAATTTAGCATGTGTTGATACAACATAAATTACAGAGAGCAGAAGCCAGACAATGTGTTAAGGGAATTACATTGTAAAATCTGGTTTAGTTACAGATCGGTGATGGATATATAGCTCTGGACTCTGTAACTGTTAGTGAAGCTGGGATTTATACAGTGTTAGGGACCACAGAAAGAAGTGAGACCAACCTCCCAAGCTCAGCTTTGACTGAAGAGATCTACATTCAGTGGTTCTGCCATCAGCAAGGCCTTCTTTGGTCTTGGACGGGTCACTTGAACTGCAGGTCCACTTACAGGACGAATGGACGTAAGCATGACATGATCTGCATAGCCAGCTGACATCCCACACAGATTGCCATCACCAATGCATGTGTGGGAGATGCCACCAGGCACCCTTCAGAAGGAGCTTCCAGTGGGAGAGAGGTGATTTGCAGCCCCCTCAGAATTCCACATTAAATATTGCCCAACGTGATCGCCCTAGCACCCAAAATCATCTCCAGAGGGAGATGGCAGGTTAAACTGCACAGTCCAAACAAACGAAGGAGTTCATTCACAAAATGTCTACTTCAGAGTTGTTAAGAATCTACAGTGCATGCATCACCAGCTGCAGTGTCAGTTAAGGCTCCCAGTAATGCAACCAGCCCTCCACGAGGGAGAATCAGAGGTCAGTGAGCATAGGGAGCTGCCCATTCTTGAAGAACAGAGGGGATTTTTTTTAAATCAAGTAGCAGGAAATGCTCCTTAGAAAAGCAGAGGGACGAAAGGACCAAGGTACTACTAAATTTAGCTTGATACTGCTGATCCAAAATGACTTGGAAATGTCATAGAAAATTAATTTTGTTAATCTTTTCAAATAGTCTGGTAGTTGTGTTTCACTATCACACGGTGGATGGTTTGAAATGCCCCTTGCTTCACAGAAATAATTAATGTTAATCTTTCTCCAGAATGATGAGTTTAAACCCAGAAGTGTGTAGCAGAGACTAAGTTGCCTCTGCTTCCATTTGTTGTCCCTATGGCCTTTTGCATCACCTACAGTACAGCGGGAATGCTAATTAGTATCACTGGAGTGTGTCTCTCTGTGTCCCCTTGAGACGGTATCTACTGCAAAATGACAGCAGAGCTGAAGACTTCTGGAGTATTTAACAGTCTTTGTTCCTCTTCTGGTAAAAAAAAAACCCACGAGAATGGACCTGGGAGAATAATAAGTTACTGCGAGTCCCAAGAGTGCTCCTTGCTGGGTCTGGTTGGCTCAGTTGGTAGAGCATGGGACTCTGAATTCCTGGGGTCATGGGTCTGAGCCCCATGTAGGACACCTTGAGACAGTACTGTAGGCTGACCCTGCTCCAGCCACAGGGGTTGGACTTAGATGATCTTTCGAGGTCCCTTCCAACCTCTAACATTCTGTGATTCTGTGATTCTCTCCTGAACATACAAACTACTACCCCTTCTCCCTCATCTCTGGCACACCTTTATTTCTAGACTGAGAAGACGCACTGGGTAGCCAGCAACTACCCTGCTGGCAACCTTCAGGAGACAGTGCATCAGCAGAGCACTAGATTTGGCTCAGGCTGTCAGAGCAAAGAACACGTGTGGGGATTTCCTGGGACAAACCAAATGAAAGTATCCATAAAAATTAGGATGTATGGCAGGAGAGTGGAGCACTGGTTTAGTATGGCAGGGGAAACAAGGTACTCAAGCCCCAGCAGGACCCTGTGCTGCTGGCCACGTGAGCGCACAAGACAGCAAAGCCCAGTGCGGCTAGGAGAGTAGCATTCATATAAAGTAAACTCTGACACTCACTAACCCCGCATTAGCTTATATAAATATTACTACTTCAGCATGAAAAGACCCAGTCTCTTTCCAAATCTAGGTGCAGACGTGACAGTTCAGAGACAACTTCCAGAAGCAGAATCACTGCTCTGGAAAGATGAACTGACCTACATACACTATTTCTAAACCCACTAGCGCATCCGATCTCAAATACCGCAGCAGGCGCTATTTTGGGAGTGCCACGGGTCTGTCTCTGTTTAAACAGTGCCAGCGAGAGACTAAGCAACTGAATTTTTCAGACACACTACCATAACTTCAGAGCAAATTCATTAACATCAATGTGCAAGTGAGTGAAATTCGGTCTAGTGGTGCTTTAGTTAAAGCATCTTTTAATCTAATCTACATATGACTGAAGAGAAGCTTGCTGGGTTTGTCCAATATATGTGCAAAACTACGCAAAATAATGCAATGGTTTGAATTAAAATTCATTGTTTTCTTCAGAGCACAGAAAAGTCATAAATCAAGGCAGTAAATTACCCCTGCACCGTGCTGTGAAATTAACACCCTAATACATGAAATAAAAATAAGAATTTACAGCCGTAATCAATCCTTTTTTTTTTATTAACTCCATCATTTGCTTTATTTACTTTCTTCCACATGCCTCTCACCCCAGAATAACTCACTCAGCTCAGGGCAGCTGTGGCACTCCCATGGGCTCGCTGCAAGCTGGCCAGGGCAGCCGTTCTGCCAGCAGCTCTGCCTTCCTCCTCCTTCTGAGCTGCATCTCAGGCCACCCACAAAGGAGCAAACCTTGTGACCCTGGTGCTGCCAAAGTAAGCTTCAGCCCACCCCCACATAAAAGTCTGGCTGAGAGGGAAACCCCCAGCTCCTCCAGCTGCCACATCAGGATCTAGGTTGATGGGTGGCTGATGGAGGTGCTGAGTGTCAGGAATGCTTCCACTGCTGCTGCGTGCATGATGCGGCTGGGAAACCAGCACACAGGGGATGCCTTTTCCTTTGGTCTTGTAACCTGGAGAGTCACAGCAGCTATTTGAAAAACATGTTGTCCTCACAGAAGTGCACTTTGCAATACCTCTTTCCAGCTGTAAAGAAAAATCCCAGTTTGCACTCCTGGAACTGCTAAAATGTGCTAACAGTCTGCACTGGTTTGCAGAACAAGGCTGCCTTGTTTCCAGGTATCGATGATTTATGGTTTCACAGGTACTCATGTGCTACATTATTCACTTAGTGCTTGTACCCATGAACATCGGCTCATGAGTTAAAAACACAAGCTGAGGTGCTGGAGCTGTATGATAGAAAAAATCAGCAAGGTGCGAAAACACAGACCTTTATGGATGGTTGCCCACGCCACACTCGACCAGCTGCACTCATGTTCCTGCCCTACTCCCCCAGAGCACCCATATAAACCCCAAGCTCACTCCTGCAGAGCACCAATATAAATGCCAAGCCCACAGAGGAGAGCCCCCACCACCCACATACACATGTGCTCCTGCATCAGATCCAGCCCCTGGATCTCAGCAGGTTTTAGCAGCCCTTGTGGCAGAAGCAGCTCTTCCTTACTCCAAAACCTATAGAGCAAAGTGCCAGTGATAATCCTGCAAGGTCTGAAGACTCCTTCAAACAGATCCAAAAGCATGTGATGTATTTGCAGTATGACAGTACCCAAAATAGCCACCCAGAGCTGTGCCAGGCCATAAAGATGTAGGAAGTGATAGGTTGTCTACTAAAAGTTCTCTTCTACCTACTGACACTGCATACAGGGAGCATCATTCCTTCCACTATCCAGATAATAAATAAAAATTTCAACATTTGGCTGCAGTTATTGTCCTGTAACAGGATCAGGAACAAAACCTGGACTCCCTGTGTCCCTGCTTGTTGCCTCGACGAGATGACAACATACGCAGTGATATTTGTGCCTCCAGAAACCCCCATGACCTGCATGAGCTATAAAGCATCTGAAAGTGAGCCATGAAGGAAGTGACTGCTGAGCTCTAATGATCACGGAGGACCACCAGACCGTGCACAGGTGGAGATGGACATGTGATGAGCAGAGTGCAGCAATGCCTGGGGCATTGCTCATCATGATGGCAAAGATCACCAAAAAAGAAGATGGGTCTGCCACCCATCTCACCTAGGCTACAGGTAAATGCGTTTTCTGGAGTCAAGGCAGAGATGTCTGAAACAACACCCACCCCCTGACCCACCAGACACATGCCATAAGCTGCGACATGCCCTGTGCACCAACTGAACTTCAGAACAAACCCAGCTTTGTCAGTACTAAACACCAAGCTCTCTAAACAAGAAAGGGAGCACAGGAAGCCGCAGCTAGTAATGCCTTGTTCTCCAGCAACGGTGGGAGAGTTTTGCTGCAATACAGCCAGGTGATCTAACAAAGCAAACTGCGAACTGTAATCCATGCTCACTCGCACTGGTAGAAGCCAAACTCATCTTTCCCACCTGTTTTCCTGAGACTCTGAGTAGCCTGGGCTTAGCAAATATTCATGTCTGGCTGCAAATCAAGTGCAAGTTTTAACCCCGAGCGTGTGAGCAAAGCCCAGTCAGTTGGGTGTCACGAGAAGGTGCCCCCAAACCATCCATATGCTCCAGTCAACTTCTTGTCTCTAGTCAAGGCTAACTTCTGCTGCTTCTCACGAAAGGATGTAAAAGCTGTGGGATGCTGCCTTCAAGCCTCTTAGCACCTGATTAGTCACCAGAGCGGGATGTCAGTTTGTTGGCACTGTTTAAGCTTTCAAAGTGACTTCAGAACAGATCCCCCTTCTCACAAGTGACTGCTCTCCCCCAACAGCAGGAGCACGTTCGCTTGACTCACAGATGTGGCAATCGCCGAGTGTTTGGGCTCTCGTTTAGCCTTTCTGTCTTGATTGCAGAGCGCACTGCCGCGTTTGGGGCGCTGTGCAAAGCACAACATGAGCTGTCACTGCGCTCAGTCCCAGCGAGCACATGGGGCTCGAATGCTGCAAACCTTTGCTGCCTGTACAGAAGTCCCCTTTATAACACAAGCGAAGTGTAAAATGCTGTTTTAGAGGAACTAGCGCACTGCAGGGAGGTGACTGAGAAAAGCCTGGCTAGAGACCCCCTGGGTCCCTCTCTCGGAAAATCCATTACGCTTTTATTCCTCAGCCATCAGCATCCCGTCGAGAGAAAGCCTCCTGACAGCAAGGCCAGGCAGGCAGAGCCCACCACATGTCGATACTTTTCAAGGGAGTACAAAGTCCCCGTGTTCCAAATGACAAACCTCCCTTTTGGGATGAGGCATCTCTGTGCACACGCTCTATCAGCTCCATCACTTTCAAAGGCAAAAACAAATTAAAAGAGGCCACCTTGCTCAGCTCTCACTGCTCACTCTGTTTCTGCCCCGAGAGGGATAGAAGGGAATGGTTTATCCCCTCTAAGACAAATCCCAGGCAGCCACCAGCCAGGATCTTCACTGATTGTCACAGGGGCCCTTTTGGGGGTTGCCCAGGCGGCAACATTTTCCATTAAGTCACTGCCTTTATGTTCTCAGGCAGCGGTTTCCTCACATTGAAAAATGAAGATAAACCATTTTCAGTGTTAACTGTGAGAAGGAAGATCTCCTTGTTAGGCAAAAGGATGACCTGCCACCAGGACCAGGCTAGGGCTGCAGGACTGCAGCACACCCAGCTCTGGTCCTTGGCATGGGCTCACTCTGGCCACCGTGAGGGTAAGTGGAGCTGTGCCTAACAGATTCCTCTGCAGGAGGAGCCGAGGGGAGGGAAACACAAGCATTGAACATTGTGCAGTACTAACTGCTACTTTGCCCAGATGGGATTTCTGGAGTGGGGAGGGGGAGACGGGATGCAGATGGAAGAGCCATCTTCGGCCATTTCAAGTGTTAAAAATAAGCGAGATATGCGCCTTAGGGCTCGGCAGATTGAACACAACTGTTATACATGCTCCATGATTCTTCACCTGGGATTACGCCTGGAAAGATCTTGACCCCTTCTTATGCTCCACATTGCAATAGGATTGCCAGCCAAATGAAGAACTATTCAGTAAACGTCATTTTCCTGCATGGAATTAAAGATGTTCCCTCCCAGGTCTATCCCTTCTGTTTTTCTAGCTGTGCACTACTTTGCAGCAGTCATAAATAAACTGTATTTTAGAAAAAAGCAAAACCCCAGATGAAAACAAGCATTGCAAGCACCATGAGTCCTCTGAACCACACTGATAAAGATTAGCGTACTGCTGCAAAAAAGCCCCCCACTCTCTAGGTCTGGACCACAGTGGAGGTCCAGCCAGCCAGACAACGAGCAAGGGATGGCCAGGTACACGCTGGAGCAAGGATTCCATGCGGCCAAGTGCAGGCAGGCGCCCAGCAGACTACCCACAACCTCAGGCTATGTCTCTTGGGGCAAATTCTTCTTTAACCAGGCACCAAGGACACCTGACTCTGCAAAGACACTGAGGGCAGAGAGCTGTGCAGAACTAGTCTATACAGGTACAAAGGTCCACTGTGGCAAGCCCAGGCCAGACCACAGCAGTATCTTAAAACCGAATGTGCCACACTGCACCCACAGGATACATCACCCCTGCTACAAACCTTTTTTCTTTTTTTAAAGGTTGGAGGGATTTTTACATTATCTAAACTGTCTTTTGTATAAAACGAGTTGTACAGCTACATGCAGCTACTGCAATGTGAAGCTTAAGTGCAGGACAACTGTGATGCCACTCACTTCAGTGGTGACACACAGCTTAAAAAGGGCAAGACACTGCTCTGTAAACTACAACAGCATTGCTCTGTACACTCGGCATGGCAAAGCCACATCCCCACAGGCACACAGTGGAGGCAACATCCAGAAGCTATTTGGTGACCTACAGAAGAGCGACAGCTGCAGCAGCATGCCTGCAGGACGTCATATACTAGTACAGACGCACAAGGGATGCTTTAGACACATAACTAACGAGAAAACAAGGGTTTTGAAAGCAGTGCAACACCAGCAGTCCTGAAGGGGAGCAAGGCAACAGATATTTGATTTCCATTTTCCCACCCCTGTAAGGCAGCAGAATTTGTTACCTGTTTTGGGGTTGATCACAAAGAAGTTCTGGGGATTTCCACTTGTAATCCGGTAAGTCAGCTTTTCGTTAGTGCTGGAGTCAGGGTCCTGGGCTTGGATCTGTATGACAGATACATCCTTTGGGGAGTTTTCCATGACAGCTGGGTAATAGATAGGTTCAGAGGTGAGCGGGGCATTGTCATTCACATCTTCCACTTCAATGTATACTTCGATGGTAGTGTAGAGTGGGACGACACCGTGATCAGTAGCATATACTGTCAACCAGTAGGATTTTGTTGTCTCCCGGTCGAGAATATCTGCTGTGTAGATAACTCCTGCAGAGAAACAGCAAGCAGAGAAGCTCAGGAGTGGGATCAATGAAACACCACACTTATTTTGATTTTGGCTGTACTACAGAAATGTGTTCATTAAAGCTGCACATAAAATAGAAACAGAAACAGCAACTCTGGCATTGTTCTATGAATACTGCTCTACACCTCAGTCCTTTGTCCCAAGAAATGTGAAGGAGGTGTAAAAGATAATGGCTTTTGTAAGAGTCCTAATGTCACAGCCAGTTCTTTGTTGAGACTGCAGCTGGCAGAGTTAACAGAAGAAACACCGTAATTGTCTGCTGGTGATGCAAACTTATATAAACCTTGCTAGGGAGGGATATCACCATTGATGATGAATTGCACAAAAGAAAGTGTCTTCTCTTTTAAAACTCCTACCAGTGCCCTTGCAAAAGAAGCAAACCTAGGTAGCAATTTAAAATAAATCCATCCAAGCTCAGAAAATAGATGGTAAATTAAATAATGAGATCACTCAGTGCACAAAGCCAAAATCCTAGATCAGTAGCAATCACACGTTCACGCAGTAGAAACTCTTGGAGCACCAGTCTATCCTCTTTTATCACAGAGAAAGGAAGGGCTTGGCCACTCTATCTACAGCCACCATGTGAGAAAGTGTGTCTGTGTGTAACTGAGCTGCAGAGAGGCACGGCACCCATTGCTCCATTGAAGTACCACCTCCACTCCCCCCCAGTTTCACAGAATCACAGACTGGCAGGGGTTGAAAGAGACCTCTGAAGATTGTCTAGTCTAACCCCCATGTTAGAGCAGGATCACATAGAGCAGATCACACAGGACACATCCAGGTGGGTTCTGAATGTCTCCAGGTATGGAGACTCAACGACCTCTCTGGGCAGCCTGTTCCAGTACTTTGTCACCCTCAGAGTAGAAAAGTATTTCCTTACATTTACTCCTCTTTTCTAGATTGTGGCCATTAGTCCTTGTCCTGTCATTGGAAATCCTTGAGGAGACACCAGCCCCATTCCAATAGCACCCACCCTTTGGATATTTATGTGCATTGGTAAGGTCTCCCCTCAACCTCTTCTCCAAGCTAAATCGATCCATCTCTCTCAGTCTTCCCTCATATATTGGACGCTCTAGTCCCTTAAATCATTTTAATGCCCTGTGCTGGACTCTCACCAGCAGCTCCTTGCTCTTCTTGAAGTAGGGAGCCCAGAACTAGACATGGTACTCCACATCAGTTCTCATCAGAGCAGAGCAGAGCAGGAGGATAACCTCCCTCTACCTGCTGGACATCCTCTTAATGCATCCCAGGATGCCATTTGTCTTCTTGGCTACAAGGGCACATGGCTAGCTCATGATCAGCCTGTGGCCCACCAGGACTCCCATGTCCTTTTCCCCAGGCTGCGCTCCAACAGAGACAAAGCCCACAATCTGAACTTCTGAAACATTTCTGCCATGAAGGACTCCCACTGACCTCAGTTCTGCTTACACCGATTTACAAATCCACCCTGCTCCTGCAATGAACACTAGAACTATGACAACAACAGGTACAACCAGATATAGGGCACCAGATACACTGCAAGCACTGGAAAATCCACTCCTATTTGCGTAGTCCAAACATATACTGCCTTGAGCACTAAAATGCACAGATGATCAAATACACCAGTTCCACGCACAGAACCACACCAGTATCAACATAAGCAAATCCACTTCCCCACCCTTTCTGCAACACATCTACCAAGAGTATTTTCTTACAATTATACAGCATCATTAAATCACTGAGGAAAGAGGTGCTCTGAGATCTGCACCAATAAGGGGTGTGCACGTCTTTCTGGCTGTTGGGTATCAGACAGCTCTGAAACTTTCTGTGACAGTCTGAAATCTTAGAAAAGCTTTGAAGACGCTAAAATGGGCAGATAAATGTTTTGGGCTAGCTTTAGGCATTGCTGAGGAAGGTGCAGGCTCTGTGCTCAGACTCTGCAGAGCGTGGGCTGCCAAGAAGGGATCTTCCTTGTCAGTCCTACTGGGAATCCTTCCTAATGAGGTATGTAAAGGTCAGATGTAATTTATCTGCATTATTATTCAGCCTCAGCCTTACAATTTATGCATGGAATCTGACTTTTTAGATTATACCAGAAATTAATCCCTTTATGACACTGGATTCTGATAGGACCTCTGGTTTAAAAGTTAACTGAAAAATCTATTCCATTTCTTGAAGAGCAGCCATGAAAATTATGTCCCTGTGCTCCTGAGACATCATCAGAAGCAGTGGATTTGATGGCATGACAGTGTTTCTGATGTCAGTCACTATGAACAGTCCCAGTGCCAAGACAGTTCACAGCAGAACCCATCCTACGCTGAAGTTTTCTTGCAAATTTACTAAATTACCTTCATGAGGTAACAGAAAGAGGTAAGGCATTGCCACACCTGATGCAAGACAGAGAAACCCACTGAGCAAGAAGGGATGCTGCCTGTCATGAGAGAGTCTGATATTCCCCATCCAGCACTGGGCAGGAGCAACAGGAACTCACAACACAGTTCCAGAGATGCCTGTTGTACATGCACTTGTCTTGCAGGACACACTTTGTACATTTTTTTCTAAATATTGTTTTTCAAGTCTGGAATCTTTTTTATTATGTTTTTTTAATGCCAGTTTGAACTGACAGGTATTTTCCTCCAATATGACCAACCATATAGAGAAGAAAGCATCAGTCCAATTCCATTCATGTAAGGGCACAGGTCCTTTTTTGCCAACACCAGAACCACGTCCTTCTTGCACAGATACATTATTTGCCCAACAAAGGTGAGCAACACAGCCCTGGAGGACACAGGCAGTGTATTCTAAATATTCTTGCTGGCAGCAGCCTGCGCTATGTAATGACTTTCTGTAGAAACATGGGTGAAATATGTAGTGAGCTGTGATGAAAATGCCTAGAAGTCCTGATGAGAAATTACATCACAGGGACAAGAAAAGTCCATAATAAATGACACCCCACTGGAGGAAATAAATACAATAAAATCCACGTGGGCAAGGATGAGGCAAAAACTGATGCACATTAATGCTACTAGAGATGTTGATTTATTCAGAAGACAAGAAGAAATATTTCAGATCTTTAAACAAAATCTGAAATAAGTAGCATTTTTCCCCAGTGAGAGCACAGAAGGTTTTAGCAGATTAACCTCTGTTTATGAAGCTGAATTTCACCAGAACTAAGCTGATAAAAAAAAATCTATCTTCTGAGTCATTCCTTCATTTTATGACTTCTGGCAACAGTTACTTTCCATTTCTGTATTTCATAAGGAAGGGATCATTGAACAAGTGTTAGCAACTGCCAGCGGGTCTGCAACACCAGTTCTTCTTTTTACTTTTGATTTATTAAAAGGTCCCAGATATAAATTAATTCCGTTTGCTCAATATATCTTGTCATTTCACCTGTCACCACCACACAGTAGCTGGATAAATAAGAAGGTCTTTGTTTGCTTTCAGGTTTTCCACCCTTCCCTTGCCTCAGGATCACCTTCTACTGTGCTCTCAAAAGCCCTGCATAAAGTGTCTCCTTGCTGCCTACCCAAATATGGGTCTGAAGTTAGTACCCACAAGGAGACAGATGCTGCCTAAACGTTTCACTGATCTCTCTACATTGGTATGGGTGACGCCTTCCAGCTGCACACCAAACTTCAAATGAGGTGTTAACTCTGGAGACTAATGATGACACCTCATTATCAGCACTGCTTCTTCATCACTATGCAATGAAAGAAAAAAGGCTGATAGAGCTGCAAAGTACTTTCTGGGGCTGTCCACAGGTAGGCTCTCACTCACTTCAGTTGAGTGAAAGTGTGGGAAAGGCCAAGAACATCCCTGGATAAGACCACAAAAAAATTCAGGAAAAGATCTCTCTCTTAGTTCAAATCTTATAGATATGAACAGATACTAAAGAAGGACGGAACTTGGTTTCCAGAGCCCAAAGAACAGAAGAGAAGACGACTTTGGGAGCAGTTCTAAAACTTCCTGGACAACTTTTGCAGTGCACTCTTCCCAGCAGTCTGCTAGTTAGATAAGAAACTTGAGCAAAGTAATGACGCCTGAGCTAAACAAATCGACAAGAAGAAAACACTAGCAGAAATCCCAGACATTTATAAGTAACTAAAAATGAAAAGGTTCCAAGATTTTGCAGATGCGTTTCTGAACAAGACAGAAAAGCAGATGTTCCCATCCACTGAGACACTGTGCCACCGACGCACTACGGCATTCCTGCATGAGGCAGCTGAAACCCAACTGAGCAGTCTGTAATCCAGCTCTTTATGTCACCCTCAGCCAGATTTCCACGAAGGAATGGAGCCAGAAGTTCCTTGGGCCTGGGGCAGCCTCCAAAATAAAGCCAGCCATCAATCCAAAACGCAGTGCCACGACATTCCTCCAAGTATATTTGCCCTATGCAATTCACCAAGCACCACGTGCACTGTGAACACTGCAAGTGAAAAATAACAACAGAGCACATTAATCTCTGATTAAGAACCTAGGCACATTTAGATGTAAATTAAGTGCAGCCCTCGGGCTTGGCAGTGTGCCAGCAATGCAAAGGTTGTGTGCTTGTTTCTCTTAAAGGCTTGTTCTCCCTTGTTCCCTGGGAAAATAATGGGATAATGTTTTCTCTACGGCTCCTGCCAGTGGCACAGAGTGAGACACTACATTAAAAAGAGTGAAGGCAAGAGTGAGAAGCTAGTGGATATTAAAGTGGACAAAGAACCAGCAAACTGGATTTCCTTCCAGTCTCTCCCACTGATTCGTTGCACATCTTTCAGAAGACCACTTCAAAGGATGTGGTCCACTCAAAAATTATCTCAAAGTTATGTATTTAGCCTAGCCATGAGAAACCCAAGAGGCTCTTAAAACAAAAAGGGATTAGAGAAGAGCATTATTTCTTTCCATGCCTCTTTTGTGCCCCCTGTTTGTTTACGTTACGTGTTTGACAGTACTTTGTGTGTAGGTCATGAGATGAATGGACCTGCCATAGCTCTGCAAGAGAGTGTTTACTGGACCTGTCAGCCGGGGTGTTTACATAGGTGCCCATCGCCATGGATATCTGCTTTGCACATACGTTCCTCCTAAAAGTCAGATCATCCTTCACGAGTACTCTCAATAGTGCAAACAATGAAAGGAGTTCAGTTCTGGTTAGGTTTTTTCAAGGCAAGATTAAAAGACAGCTTGGTGGTCTGTAAGAAGCTGGGCAAGGAAAAGATGGAGGAGAGTACTGAGGCTCTTTCGCTGAGGAAAGTGAATCAAGGTCTGTTGACTAGGAGTCAGTGGCACAAAAAGGAGAGTGTAAATACTCAGTGTTGAGGGTATCTTGCAGGAGCAACTGCTTTCCAAAGACAGGCTAGAATCTTCCATTATTTGGCATCTTAATACTGGGACGAGGCACTATAACCTATCTCCTACCCAATTTATTGTCTTAGATGCAAAAAATAAAGTAGTATGTGATTTTCTGAGTGACTCAGTAGCCTGTGTTATAAAAGTCACCAGCGTAAGTAGTTATACTCTCGTTTTCAGCAAATGGTGACAAGATAAAGGGAGGCACCTGCACAGACAAAAAGAGGACTGACTTGGAAGTATCTGCTATTCTTCTACAAATTTCTATCACTATAAGTGTTCCACAAAATCCCTCAATTATCTCTTTTTCAAAATACTGCAATGTTTTTGCTTAATTCTATTATCTTTTCAATCATTGAGATGAGAAGACCTTCAATGATAAGATGTTGCCTGTTCTTCTCATGCTTTTTCAGAAATATGAGGTAATTGCACAAATTTGCACCTCATGCTGGAAAATTAAGACAGCCCATTTATTCCGAAAGCCTGACCCAGGAGTAGCCAGAAAGGAGGACAGGAGGAGTGAGAGGCAGCAAAGGCTGTTCTCAGCATGAGAGAACAAGCTATGGCAGCACATCCCCAGATGTTCCCAGATACCAGAGTGCTGCATGCACCTTCCCACACAACTGTAAAAACTGATAGTGCAAAGTTTACTCGTTACAGCAGCTATAAAAATACCTAATCTTCAAGATGACTAAAGGACTAGGAGTGATGGATGCACCTTCCTGGCTCCAGCCTCCAGGGCACCTGCAAACTCACCCTCAACATCTACAAAGGCAGCCATAGCTGCTTCTGCCATAGAAAGTGCCACAAAAATGCATTTCCACATCCTTAAGTCTGCTTCTCCCTCCTCCATCTTCAGAGTGAAGTGTCAGAGTACAAAACAGCTACACAGCAGAGACTGGTCTGTCCCCAAATGAAAATGACAGGAATGAGGCAGAGTCAGGAATGCCTACTGACAGTGAAGTACTCACAGCTCTGTTTCATCCTTCAAATTCAAAGGAATGAAAGAAAAAAATCAGTAATTCTGAAACACTACTAATTATTCATAACCTCCATCAAAGTCTCTGCGAGTCTCATGGCAGTAAACACAACAACTTGCTTTTCACCACAGCTGTCAGCCAAAGGTCCTTGCTTGCGTTGCTTTGCCGAGATAAAAATAATAAAGAAAAGCAGCCTGAGAAGAAAACAGTTGAATAGTGATTTATTTTCCCCCAAAACTTGTCAAACTGAAAAACAGAGGTGAAGAAGTGAGTTTACACACACCTCATCCATCCTCACTGAGATGAAGCCCTCAGCCTCCGGCCGGGTCCTGCCCCCACACACTGCTGTACAGGCGGGCCACGGAAACACTTGTGAGTGTAAATGCAAGTGTCAGAGCTAATCCAGATCCCTCGCACTGAGCACAGACATGATTTTTGAAGGACACTTAGCAGAGAGCAATTGTGGGCAGTAAAAGTTTAAAAATTATGCAAGCCAATTCATCAAAGCAATGAACATAAAATCAAACCAAATTGTGATGATTTGTGGACAGGACTTTCACACTCAATTAAGGAAGACAATTTATGATTTCAAGAAAGCTAATATTATACCCAGCTCCTTTTATTTTTATTTCATTTAGGTCCTTCACATAGAATGGCTCTGCTGTGTGAGAAGCAGAGCGCACACCTCTTTTAGCAGCTATTTGTTTAGTTACTTCCATTAAGGGCGAACTGTATATATAACACACAGGACTGAACAGCTCTAGCCTAACAAAGATGTGATCGTGAGCCAGATGGATTCAGCATACTGGGGCCACCAAAGCCAGTACAAACCAGAACAAGCCATATTCATCCCTTTTTTGAATCCTCCCGAGCTTGGCAACACCAGCGCCAGTTCTGAATGTGGACGGTGATATCACATCAGCCACATACTCAACCAGAGCATGAAGGAGACTATTGCTCATGTCCCCCACTGCTCACAGCTGGCAGCTTTGAAAACCATCCTCTTTACTCCAGTGATTAAAGGCTATTTCAGCACCTTCACTGAAGCCCCCCATTGTGTAAACTGTGGCCTTATGGTTTTATTTTATAGCACAACTTTCTACAGCTTAATGCACATTAACATGCAACCCCAGCTCCTACTGAAGTGAATGGAGTTATCTCCACCGACTTTAATGGAGACTAGGTCATGCCCAGGAACAGGACCCTAACTCTGTGAGGCTGCACATACTCACCACTTCCTAATATTCTTTTTCTGGTTTAACTATAAAGCATAAATAATACAACTATAAAACATAAATAATAAACTGTGCTTGTCAACCAGTGCAAGACAGGTATCAGACCTGTCTAGGGTTTAGCTTTTAATTTTGTCTTTGTTAGTGATGTTTTGAATATACAAATGTACTGTTGCGCCAAAATGCAGTTCATGCAGTAAATACTAATTTCTGAGTTCCCAGAGCAGTAAAAGAAAAAGTAAAAAGCCAGTCCTCAGCAATGCTGTTTCCACCAACAATGTATGAGCTTGCAGATGTACCTGTCGCCGTGTTCTTACGCACAGTAACACAAATGAAACAACCAGCCAGGACTGTCACGTGTCAAAAATGGCAATACACCTGCACCTAACAGATAAGTAGGTAGACAACATACAAGTTTACAACTCTTGCTGGACACTGGATGCCACTGTGTGTTTTGGGGGCAATTTCAAGTGTGCACTCTCTCCAAAAAAGGGGCCACTGCTGCTGCTGTAGGCACAGCACTGGCTACACAAAGGAGCTGTGTTAGGTTAGCATTTACTTCCTATTCCGTTTTCCCTCCAGAGTGATTTAGCAGCAACACCAACAGGTGAGTGCAGAGGTTGCTGGGGGGAGGTTTTAAGGGAACACAGATGCTGTGCGTGAGGTGGGAGCCCGAACCAGCTTCTGGGAGGAAGAAGGGGTGGGGAGAGGGGAAGGCCAGACATCAGTTCTGATGTGGTGTTTTGGAGCTGCTGCACGCTTCCATTTCAGCTCTGCATTTCACCCTCGCAGCCTAAGCTGTTTGAAGGCACTGACTCTGTTTTGGCTTCAGTTTTCCTCTGAGCTCCACTCTGGGACTGCAGTCTTCCCTCTGGCCCCAGTCACTCCAGGGCCACACCTCTTTGCACCCACCACACCGGTTCCACACCCTTCTCACCTTATGTTGTGACACAAGTGCAGGACCCAGCACTTGGCCTTCTTGACGCTCATACAACTGGCCTTAACCCATTGAAACAGCCTAGCTAGATCTCTTTGTAGAGCCTCTCTGTCCTCAAATCCACCCAACTTGGTGTCATCTGCAGACTTACCGAGGGTGTTGATGAAGTTGCTGACTACAGGTAGAGGCAAAGTTCAACTAATTAAAGGTGATAATCATGGTTTGGTCTGGTCAAACCCCTCTCAAATCAAAACAGTAAGAATAAGTATGAATGCTTACATGTTTGATGAGATGAGATTCTCATGAATATGAGATTCATATAAATGAAAGTATCATATATATGAATGTCAACAAATACGGACTGTGGGTATATTTATATTCCCATCTAGATACGAGTGATGTGATTCAGAGGGTAGAGGCTGCAGACCAAAGTAGCAGTGCCACCCACCACAGGGGATCAGTTTTCTCAGGAGTCTGACTGCAGCTCTTTGTACCCCAAAGCAGACATCAAGGCCAAGTGACTGCTGTCACAAGGGCAGACTTCCTAGCAAAGCAGCATCTTAATGGCACTGAAACAGAGGCACGTCTCAAATGAGCTGCTGGACCTTCTAGGTTACTTACATTTTATGTTTTGAGGTGATCTTAATATAGTCATTCTTCCTTCTTTACCTTCAAATGACTTAAAATCAGTGCTGCTGATCTCATTTGCTTGCTTTATTTGGGGTGGGGGAGGGATAGGAAGACTTACAACTTCACATCAAAATGAGCTATCACTTAAATACAGTATCTTCAAGGTCACTTACACATCAATTTCAGAGTAATTTCCCAAACATATCATCAAGACACTGAACCAGATGCTTAGTCAAATAAATTCTCTATCTTATTCCATTTATGAATTAAATGAAATAAGATGTGCCAACATTTTCACCTGACTAGGCTTTATTATGGTTTCTGTATCTTCCATCACTTCCCTCTACTTGCTTAAAGAAATATCCATATTCATCTTGCTTTAGTATTTTTTTGCTTGAGAGAAAAATAAAATTAATCTTACACAGATAAAACCACAAAATAGACAACAGGGGAAGAACCAGATTGCCTTCAAAAGCACAAATACTTTGAAGAAACCCTCTCATTTATGAATAATCTCTGTCAAAGCTTAGCACACTCTATCATTGATGAACAATGCAATAAAACCCTGCAGCAAAACAAGGCTGAAAGGAGCCATGAAGCCCCAGTAATGACTAAACTGCTGCCACATACACCTAACTACTCACTACAAGCACTTGGAAATGATAGGACACACCGTGACACTGCTCTGACAAGTGGGATGTGCTGCAAGCCCGCATGGTTTGAGCAGCATTGTGCAACTTTTACAAGTGTGGGCTGCTCCTGCTTCCCTTTAACCCAGGCAGGCCCACCTTCCTCTTTGGGTTGAGGCAGAGCACAACATGATGCCCATTTATGGGATGAATTTTACGCTGTTCTCTGCACATCCACAGCATCAAATTTTCAGCCAAAGGGACAAGAAAAACATGAATATTCTAAGCCTGTGGCAGGTGTCATGCAAAATTCAGACACCTCAAGCTTTTATAAAGGCTTTCAGAATCTACAATGGGAACACATGCTCACCGTCATCCAGAGGAACAGTTGGTGGTATAATTTCACCCTAATCACTATGCATTTATCTATTTTTCTTTTTTGTATTTTTTTTACAGCATTGTGGCTCCTGGGTTTCCAGACACCTGTACAAGAAACTGTGAATTCTTTTCAAAATTGTCTGTACCTATTTATCCTTCTGTATCCATTTGTCACAGAGACATAGAACATTCTGGATTACATCCACTGCCCCTTGCCTTATCATTAGATGACACTGAGAAGAGCCTGGCTTCATCCTCCTGACATCCTTCATGTAATTATCAACATTAATGAGGTCACCCCTCAGTTTTCTTTTCTCCAAGCTAAAGAGACCCAGCTCCCTCAACCTTTACTCATAAGGGAGGTATTCTACTTCCTTCATCATCCTCATTGCTCTGCTCTGGACACCCTCCAGCAGCTCTGTGTCCTTCTTGAACTGAGGGGCCCAGAACTGGACACAATATTTTATGTGGGGTCTTACCAGGGCACAGTAGAGGTGGAGGAGAACCTCTCTTCATCTGCTAACCACCCCCCTTCTGATCCAACCCAGGATGCTGTTGGCCTTCTCTGCCACAAAGGCACATTGCTGGCTCATGGCAATCTTGCTGTCCACCAGGACCCCAGGTCCCTTTCTCCTACACTGCCCTCCAACAGGTCAGTCCCCAGCCTATACTGACACCCTGGGTTGTTCTTGCCCAGATGCAAAACTCTACACTTGCCACCACACCTTGCTGTCTGTGCACCAACCAGACTTCAAAACTCCTGCTCGCCTGGTGTTCACCTCTGCAGCTTCCCCAAGTAAACCAAATGTAGGCCTGGTACCAGCACAAATCCTCAGGCAGTAAGCACCAACGTTGAAAGCTCTTAAGCCTCAGTAATAGCTCGTTTGTATGGAGGCACTTTTCTCAAAGGGTTTGACTAATGCCCAGAGTAACCCAGATTTTCTCTACATCTCCATTAATAGATTAATGAAGAGATCAAAGTCCAACGCATGTGTTCTCTGATGAGAGGACTGTGAAGTTATTTTTGAAAGAAGAGTTTGCTCCTGGTTATTTTAGAAACAAGACTGGAAACGGAGCGAAGCTGAAGCAGGAAGAAGAGAGAGAGAAAACAAGCAAAGGATGTTCAAAAGTATCTCGATAAGTCCTGGCACGGGACTTCTGTGCAGGGTCCTCTTCCTTTACATGGAGCCCTGTATCATTTAACTGCCAACAGTACGAGAGGTCATTCTGAGAACCCTTCTGCAAACTCTGGGCAGATCTGCTCTGCTGATCTGTACCAGTGGTTAGGGAGGTACTGGGAAGTGGGGGCAGCTCTGCAGTGGAGCTGCGCTGTGATGGAGGCTGTCCTGGAGATCCCTCATACTGATGAAGGCAATGGTGACCTTACCTAGGCTAAAGGACAGCATGAACAGGCACTGGCTCTTCTGATAGCTTTCAGCACTGAGGAGTGCTGGCCTCTGTTGGTTGGCCAAAGCAGATAGGGGACCACTGGGAATTACAAAAAGGTAGGGATTGGAAGGGACCTCTGAAGATCATCTAGTCCAACCCCTCTGCCAGATCAGGATCACCTACAGGAGAACACACAGGAACACATTCAGGTCTGTTTTGAATGTCATCGGAGAATGAAACTCCACAGGCTCTTTGAGCAAATATTTCACCTAGTAAATGTCTTTCACCTTGTAGTCACATATATACTAAGAATGGAGTGATATTTTTTCTCCTTCTTTGTTGCCCTTTTTTCCAGCTTTTCAGCCTATGGGCAACTCTATGAAAAGAGTAACAACATTAACCCTGAAATCTGCCTCTATATTTCACTGAATCCAAACACAAGCCCACAGGAACAGTCAAAAAGGAGAGGAGGAGTACCTTGGGAAGGGCGGTAACTTGCACTTGAACATGAGCAGTGCAGGCAAGAGGGGAATGGGGTGCACAGAGCCAGCACCACTTAACCCCCTTTCATGGCAGAGCTGCATTTCCTCTGCTTGGAGGTACCACGCAGGACTCGAGCCAATTTTACAAAGCATGTCAAATACTGGAGAAGCAGGGAAAAAAAAGAGCTCCAAAACCAATATGAAAGGCAGAGACAGTGATTTACAGTACTGGAGTTTAAGATTTTAATCTGCTAAGCTTATTAAAAATAGATGGCGAGGCAACTTGATTAGAAAATCTATGTAAAGTTCATGGGGAAATGTTATAGCAAAGTAAAGGGCTCTTTAACAAAATAAGGTGGAAAAATAGCTAATGATTGGAAACTGAAGCCAGGAAAAATAAAATTAGCAATCAGCTTGATAGCCTTTTTATTATTTATTTTTAAAAAGCAGGTGATTAACACCCAGAATAATTTCTTCCTATCTCTAGACATCTGTAAATTAATCTACAAACTGCTGGGGGAGAATGATTTAATGCCAAATGTATGCTATGCTTTAGTCAGAGAAAAATCACTGTATATAAAGAGGTACAAGACAGACATATAAAAGTGATGAAACTGAACAATCTGGTTTCTTCTCGCCTTAAGCACTGCAGATCTGTGAATGCTGTCCAGATGTTTTCTCCTCAGAAAGAGAAGATTCACTGAACGTTGTTGGGCTGTCACAGCACTCTCAGCTGTGAGATCCAAGTGAGATCCACTCCCTTGGTCACTTTCTGAGGAGAAAATACACCCAATAGAACATAAACTTCTGGTATAGTCTCACTGTCACATATGTGCACATGCAAGAAACCAAATGTCCTGTTCCAGAGATGTGTGCAAGGCATTAGAAACAGCACATCTGTTGGCCATGACCACTTGTGAGCCTGGAGAACGACCACTGCTTCTGCCCAGGCTGACCATCAGTAGTGAGGTGCAGGGGTGGCATGTGGTGAACAACCTGACCCCCTCATGTGCTTGAGAAGAAACTCAGGTTATATAAAGCTTTCAGGAAGCCAACCTTGCGGCTTTGTAAGATCAATCAACTGCCCTTTAAACTTTCCAGAAGCAAATAATTTTATTTTTTCTTAGGTAGGCTTTCAGCTGTACTCTCTCCTCTCTTCTCCATACAGATTGAAGAAGAAATCCCCCACTTTCATCTCTCATGTCCAGAGGATATAAAACCACCTCAAGCTGCTTCTCCTGCTCTGGGCAGAAATTTCAGTGGCTGAAGCAGAAAAAAATGTAAGAGGGTGGCCTGGGGGTCAAAATTTAGTTCGGATCATCCGTCAACATCAAAAACATTAGGAGCACCTATCTCCTTGCCATTGCTTCAGAAAGGACAGGAATGTCTTTTGCTGAACAGACACAAGTGCAGCTCTAGTCAGGCTCCTAAGCACAAGAATGGTTTTTACACCCCAGTCCTCTTTCATTAATGGGGAATTAACTGCCCTCCACAAAGCAGTCCCTGTGATACATGCTTTGTGCAGATACTGAACCTCTGGAGGGAAAACACCTTTTCACCCACACTGTTATTCCTGTGTTAACCAAGGGGGGCCACTACCATCTGTGGATGGCCGCTAGCCGATGGTTGAAAAGCATCCATCGTTCACCAAACACAACCATCCATGTTCAAAGATCTTGCACAATGAAGCTGCCCCTCTCCTAGCACGGCACAAAGATCTACAGAAATTGCCAAGAGTGATCCCAGATGCCTCTAAACACCTTTCAAATAGCGGGGTCTTAGAAACAGCTACAGGAGTTGCATGGGAGGCACCTCACCTGCAGCCGTATCTGTGACTGCAAAAATAACTAGAATTCATTTCCATGTTGGATTTGTTCCAAAATCTCCTGAGCAACCTTGCAGAAAAAAATTGCACAGGATCATTAAGACAGTTAGAATTTTATTTTCTGCTTGCATAGTGGAAGTGGGCCTGGGGTTATAACAGCAAACCTAGCACAGACCCTGCACAAGCAGATGGTAATTGTACTTCTGTTTCACTTTCACATTATAATAAATCCTGAATCCAAGATCCAGACAGTATATGGGGATATACCAGAGAATACTGGTAAAAAGTAGCATTCTTTTAATCTTGGTGAAGTGTTAGTATGACATTTATCTTCAAAGATCTTCCAGCACTAAGATACTCATCTGCAGACAAGAGAATAGAAGGGAGCAGTAAGCTGAGATACACCAGAGACTGTGGTCATTCAGAGCAGTAAAGTAAAAGCTTTAAAGCAGAAAATCCTACCATGATCACTGGGAATGGTGCCAGTGACTCACTGGGTACTTCCTTTTGGCCTTGATGGAGTGAAGCAAATAGATGTGCTCTGCATGCTGCTTTCCAAAGCACAGCCTTTCATAGGAGACATTAAACTTAGCCTTTATCCCACCAGAGTCCTCTAAAGCCATGACAGCTTTCCCTGCCCACTTTCCCAGGAGATGTGGCTCTACTCAAGATGCCAGGAAGTAAAACGGGCAGCCTGGCACCCAAAGGGTGCTGAGACATCCGCATCCACCCAGACAGGACTTCGCTTATTTAGGGCAAGGCTCAGCATCACTCAGTAGGAGTACGCATCACATCCCACAGCTGGCGGATATGCACATGCACAGAAACTGCAGCAGCTCAATTTTAGAGTGTTTTATGATGAGGCGTTCCAAGCTCCCTAAAGAGGCGGGGGAAGTCAACGTCTTGATAAAGTAAATAATGAAATGCTGCAGTTCCAATATATGCTCTGTGATCCCTTGAGGGAAGCCTGAGCCCTAATGAAATAAGACACAGAAAATAAGGGCTTTGCTGCGGACACAGCCCGGCTGTGCTCATCATGCACCACAGCAACTTCTATCACTTTATCACATTTACTCATCTTGATGAAATGCTGTACACATGTGCAGACAGCCACGATATGTACAAGACCATATACACTTGCAGATACGTATATTCTAAATGAAAGAGGGTGAAGGAAAATGATTTATTTTCATTCCCATAAATGGCTGGATCATAAATGCTTAGTCTGCCTTCTCTGCATGGATTGCCTTACTAATCCATCACTGTATTCAGTTCAAAGCTTTCATAAACACTTAGCAATTGAATTTGCATTTGTGAATATTTTAGCTCTTAAAAATGTCCTTGTATTTTATGCTTTAAGTTCTTAAACACTCAGTAATACCAGCGTGGGCTTTGCCTAGGCTGTACTTTAGATAGAAAAAGTATCTTTATACACAATTCTGAAATGGAGATTATGTTTTCCCCATTTGAAATGCATCAGTATGAGCAAATAATGAAGTTGACTCTGATTATTTATTTATAAAGCAACTTCGTCAACAGTGGAAGCAATAAATCCAACCAAACAAAAGCCAGGAAATTATCCCAGATCCCAAAGCAGGAGGAAGCCTGGCTCCCTCTAATTGAGTTTCCTTCACTCTTATCTTCCCAAGATCCCTTAGATTGTTTTCCAATTTCCATTTCCATTTCTTCTATGAAATGCCTCTAACCCATGACCTCCATTTACTGCTACCCATTTATCTTCCGTGCTTAATTGAGATGTAACGTGTCCACTTGTCCAGCACTGAGCACTAAAACTCTGACAGTGGACTTGATCAATCCTGGCTCCTTCAGGAAAGCTCACTTGGGAAGCTGCCACTCAAAACTCCAGTGATGAACAGGTAAGTCTGTTTCATTAAACTTGAGTTTACCTTATAAAAACATACCATGGTGAGGACCAAACCCCCAAGAATAAATAAAAACATCTTTGGGTTTATTTGCTTTTTCTGCTACAAGACAGAATTAGATTTGTTCTGACCCTCAGAGGGTACAAGGTGACAGCACCAGTGGAGAGAAAACATATAAAGTAGCTTTCAGAAGTCAATCATGCTTTGTCTTCAAATAGAATAATTTTAAATGTGGTGGTTTGCAATCAAATTTCCTCTCCGGAGACTCAGTGTACAGAAATTGCTGAAGGATGGCATTGTTTAGAAAATAGTTAGACTTTATACAACATCATTTCAGGAGCTCTTGACAAACATTAATAAAACTCCCAGCAGCCAGGTATTTCTGCACCTATTTAATGGAGGGCTAAGCTTGGCATCGGAGAGCCAGAAATACAGCAACACAGAAAGAATAAAGCTTCAGCTACCAAGCAGTCATTTTAGTCTCACAGAGCAATGCTAAACTAAAGCAGGAGAGAACTGAACAGCAATATCTTAGCCTCTTGGAACGACAAAATAAAATTAATACAGCACCCCAGGTTGCTATTAAATTGTAAAATTTGACAAAACATATTGTGGTCAGAGATTCAGCCTCTCAAAAAAAATACATTAATCACTCCATGCTTATTGAAATGACTAAATGTTTGCACCAGTGACACTAAGCAAAACATAAATTCACTGCGATCCTGAAGGCAAACATCCAGTTGGAAAACCTGTCACTCAAAACCATTATAGCAGGGACAAGGCTGGAAACTCCATGGCCAAAATGTCTGAGAGTAGCGCATGCCTATTCCAGGGGCCAGAGGTGTAACTGCAAAAGGTTATGGCCTGGTATGGATAGTTGCACCAGTAAGGTCTGGAGAAAGCAGCAGCCTGGCTGTGCCTGAAGGTGGCCCAGGAGAAGCACAGCCACAGCACTGCAGGAGCCAACACTAGGCATCTCCCCATACACTCCCAGGGGTCAGTGCAAACCAGAAAGAGGTACCCAAGGAGGGTGAAGCACTTTGAGCAATAGCTAAAGACAGGCAGGAACAAGAAGTATTGGCTGCTCTATCTTAATTTCTGAAAGAAGGCGACAAGCAAACCATCTCTCCTCCATCTTCTGGAGTAGTCTCCAAAACCTGAAGCAAGGAGTATGTGTGACATTTACACACAACGACACTGACAAGCAGGTGTCTGCGTGGCTCCCAGCTGAGCAGAATATTAAAGTTTATATTACAACCATTTATAAGCTGAAAGCTATGCTGGAATTACTCCTGCTCTCTCCCTGTGTCTGGGTGTCTGATGGCCACAATTAATCCCATGTGAGGACAGCGCCACTCATTGCTTTCGCGCCCGGGTTGACTCTCAGAGGCTTGTGTCTGCATATACGTTGGCACGGGAACAACTTAGTTGAAACAATCTCTGCTATGTGGCACTGTGATCATGCCAAACTTTGCCTTAACCTCAGTTTGATCATGCCAAACTTTGCCTTAACCTCAGTTTGATCATCCCAAACTTTGCCTTAATCTCAGTTCACAATTCCAAGCATAATTGTGCTGTTGAGGTTTTAAAGTATCACAAAATCACAGAATGGTAGAGGTCATCTAGTCCAGTCCTGCTTGAGCAGGTTCTACTACAGCAGACCATGCAGATAGATGTTCAGGCGGGTTTTTGGTGTTTCCAGAGATGGAGAATCAGCAGCCTCTCTGGGCAGCCGCTGCCAGTACTCTGCCATCCTCTAGTTAAAGACCTGATCCTGCAGGCCACTAGAGACATGGCAGCATTAGTTTGCCTGGTGACTACTTTTAAGACATGCACTGGCACATACAAAGCAAGTTTTGATGGAATGATCCTTGCAAAGGGCTTAAAGGCACAAGCATAAATTAAAGCAGAAATTGAGAATAAGGAAGGTCTGTGAATATTCATCATTGAAAGCATCACTGTGAGGTCAAACCAGAGAGGGAAGCAGCAATGGTGCCACAAGGACATTGGCATTCCCAGCAGAAGCGCCTCAACTCGCCTGCTACCAAACAAGCATCTGGTGCCACCTAATTAAAACACCAGTTCCAGGAGGTGACATCCAGCATCGTGAATCAAATGAAACATCTGCTAATTCTTACAACAGCCAGACAAAACAAGCCTAAAGAAGGCAAAACAAATATGCACACACACACACACTACTAGCTTTGGCACTGACATAGTGACTGAACATAAGAACCACATTGAATTCCCACATTATTAACCACTGCATCTTCAGTTTCACGGATCGACTGCGAATGTGCTACAACACATGCTCAGCCGCTCAGAGGGCAAAAATGGATCAAGTTTTACAAAAATGAGTAAACATTTCACCTCACAGCACTGCCCCGTGGAGGGGAAAACTCCCTTGAGCTCACGCAGGCTAATGGCACAAGCTATTAACTCAGATGATTAAAGCGCTGGAGACCGCGGAAATCTCGGTACATGCATTTGCACAGCACAATGGAGGGTGGGTTTTCCCCGGTGACAAACAGATACTTTATTTTTATTTCTGCCATAAATAAACGGGGGGTTTTTAATAGGTATAGATGATCAGGCATTTACATGGTTTCCAGCAGAGTAGCAATATTAAGCTACTACGTTACAGCCATTCATAAAAGGGATATATTGCTGGAATTACTTTCTGCTGTCATTATTATCTAACGATCCCTACAATAGGTGTTGTTACTGTAGCAATAAAATTATTAGGTGCTGAGCATTGCTGGAAATCTGTAAGTAACATCACAGAGGTGAATCCTTTGCCAAATCATGGACTACTTTGGTCTTGTAAGCTGAAACCCACTGGCTCCTAAAACAGAGCAAGGATGTAGCCTGTGGTCTTGGTTTTGTCATCCTTTACAACATTTTTATACCAGAAGCCTTTAAGGGAAATGATTTAACCCTACACACGAGCCTAGTGCAGCCCTATGTAACAGTATTTCTAAAAGCAATTCATTTCAACACAGAATCTCACCAGCACTTTGTTCAGTCCTGCCTTCCATCTTTCCACTACTCTTACACAAACTTCATGACTATCTTTCTTCAAACTTATCCTCTCTTTTATTTTTTTGTTGTACCCTAAGACTGTACAAGCGAGGTTGTGCTTAACCTGAATGAACCTTCCAGGATATAACACCACCTCCCTGCTCTGCTACTGATTTTAAGCAGCATTTTGTATACAAGAGCTAATCAGAAATGAAGCAAAAGGACAAAGAGACTCCAGAGATCATTAGGTCAATCTGGCATTGAGGGTGGAAACACACGAAGGCATTTTGGAAGTACTGCTCAAGGAAAATCCTACAGTAATCTTTAATGACCTACTTCTGCTCAGTCAAAGAAAAGGAGTTGGATTTGGGGGGATTTTTCTCCCCCTATGATGGAGAAGAAAATAGGAATTTCAGGAAGGGACAATACACAAGCTGATTGCAGCAACCTGCCATGGAACTGGCAGGGGGTGTCTGGAAATAGACACCAATTTCCATTCCAACCGGAATGGGAGCTTCTACATTAAACGGTATTATTTCTGAGCAGTCAGCAGAGAAGGAGAAGCTGATGCAGTAAAACACGTGAAATTTCTAAGTGATCAGAACCAGAGAGAGAGAAGGAAAGTAACTGAGGTGGCAGCTTTGCTCAATACTAAGATGAGGGGGATATCCAGAAGATGCAGCTGCCAAGACAGTCACTGAACAACACACTTCAGAGATAAGAGGCACCAGTCATTCTTTGAAGCAATCATAGCTGCCAAGAGCTACAGAGAAAAGAGTGAAGGGGATAGAGGGGGTCAACTGCACAGAATACAAAAACAAGTCAAGGCCAAGGACTGGCCTGACGCTCTGAGATTTGGCCAGGGGGTGATAATTTCTGGGTTTAGTCAACCACTATCTCAGTGGAGTAGAAAGGGCAGAAACTCAACGAGAAGAGAGTTGGCAGCAGTAAGAAGAAGGCAGCCAGAATACAGAGCAAGAATAAGGAGCTTGGGTAGGAGAGAAAAGTAGAAGGGGTGCCTGGCAGCAGCAGATATGCTTGGAGAACTGTAGGTTTTTCCCAGTCCAGGGACACAGAAGCGGATCTGAAAGTTGAAGGGATGCCAAAAGATAAAGCAGGGTTAAGCGAGGTGGCATGAACAACAACTGAAGAAGGTCACAAGGGATCAGAGGAGATACTCAAGAGAACAAGTCAAGAGCGGAAAGAATGAGGTTTGTCCATTGCATGCTTCACATGACCGAGCAAAGAAAGAGAATTTCCGTCCAAAACCACCATCGGTCACTACTCCTCAGTCAGGGGGAAGAGCTGTGCCCTCCTCCTGCATCCTCCTCAGCTGGTCCTCTGAGGCCTCTGTGTGTCAGCCATTTGTGAAAAGGCATTCCAAAATCTGTCCCAGAGCAGTGGCATCACAGAATCACATCTTAAGATTAAAATTCTGAAGTGGATTGATATAGGACCTATGTTAAATAAGGTACAGTACACTCTTATTTTATCCTCCTATTCCTTCTAGTTAAAGCTCTGCCTGGCTATAAGAAGCAATGACTTTGACTTGCTGCCATCTGCACTTACTACACTGACAGAGGAATAACACGTACCAGAGAAGTCTATTTGCCTGAATTTCCATTAAGACTGCTGCAATAACCTCTAAGCAAATGTTGCATGAAATCAGACCGCCATTCACACCAACGCTAAATCTCTCGTGCCCTCTGAAACAATGCCGGTCTCACCCTCCGGTTTTCAAACTAAGGGCAGCTGTAAAACTTCTCCATTGGTCATGATATCATGTACGTGTCACCCAGAGAAGTGTTCACACTCGATATATTTACTATCAACTCCAGGGTACAATTCCTTATGCTATTTACAGAATGCAAAAATATGTCCTGGCAGTTTATAGGGGAAAAAAATGTCTGCTACAATGAGACAAGGACAGAGCCATTATAGCCACAATTACAACAAAGCTGCAGTTACTGACCCCAGCAACAAAGGCAGAGTTGGGGGGAAATTCTCCGTAATATTTTATATCCTGAACTAATTAAAGATCTCATTCTCCAAACCACCAGATAGCAAACACAAGCAGTGCCTCCAGACGAAGGATTCCTATTTTGATGGTTACTGTAATGAGCACGTTCCCAAAGGAAACAGCCAATAAAAAGCATCTTCTATCTGGAGGATGCTGAATGAAAGCTGGACTTTCCTTAATTTTACTGCAATTCCTTATTGCACCATATCAGCCTCCACCAAAGGTCTCAGTTCAATTTTTCTGTAATGAATTTGGAGACTCAAAAGAAAAATTCCATCCCATCTTATCCAGCTAAATTTCTCTCCTTGACTTAGAGCTGACAATGATTACGAACAAAACACTGTTTTTACACCACTGCATGCAGTTTTAATTAAAATTTATTAACTTGAGAGAAACTATCTCCTTATCACCAACAGACAAAAATGCCTTTTGTTGTGTTACTAAACTGATGTTTCAGGCAGTTCCATCTCTACAGCACTGTGCCTAGCAGCAAATTATACTGATCTGTTCTGTCTGCCCCCCTTTCCTTTCCTGTGCGTTGTGCCGCGGGCTAAGAAGACCACACTAGTGACTTCTGCAAAATTGTAAACCTGAAGCTTCATGTGTCTGCTGAATCACAGCTTTCCTTATCAAGTTGCTCGACCTTGTGTACCTTGCTCACCTCTTACTGTAAGAAAAACATAACCAGGGCCAGGCTGTGGACCACGTGAACTTTGAAAGGATCTTTAAAGTCACAATTTAGAGAAGTGACAGCTGGCATGAAGGAAGTCAGAGGGAGAGGACACACAAGTAAGAAAATATCCTACACAGTACTTCTAGAAAAGCAGAAAATTTAAAGTGCCACCAGGTGCCAAGACGGTGTGAAACAGTAGGGAGCTGGGAAAATAAGCTGCAAACCAGGAGAACACAGTAGTCTACCAAAAAAAGTGGATTATGTTTGGCATATTGGGAAGATACTATTGGAGATGATGTGATAAACACAAGAGTTACTAATGACCTAACTAGTACCTTCAGTGACAAGGAGGCAACAGAAGAAATTAAGATCACTCAGAGAAACCATTAAATGGACTTAAAGGATGTGCTGAAAGTGTGAGTACAAATGAAACTCATAAATCCAGGATAAGAACAATGAAGAAGAGGATGCACAAGAGCAGAACTCACATTTAAAAGACAGACATGCTGGGGGATAAGATTTAAAAAAAAAAAGGCAGGATTTTCTCAGGTTAGCGGACAGAAAAGAGCTGTGGCACTAAAGGCTGGTCAGCCAGGTGAGGCAGGATGAGGCATCATGGCTAAAAATAAGAATAGAAAGGAACCAGCAGTGTTCTCAGCAGTGTAACTCTTAAAACATGATTTTACAAGTGGGTTTTATTCATACATCTGTTGCATCAAGTGGTCAGGAACAGGGACCACAGACAGAGATAAACACAACTATCATGGCCACTTAAATCTTTTTATCTTAAGGAGCAACACCATGGGGGGAAAAAAAAGGCAGAAATGACGAGAGAAGTATTTTCTTGGAGAGGAGACAGGGGCTTACTTTGGCCATGGAGAGAACACACACAAGCACAAAAAAAGGAAAGGCTTCCCAAAGTGGGCAGGTTCCCTGGGCTGAAGTGCTTAAAGAAGGAATAGAAAGATTATCAGGAAAAGCAGAGCAGGAAATCAAATTGCTTCAGTGATAAAGGACATTCAAGGTGAGAGACAATACAACGGGATAGGTATTTACTGCAGCAGATTGAGTGGAGCGGAATCATTTACGTGTGCTTGGAGAAACAGCGCAAGCACTGCAAGCAATCACACCGCAGTAAATAAACCAGTAACGCACATGCAAATGAGGACAACTACCAGAGTGTGCACAGGAGATACGGCAATTGCCGCGAGACTCCGTAATGGATCCTCAGAGCCCAGCCAAGGGGCCTGGGAGGTGGAACAGGGATTCCATCTCTATCACGGTAGAAGAAAGCAAGCGCTGCCCTGCACAGCCTTTCCTCTGCTAACCTGCTGCGCACAGATACAGAACAAAAAGTGCCTAAGCTCAGGAGAAAAAAGAGATAGTTTCAATTCCTTTTCTCACCTTCTTGAAGATAACCCACCCAGCTATGCAAACACTGAGTTAGTTCAGGTTGATGATCGTGAAAATCAATCCATCTCCATTTAATGGGATTTGGCAATTGGCCACATCTAGTTTCCAGTAATTTTGAATGGCTGCCTAACCAGTCCTCAAGCAACGCTGTAAAAAGACAAATACTCTCACAACCATAATGCTTCCTCCTGCAGTGTGGTGCTTTTCCCACTGTTTATAGCTATACAAACTCAAGCAGACCTCTCCCTTACACATTAATTCCTCCCTGTGTAAGTGCTACTAGCACATGGTAAAACATCCGAATTTGGTCTCATGGACTATTTTCAGATGTTCTCTGACAGTACTGTGTCTTAATGCACCCCTTCAGCTTGACTGAATGCCCATATCAAACTCCTGGCAATCTCACCATCTGTTCTGGGTGACAGCACCCCACAACGCACCAGTCTATCTCAGGCCAGGCATCTTCACTTCTTCCCAGGAAAGGCTGGAAGTTGCTGTCAGTTCATCCTGTTTAACTGAAAACTAGACACAAACCCACAGCAATATGAGACAAAACCCCTCTCTTCTGTTGTCCTTACCACTAGATTGAGTTCAGGAGCTCTCCGGTCAGACCTAAAGCTGAGAGTAATGCACTGCAGAGAGCATTCCCCAGTGAAAGGAGAATGTTTAGAGAATGAATACTTATTTTATTCAAAATCAATTCTTTTAACTCCTTTTTGTCAGGGCCAGCCATGGAATGCAACCCAAAAGTTTCCTTGACTTCATGGCTTCCCTGGAAATTCCTAAGCAAGTCTAAAAATTGCTTTTATTTCAACTACTCATTGAAGGAACCTCTTTGTGTAGTGGCTCTTCTTTGGCTGCCTAGTGTCAGGACACAGATGGGATAGCTTTACACTTAGCTGAGAAGAATTCACATTAGAAGCAAAAGACAGACTCAAAGTGATAAATCCTCAGTCATTGCTGACTGCACCTCTCCAGTTGCCAGCTGAATTGTAGTTGTATAGTTGTGCTGGAGCTTTTCACAAATGACTTCTTGGCAGGTTTGCTCTGGAGGTGTCCAGCTTTTGCCTTCATCACCTACCTCCCAGCAGCATCTCCTCCTAACACCCTGCAGGTTGTACTTGTAGAAACCACTTAACCCTCAAAGCTTTTCTGGGACTCCCGCATTTCATGTTGCACCGCACAGTGTCTCTAAAAATCACATCATCTAAATTAATAGTAGAAGTCAGCGGTTGACATTAACAGGACATGTCCCAACTGATTTTTGCTCATTTTTTATGAGGCTAGGGGAGGGGAATGGTGTGGTACGTGGTTTTACCCTTCTGTGGTATAGTCTATATCCAGTTCCACTCACTTGAGCTGAAGAAAAGCGCTAGTTACCTTTAGTTACAACTACCTCAACTTCTGTCAAACTGTCTGCCTCAACTCAAAACTCGCACTGATTGGCACTGGGATGGGTTTTAAAGCTGGCAGGAGGAAAAGCACTTCCCCACTTGTAAGCTCAGAGAATTTGACAAAGAAATATGCTTGGACAGCTACAAGTCTCTTCTTGCAAAGTCAGTTTTCAGAATAAAATCATCCAGTAAAGGCTTTTTCCTGACAGTCACAAATAACTCCAGCAGCAGAGTTAGAAAGTGTCTAAAAGACGTCTTAACCCATCTTGAAGAACCTATGTGACATCTCTGGCTGTCATGAAAAGGACATGGTTAAAAACATCGTTACTGAAACCAGGGGTTACTCCTGGAAACTGGATGAACACCCACACCAAAAAGATGCACAGGGAAAAGGAGCTAAAGACAAAACCCACAGCTCCAGCCGCTTCCTGTGTTGAGTTCCCAAAGCACAGACTACAGCTGCTTTCTCCAGCCCAGGAGCTGGGCGTTCTGCATCAACCTTAGGACTGAGAAACCTGAAGAGAAACAAGATGCTTATGCCACCACAGCCACACAGAGCTGTTGAGAAGTGGCACTTCAAAGAAATCACAGTGATGCGCTTCTCTAACCCGAGTACAGCTGGGGAGAGTGCACTGAAAAACAGCCACGTGGACCAAAAGCCAGTAGTTTCAACCTTCCAGTAATCAACCCCTCAGGTCCTCCAACTCTAAAAGCCTCTCCAGGCACTCTCTTGTTCTCTTCCAAAGGCTATGTCTCCATGCTGACTACCAAGACACCGCAGCCACGTAGCCACAGCAATTCTGAAGTACAGAACACACCAATTCAAATCACAAACATATAGAATAGTCCTGAATTTGAGCTTATCATCATTACTTAATCACATGTTAAACAAGCTAAGAATTAACAGTTAACACATGAAAAAAGTTGGCTTTCCATCAAAAGCAATTATAATTAATTCCTAAGAAATGTATTTCTGGATGCCAAATCAGATGGAGGAATCAACTGGGGGATAGATACGCTACTTCCATAGCTCCACTCAAAATTTTAATTAAGACCAGAAATACAAAAGTGGTTGTGGTGGAAAGGTTAATAGAAGAGGAGGAAATCTCAGGAGAAAACATGCCAGATAATCAGTCCCTCTTTCTGGCTCTTCCACACTTTTCCCCTTAATAGACAGTCCCTAGAGACACAGACATGTGAACACACACACACCCCATCACATAGATATTTTAGCAGAAAGAAGATGACCACAAAATCATGTGCTCTGCCATCCTAGAGATCCTGCCAGCAAAGTGGCTTTGAAATCTTGGCCTCTGCTGTAGTCAGAAATGAGCAGTGTCAGAAAAGCTACCAGGGAGAAGAGAGAGGTGTAACTCCGAGGATGCTGAGTGTGCAGGCTGCTCCCTAAGCAACAGCAACGCAGAACAATTACAGTTCAGACAACAGGATAACGGCTCAGAAAAGCAAGGAATGCTTTTCAGCTGAAAAGCCCCTTTCTTTTGCACAGATTTGCCTGAAATACGCATAAGAGAAAAAGAACCTGCACAAAAGAAAGGGGACTTCTAGATCTGCTCCAGATTTGGAAAATAAAGAGGAGGTCAGTGCTTCCAGCAATGTTTGTCAAAGCTTATGGTCTGCAAACATCCCCGCCAAGGACACAGAAAAGAAGTTTGACATGTGGCAGAGGAGAGGACTTCTCTGATCTCCCCAAGATATCTTACCCTTATACAACCATCCAGGCCTGGGCTGGATGTGCCCAGTTTGCAATTTCTGACTTGGCAAAGGTTTGCAAAGAATCTGATGGCCATGACTCTGACCCACGAACTACCCTCTACATTTCAACGGCAGATATCAACAAATACCAACAGCAACACTCCCGAAATCATTGTTGTGAAAGCCTGGGACTGCTCACCATGAATAAAAGCAGCCTGGGTAAAACCAGGCCTTTTTGTTGACAGTGAAAAACGGTTTTGAGGAAAACTATCAGAAAATATATTCTCATCTTTCAACAATTTCTCCCATCCACCACTACTGGAGAAGAGTGGAAGGAACTAGGACATTGAAAACAATCTCTACTGCCATCTCTCAAATCCTGATCCATCCCAGGATGCTGTTGGCCTTCTTGGCCACAAGGGCACATTGGTGGCTCATGGTTACCCTGCTGTCCACCAGGAGCCCCAGGTTCCTTTGTCCTACACTGCCCTCCAACAGGTCAGTCCCCAGCCTATACTGGTACCTGGGGTTGTTCTTGCCCACATGCAAGACTCTACACTTACCCTTGTTATAGTTCATTAAATTTTTCCCCACCCAGTTCTCAGAATTCTGAGGGCAAAGAGAGTTTTCAAAGACCTATGAAACATTGTCCTGTGGGAAGTGATTTCAAGAGATTACATGCTCAGAGCATTGTTTTGAACTTCCATTTCAGATATTTTCCTCTGAGAAAGAATATTCTCCAGCAAATCAGCCCACTGTGGTCACTCAGACAGACTCCATGAATGCTGTGAAAGGAATCTGCGGTCACCTGACAACTCCAATTGATTTAGTAAAAAGTGGGGGGTTTTTTGATGGCTCAAATGTCATTCATCCGGAAATAGAGGAGCACAGAAGTCCCACTGCCTGTGATTTCCATAAATATTCGGGCTACTTAAGCAAAGCACTGTGTATAAAGGTATCTTCACGATTATTCTGTGCTTGTAATCTTATCTGGAGAGATGCTTCCCTTTCTATTATTTATCTCACATAAAGTGAGCCATATTGCTGGGCTGTTGGGGTTTTTTTTTTTCCTTAAGATTAATTTATTGGAAACTCTGTCTGCGTTAAGATTAATTTAAACCCACTAAAACTGATAAAGTGTTGTTATTGGCCTCAATCCACACTACCTTTTAAATCTTTGAATTTTCATTCCAGGGCTCTGATGAAAGAATCATTCCAAGTACATAAAGTAATCTTTCCTTTCTGCTCTCTCTCCTACACGCCACTCTTTCCAAGTCTAATCCATTTTGTGCTTCAGTTATAAATACATAGTTCTGTCTACCTGGCACTTTAGATAACAGAGGTCCCCACACAGCACGGTCTCCCTTGACTATGTTTCACGTCAATCACAGAGACTTTCTCTCTTACTGATGCTGGTCACCTCACCCTTGCTGTAAAAGCAGAGGGATGAAATATTTCCATATGCAAAGCAGAAAGAAATCATGCCTATGCATCAGGTCTCCACACCTCAGTAAAATACCTTAAATAAAACATTACAGATCTATCAATTTGGGAATCAAACCTGGTAATAACTGACGTTCAAAAGAAATGGACAAACTACTCAAATTGAGGTTCTTTCACTCCATTTCTGTTTTAAGTAACTGAAACAGAAAAGCCAGGTGACGTGTGAAGCACCTGCTGCCACAGAAAGCTGCCTTTCTGTAAAACTACCTTTTCAACTATAGGATCTCTTTGGGTCTTTCTAAATTAAAAATCTCATCTCTCTGGAGAATTTGAAACAGAAAGTCTGTCCAGGTTCCAACACGCAGTAATGTGCAGGCACCGACGCAGTTAATACAGTGAGAACAGAACTGAAGCACAGACAGGCACACAGTTTTATGCCAAACAGGCACTAAGGCCAAACGAATATTTCATATCTTAGGGATGTAGGGCAACAAAAAACAGGTCACAAATATAGAAACTTCCTAATGCAGCGTTTGTAACAGTCGATTTTATTCTCTATGAAGCCTTGTGAGGCATAAAATGCTTTAGAGGGGTAAATAATAAATGATAGGAAGGAGAAGGAGAAAGTTATAAGGACTGTAATGTATATCATCTGATGAAATATAAACTGACATAAACCCACTAAAGGAGAATGACACAAAGAAACTGGCCCAGACAGGGAAAGCTGCAGAGGCTTTACAGGGTGTTTACAGAGTCTAGTTTTCATCTTATCTTGAACCCCATTTGCATTCTAAGATAATACAGTATTCACAGGCTGTCTAAGGGGCAAGAGTGTTGTCAGAGGACAACATTTATTATTACCCAATACTCTCCTATTCATGTTGTGAGGTGTTTTCAGACCTTGGATCAAATTTTGCTCTTCTTAAACAAGCCCTGCAGCTGGTGGGTTGCTTGCTCATTGTCAGCGCACACAAAGGAGAACAATGGCACATGGACACCCCCCAGAACTCAGAGAGGGTGATGGGAGTGCCGTAGGTCCAACACGCTCCTCATAAATATCACGATGACATTATTTATTATTAATGCATTATTTTATCATTAGTTCAGATTTAGTAGTATATCACTGTTTGCCACCCCTGCAAGCTTTAATGACTCCAAACCACCACTTTCAAAGGCTCCGTCTCACTGACAGTATTCCAAGAAATACTGTCACCAGAACCAGTGAATAGGCTTTACTGGAATTATTCACACATACCAAACTTTCCTACCTGCCAGAGCACTGAACTTGTCCCTGAAGTTTCAGTGAGCAAGTGATGCAGCTCCCGCTGCACACAGCACTCATGAGGTGAGAGCGCTCAGATAATAAGTACTTCTTTAACTAGGTCTTTCAATTATTTAGAGACACTTGGCAAATGCACCGCTAACAGCTGTTTTATAACAGATTTCATGGTACTGTACACCTGGTGTTAATGCTTCAGCATGTCTAAATGGTTTTCTAAAGATTACACAATCAAACACTGTAAGATAAAATCACTGTAATTGGAGCCTTCATCAAAGAAGAAATTACTGTTCCACTTTACAAACCATAGGTGCTACTTTCCAAAGCTGAGTGAAAGGTAGCATTGTGACAACCACAGGACTACAAGAGCTTCTCCTCATCTTACCACAAATTTAGGGACCCCACTTCTGCCTGTGGGTCTTTACCAGGCATGCAGGATTCACGTTATAATATGGAACATAAAAACCATCTCTGATGCACCTACTCTGTTTTAAGGCAAAATAAAGTTTCTAGTTTAAAATCTAAAGCACAATAATGTCTCAAATACTGTGTCAGAGATCCTTTCACTTATCCAGTGGCATCTCTAAGAGTCAAAATTGATCAGTGACATTGAAGCCATGCGTTAAAAACTGATTTCCTCAGCAGTGACACCACACTGAAAGCATTTTCTCTGATACCTAAATGCTACATAAACAAGTGGATGTTTTTAAAATGCTACATATCAAATCAGTGCCAGATAACTTTCAGCTTCCCCCAGATGTTTCCAGTAAAACAAGCTGGGTAACAGTAATGCAGTACAGATTGGCTGAATCTGATGATGACTTTAGGGAATTTACTATTAAAACAGGACTGGGGAAAGGCAGGCATATCTCCAGGTTTATAATCTGTTTGAGAATCCATAAATAAGAAGACAATTTTTCACTACCTTAATTTTTGCAAGTATTTAAATGCTGCAGGATTACTGTGACTGTGATTTGTACAGAAATGGTGTCTCTGCAGGCGTTTAGCTGCGTAGATACCTTTAATTAGTGAAATCCTGGGTTTACTGAAATTACTGTGAACCTTGCCACAAAGTCCAACAAGGATTTTGAACACAAATAGATTACGCTGGATGAGATCACATTGGAGCGCAGCAGATCAAAGACTGCATTGTGATGAATAAAGCAGAAAGATGACAACTGATGGGCAAAGCCATGAGCACACAGCCCTGCGGGCAGCTTCGCCTTACCTTTGAAAGCCAGCAACATCACCTGGAAGATTCACTGCTCAATTCATTCCGATGAGAAAGACCATGATATTGGTCAGTGCATCAATATCCTCCTCCTTCCTCCCAAAGGTCACCTTACGGAGCACCTACAGAGTCAAGCAGCAACCTCGGCACAGATCTTCGCGCCACCACCGTGATCTAACGTTCAGTTTGTTGTTGGCCTGAAAGTGAACGCCCACCTGCTTCTCAGAGTAATACTGATCGAGCCAAAACTTAACTCTCTTCTGTTTTCTACCCCTCGGGAAGTCACAATCCCACTCCAAAGGGCTGGAAATACTCTGTTTTTATTAAATCACATTCAATTACAACAGTATTTATTAAAACCAATAACTGCAACTGGTAAGAATCCCCATGTGCTTGTTTCTAGGTATTTAAATTAAGTTAAATGCACAATAAACTTTGCATTGTTTCAATTTACATGACCCCAGAGTCTTTAGGCATCCCGTAGGCAAAATTCACAGACTTATAAACTGCTATTAAACGTGCACATGTGGTGGACTCAGCGTCCTGTGCTGTTGCTGCTCTTAGAGGAAAGTTGTGAAGTGCCTTGCTGCCTTTAAATCCTCTAAAGCAGCCTTACACCAAGCCAAAATCTCCCTTCATCCCAAGGAAAGGTGCTTTATTTCCAGTGACAGCTCCAGGGAAACAGTGACAGTCCTAAAGATGTGGCATTTCTTTTCCACAGGTCTTGGCACAAGCCAGGCTACAAGAGAGTCAACAATGCCCAGGTTACCTGGGCCACCACCACAACTCACAGACCTCAAAGTTCACCAGGGGCATGGATTTTTGAGAGTTCAGTGATGTGGGAAAGTCTCCCTGAAGAGGGATGTCCACTTGACTGCAGCTGAGGAGGTGTTTCTAATGGCTTCTTCCAGTACTTCTCACTCACTGCTCTCAGAGTGGTACCCAGGATCTCATACCCCCCAAAAAAAGCCAACAATTCATACTCAAAGACTTCTTGCCTTCTCTTGCCATCCCCTCTCACTCCTGTGTGAGCCACCACTGTCCATGAGCTTTGACTTCATTTCCATCCAGAATAGAAGTGAATCACGGAACAACTTCTCTGGCCAGTTCCTGACTCCATTTTTCTTTCAGCCTTCTCACTTTTGAGCCTCATTGTGGGCTTCAATTCAAAACCACATTTAGGCAAATATCCAGTTTCATTCTGTTCTCATGGTTAAGTCTGCCTGTAACATTTATCTCAGGTTCAGACTTTTCTGAACTCACTTTTCACATCAAGTGTTAACATTTTACACATCTTTCACTGTAGAAGTGTCAGTGATGGAATCAAGCTAGTTTTTATCAGGGGAACTAAGAGAAAAGTCGATGCACAGCACAACAGATCTTCCCTGTACAAAGTTCAGACCGTGTTTCCCAAGAACTCTCAAATAAGGTCATTTGCATTTTTATGACCTAAATTCAATTTAAAATGCATTGGTAGCAACCTTCCTCAGACCCTACTCTAACCGTATCGTTATATCCCACAGACATAACTTTAGAGGAAAATATCATTTAAAAGACCAATCTAATCTGTTCCAGGACTTTAAAAAGAATAAAACCCTATTATTCACTCACTATAATTATACAGATGTAACATGACCTCAGCAAGGCACAGAGTCAAGAGTCTCTGGGTGAACTGCGCATTTCTATTCCTTACCATGTTTGATTTCTTGTAAGGGTAACCTTAACTCCAGATACACTGCATTTGCTAAATTTGTTTTGGAATAATTGCAAAATCCCTGTAATGTGCCCAGCCCCAGATTACTTTCACATACTCTAACCTTTATCTACATTCCGACACAAAATCAAGTTTACTTTGACACTATGACTCCTGAGAAATCTTTATCCAGAGCTGTCAGTGTGCCCACTCATTCCCATCTCTCTTCAATGGCTCAAGACTGTCCAACCAAACCAATTTCTTCCTCTGCAAACCAGGACTATACTGTTCCTACTTCTGCCATCTGCTTCCCCTGTGGGTTTGCTGTCCTCCTAAGACACAAATCTCATTCTGCTTCTAGCAACCAAGTCTGGCACCACAGTATTTGTGTAACACCCCGGTACAGAAAGAATAACACTATTTATTCAACCATCTACAAGATCACCTGTAGTACCTGGGTTCATCACGAATGGTCTCTCCCCAAGTGCTGATTAAGGCACAGAATGCTTACCTTCTGACAGCAGGCATTGCATGGTAAAACCCAAAGAATGAAAATAATAATCCTAGCCCATCTCACAAGAATTTTAAAATGTCCTTGCCTTTAATCACTACACTCCTTTCAACAAACTTGATCTGGCAGCAAGACAAATCACCAAAGGCAGAGCCTGTGTCGATATTAAAAATAGAAGACCACAGGAAATTTCCCCAAAGAAATCTGGCAAAAAGACATCAAACTCTGATTTTATCTATTAATTTTGACATTTTTTTTCTCCAGCCAAATAGTATCATAACCATGAACTGTGTGTGATGGACGTGAACTATCCATATCTGAAATGGATAATGGCGCATTAATAACTTTTAAGATGAAAAAGGGTCATTAGGTCACCTAATCTGACCTCTCATATAGTACAGACAACATTATTTCACTCATCTGACCCCCAACTAGACTTCAAAATCTGGGCTATACAGCTTATACACTTCCTTAAGGCTTACTTTACTGAGGATACAGGGAGATGGGATGCAGGCCATTCCAGCAATGGATCACACTCTCACATCTGACCTCAATTTATCTGGCTCCATGGGTGTTTCCTTTTCTTCCCCTCTTCACTTGCTGCAGTAAGACCCCACTGTCACTGTCTCTGGGTGAAGGCTTTTACCGTGTGCACCAATCACTCCTTGAGCTGTTTTAATAAACCGATCAGAATGCACTCCACAGTTTTAAGGTTTCTCATGGAAAAGCAGTCTCCATTATTCCCACAACTCCAGTAATTTTCCTGTTTCCTTATCAGCTCTTCTGACTCATGGGAGCACAAATGTCCTCTCCAAGAGTTTGCAGACCATTTTAGAAGTTACTACTCATTTTCTCTAGTTTCCATTTGATGCCAGTCAAAATACCAATTATTTTGTTAAGGTATCATCCAACCCAAATTTTAAACATTCAGCTCGGAACGCCAGAAACTATCCAAAACGTAAGTACAGATCTAGAGAAATAATAAGCTGGCTTAAATGGCTGTCACAGCTTGTGCTAAAATGACTGAGACATCTTCATAGACCCAATTCCAAACCGTGTGCTATCAGGCTTTGTGCTTGTAAACTTTACTATCCTGTTTGATTCTTAATCACCAACCAACTTGGCAGGCTGCAGTGTCCAGCAGCTTTGAAATGCATGAGAAAGCAAAGGAAAAGTGGGCTGCTGTCAACTGCTTCAATTGACCTCAAAAAGATCAACAACATAACAGATGCTCAAAGCTGCATCCCATACCAATAACTGTCAGTAGAGAACGATGAAGGAAACCAAGGTAAATGTATACTTACAGCAGGCTGCTTTCTCTTAAGCTGCAAATGTAGTAATTATACAGACTCCTTATTTCATAAAGTAGTTTTAATAGCCTGTGGAATTTGTTTTATTACCCTCTGCTACTGAAAACTCTTCCTGCTGCCATCTGCTTCCAAAGATCCATCTTCCCATTCCCTGGACTGAGCAATAATCTCCTGCTCTTGCAGGCCTCATTCTTCAGCCAAAATCCAAACCAAAACAACGGAAAAAAATCCTGGCTAGCTGTAACACTGAGGTGAGGAAAACCCATCTGCAAGCTTTTAAAAGCACGGGTGTGCACGCACGCCCAGATAAAACAAAACCCATTTCAAAGTGAAAGCTCTAATAAGAACAGTTTCTAATATAAGTCAGTAAAAAACTTATGGCAGGACGCCTGGAAGAACCAACAACAAAGAAAAGCATCCTCTCAGCTCTTCTTTTTTTCCCCTTTGATAACTTGGGTTCAAATACAAAGAAGAGGAGTTAGCAATTGCTAGCTGCTGGACACAGCCCGTAATCCACAGGACTAGGCTGACACGAGAGGCAGCATTTTCCTTTGGTTGTGCTTCGCAAAGGAGTGAAGGTGCTTCTACTCATTTAGTCCGCAGCTGCTGGAGGGAAGGAAATTCAGTGAGCTGGACCAAAAGCAAAATTGCTTTTGGGATATGGCAGGAGATGTGTATTTTTTAACAATGTATTGAAAATTCTTGCCAAAACCAGGAAAACTAACAAACTTGACTGTGTATAGACCAACAAGTACCACGTCTATGAACTGACACATTCATCATGGAGACTTATTTGAAAATCTAAGAAATAATGTTACCTCGTGAAGTCATTATGGACTAAACACAACTGATTTGCTTCACTACCCTGAAAACCTAGTGTAACAGAGCAGCAAGAGACGCCCGACCCCTCTCAGCAGTCCCCCAGTTAGCACTATCTATCCCCCCATCTGCCTGCACTCATCTCGGGATTGTCCAAGTGTGCAAAACCTAACTGCTGCGCTGCAAGCAATTCCCTGCTGCTTTAAGGTGTCTCAGCACCCCCTTATCCCACACAGCTTTAAGGTATCTCAACACTCCCTTATCCCACAGAGGTCTAAGGAATCTTAGCATCCTCTGAATCAGAATAAGTCTTATACTTCTGGATTTGGTGAAATCGTATTTGCTTATGGTATTCCTGCATTGAACTCTCTTTTAGCATACAAGGAGTTAACCGATCTCAGCTGCGGGGATGTTTACATTTTCCTCCCGTACGTAGAGGGGTGGAGAGGAAGGGTGTGCGGAAGTGGAAGAGAGGTGGCTGCCGCAGGGTACAGGTCGAGCAGGTGGAGTAGGCCAGACAGATTTTGGGGGTCCTTGATTGAGGACAGGGCATTTCTTTTCCCCTCGGTTTGGTACTCTCCCTATGTTTGTGTGCCTCCAGAGTGTGGTTTCGGTTTCGGTTTGGCCGGTAGCACACTGTGGCCTAGCTGCTGCTTTGTGGATCTCTGTCCCTTTTTCTGTTTTTTGCCGTTCGCCCCCCCCCCCCCCCCTTTCCTTCTTCCTTTTCTTTGTTTTGTTTTATCTTGTTCTGGTTTCCTTTTCTGTTTAATAAAATCTTTAATAAAGTTGAAATTTTTTTATTCCAGTTCCGGACGTGTGTTTGTTTTACCTCTTTTTCCCCCTTTTGGGGGGTGGGAGGACATTTCTGTCTGCACGGTTGAGCAGATTACGATTTCGTGGGCTAACTAGGTGCTAAACCGTGACAACTTGAGATTTTTCTTACTGGAACTGTTTTCTGAGTTTGAAGGCTACCATAAAAGACCATAAAAAGGACTTGGAAATATGGTTGTGGGTAACTGCCAGTGACCCACCCCACATTGGATTAATGTTTAATATTAGCCCAATTATATCTTACAAATTATATCTTCCAATCCTTTGCTTTGCCAAAGAAAGGCAGATGGTAAGTCAGCACACAACTAAGACATGAAAAAAGAAGAAAAAATCCCTTCGAGACAAGTAAGTGCAAACTGACCTACTTTCAAATGAGAGTTTTAAAGAGTTCTGGGGTTTAATTACAGTTATATTAAAGCAGTGTCTCCTCAAAAACTTCTAAAAATATAAAAAAGGACTAATTTAAAAGCTCAGCAAAATAACAGACACAAGGAGGGCTGCACTGAACCAAAATATGAGATCATTCATGCTGCTGCTTGGAGCCAGATGTAAGGCTACAGCATGAGTACAGGGACACCTCTCCAGGCAGTTTCTGGCAACCTAAAATTAGTGGATTCCTGAGCCATGAGAAATAACTGGTTCCAGGTAAGTCATAGCTCATGAAAGGCTTTTCGGCCAGGACTTTCTGTAACCCCTTTCTTGAGCATGCAGGGGTGCAAAGCTGTGTAACCCCAACTCAAGGCACTAGGGAAAACATGCTCCTTTTCATTTGCTCTGAACTTGGTGCCTGGTTATGTTTTTCAACATCCTTGGACATTTTAGCAGGTCCACCAGTGAAAAATCACCCCTTTCTATGTTCTCTTTCATCACTGTGGAAATGCCACATCAAACATTTCAACCTTGTGTTACCTCTCCACAAGCTGCAGTCCCTCACCCATTTAGCTTGTCTTAAAGAAAAGCCATTCAGCGCACCTCAGCATCACCGTTGTCTTGCTGCTCCTCCCCTGTCACCACATCCTTTTGATCACAAAATCATGGAAGGGTTTAGGTTGAAAGGGACCTTATAGGTCACGTACGCTAACCTCCCTGCCGTAAGCAGGAATGCTTCTAAAGTAGACTTGCTTGCTCAAAGACCTCATCCCCTTCTAGGGCAGAGCTATCCACAACTTCCCTGGACAACTCGTTCCAGAATCTCTCTACCCTAGTTCTGAAGAACTTCTTCCTTAGATCTAGTCTAAACCTACTCTCCTTCAGTTTAAAACCATTTCCCCATATCATGTTGCTAGATAATCTGGTGAAAAGTCCCTCTCCAGCCTTCCCATAGACTCCTTTGAGGTATTGGAAGGCAGCTACAAGGTCCCTCCATAGTCTTCTCTTCTCTAGGATGAACAGCCCAACTCCCTCAGCCTATCCTTCCAGCAAAAGTGCCCCAGCCTTTGGATCATCTTTGTGGCCTCATCTGGACTTGCTCCAATTGTCTTATGACTGGAACATGAGAACTGAATGTAGGATTTGAGGCGGTGTCTCACAAAAGTAAAGGGGGAGAATCACCTCTCTTTCTCTGCTGGCCAGAGTTCCCTTAACGTATCCTAGGACAGAGATGTATTTTTACATTAATTTTCTTTTTTCAGAGTCTCGGTGTCTTGGCGAAAAGGTGACACCGATGGCTTAGCCTCACACGGCGCACAGACAGGCGTACGCAAACGCTACGGGAGGGAACGTGCACTTCGGGTCCATTCACCAGTAATCTACATGCTTTCCACTGTGGGACTCTGCTCCTCCATACTCTGTCAAAATTAAATGATTCAGTATTTAAACCTTAAATTGGAGATCTGTATCGAAGCAAATTAATTATCATCACTCTTTATTTTCAGCCAAAGCAAAACTAAGTACGATTTTTCAGTATGGAACACTTTGTTTTGCAAATCTGGTGAGGAAAATCTCAATTTTCATGGGATGAGTAGAGATGCATTTGTGTTTGACTCGTCAGGATGTTCTTGGTTTTGGAACTGCAGATCCAGGCTGAGATGCCTCTGTAACTTCTGCCCTGGTAGTCACAGTGCTGGTCACTGCACACGGAGGCAGCAGTAGTTTTATATCGTACATTAAGTGCTCCATGATCATAGAATCACAGAATCACTTAGGTTGGAAAAGACCTTTAAGCTCACTGATTACAGCATTAACTCAGAACACCCAAGTCTACCACTACAGCATGTCTCTAAAGACCACATCTACTACATGTTTTAAATACCTCTAGGGAGGGCGAGTTCACCACTTCCCTGGACAACCTGTTCCAGTGCATGATCAGGAATTGGAAAACTTGGGATCACTGGATTGGGATTATAGAAATGGACTATGTCTCCATCTCTGAAGACACTGAAAATCCACCTGGGTGATCTTTAGATGATCCTGCTTTAGCAGCAGCTTGGCCTAGACAATTTTCAGAGGTTCCTGTGATCCTGTAACAGATGAGATTGGGACAGTGAAGCCGGAAAGCTTGTGACATTCACCTTCTGCTCACCTTGGACTGGAATCCAGAAATCTCAGTCTCACCATTTCAGAGTGCCTGCAAGTATCCACAAAACCCACAGGGAAGTCTTACCCCTGACAGCCCCAAGGGGCTTTGCAAACACATACACTAATAATAATAATTATTATTATGATTATAATAACACCACTAATAACTCTAAGAGTGCAAAGTCAAGTGGTCTAATTTAGAAAATGCCAGAAGCTGTCATCATACAAAACTTAACTCATCCATGCTTCACATCTTTATTTTTCCCAGTGGCTTCTGTCTTGCCTGAAACACACCAGACTTGGGTTCCACCGAATCATCCCACCATAAACACACGTGCTCTCTTAGAATCACAGAGTCTTTGAGATTGCAAAAGACTTTCAAGATCAGCAGGTTCAACCATTAACCTAACTGTACCAAGCCCACCACTAAACCTATTCCCTAAGCTCCAGATCTACATGACTTTTAAACAATCCAAGGATGGTGATTTGCCTGCCTCCCTGGGCAGCTTGTTCCAAGGCCTGATGGCCCTTTCCGTCAAGAATTTTCTCCTTGTGTCTAAACCAAACTTCCCGTGGCACAGCTTGAGTCCATTTTTTCTTCTCCTGTCACTCACTACTGTTGAGAAGAGATGAACACCCTCTACACCCTCCTTTCAAGTCATTGTAGGCAGCAACGGTCTCCCATCAGCCTCCTCTTCTTCAGACTAATCAGCCCTAGCTCCCTCAGCTGCTCCTGCTAAGGCTTGTTCTCCAGAACCTTCACCAACCCTGTTGCCCTTCTTTGAACTTGCTCCAGCACCTCAACATCTCTCTTGCCACATACACTCAGTTTCAATTGTCATCACAGTAATTCATCCTGTTTATTACTTAGCACACAAAGGCATTTGGCTCCTACCCCTATAAAAAGGAAAAAAAAACAACCAACAGGAGGAACAATAAAACACTTTCACACATACATATGTACTATATTAAGAAGCTCATTGGCACTTTAAAAATCCTGGTAGCACTGCTGGGTTTGCTTCAACATTGTGGTGCAAAGTAAACAGGAGTCTCTCAAGACTTTGAAGACTCAAATATAATTCCATTAGTTTTCAATTAGCAGTTTGGCCACGTACATGCAAAACAAATTGATTTTAGCACCTTATTCCTGAGACACCAAAATTTAAATGGAGGGGTTTTTTCTTCCTCTATTGTATCCTGTCAGCAAATATTAGTTACCATAACAGAATATCACGTAAATCAAATAAGCCCCTCTTTTTCATAATCACATTGGCAGCTGCAGTGACATGTTTCAATGGCTATCCACTGGAACTCATTAAGAAAGCATTATGTATAGTAAATTAAAATGCAGGGTCTATGATCCGCAGACAAAAGGATGACAAAGCTTATCAAATGTGTGCTGTGGACTTCTCATTAACTCAGGGCTTTAAACAGCATTGTCCTCTCTGAGCAGGTTACTGTGCTCAAGCATCTTTCTGTTTGTAATGAGCAGCCTGTATCTGGTCTCATGGAAATTGCTGTGAGGAAAAAGCTGTGTTCCTTAATCAAAATAAGATGAACTGTTGATTGGGGTGAGATGGGTACTAGAAATTCAGTCACTGTCATCCACCAATCTGGGGAGCACCAGAACACAGTCAGACTCATAGCAAATGGGTACTAAGCAGCGATGAGCAACGCTTGTGAGGACTTGTCTTTGCAACCCATCAGATTCTTGGGAAAGCCAAGAACAGTATCATGGTAGCAAATACAAGGACATTCAAGAGTCTCAAGAAAACAACCAGTAAACCTCCCCAGGTCTGTAGGAGGGCTTCTCCTCCATCCTCACAGGGGACAGGACCAGAATCTGGCCCTTTCTTTTTGCAAGACAACAGGGTCCACTCTCTCTGTGACTCCTTAACACAGCTCTGAGCTGCTTCAGTATCACACACTCACAACACTTCAGAGGCAACCCTGCAGGTTTTCAGAGTAGCATGGAGCAGTCACACACCACACAGAGTTAGCTCCTTAAGGAAATCAAATCTCATCCTTGTCTTGTAAAATCTCAGGGTTCCTTCAATACACCACATCAGTCTTAGGTCACCATGAAACTCTCATTTTGTTTTACGTTTGGTTGTCTCTTCATTATAGAAGGTTCACAAAGCAGCTACACCTCACAACGTGGCAAGCTGTTGTGAAAATAGCCTGAATTCCCAACAGCTGACACAAATTTTCATGAGTTTTAACACAGGGATTCACTGAGCACTTGTCAATGCATCTGACATGCGTAACTAGCTTTGCCCATAAGCTTTGCCATAATACTGCTGGACTAGCACAGAACATGACAGTGCAGACAACGTTGGTGAGCTTCAGTACATCCCTGATTTCCCCAGTGACACCACTCTTCAAAGAGCATCACTCATTCACCAGAAAATTACAAAAACAACACATCAACAAACTGTCCAGAGCCTGGCAAGTACTTAATTATCTGCAATTTCTTCGTTACAACTAGGGGCACCAACATTGATGTTCTCTGCTACCCTTCAAAATGGAAGAGAAATCATTTATTATAACAGGTCATCAAATATTCATCTGGACTGCAAAATTCATGAGCAGATGCAGGTATGGAAAGAAACAGAAAGGTTAATTGCTGCTGTTTAAACACTAACATGTGATCATGCCCTAAACCTTAATCATTGAAGGAGAAAATTTTCTATTTTTAATGGATTTTTCAATCTATTTTCAATTCATCCAAGTAATTTCTTTTCCTTGCTTTCCAATGCTAGGCGTATTGACAAGCAGTGTCACACAAAACAGCACAGCAGCAGGAGAAATACCACATGGCAATGTCATGCCTTGAAACTACACTATGCTTTGATGCCTGTTCAGATGCCAACACAAACAGAGGTTTCCCATTAGAGAGCAGTCACCACAGCGCCAACGAAGCAATCTCCAGGAGCACCAACTTCCAGCTCCGGCAGCCTTCCCAAACACAGATTAAGACGCTGGCAAGACAAACGTATTCCTGTGGTCACTCCATTTCCATGTGCTAATGCTCCCTGAATCATGGGTGGCAAGCTGAGCAATGCACTAACGTAGGGATGAAGGAGGAGAACAAGCAGGAGGAGGAAGAGGGGAGCCCGTTCTGTTTGTCAGTTAATTGTTGTTTGATGTAGTGATCAAGTCCTTCCTTCATGACTTCCAGAGGAGGAAATGTTCTGCTCCCTGCATCACTCAGCTACACAGGAGTCTCGCTAACCTGTCCTGGGGAGGACCAGAGGTCCCAAACACCTACCTAAAATAGAGACACATGCTCCCACTGTGATGCCCTTTGAAAGATCAGAGGAAAGAAACAGATTAAGAAAAAGTATGGGAGGAACTCAAGGGCCCTTAAGGACCTGCATTTTGGGATGGGAAATTGATTTTTCAAGACTTGGAAGATTTGAGGACTTAGTTGGGTATATGCCTCCCCATGGACAGATTCACTCCTGCTTGCCAGACAGAGCAAGGTATAGAACAAGGTCTCTATCGAGTTAATGGCCAGGTGAGACTTCAACTGTCCTGACAGGGTATATACTCAAAAGAACGAAAACACTCGGTGCGTTGGACCTGCACACATCAACTTGCAGAGGTAAGGTGGCCAAAGCAAAGCTGAGCTGAGCCAGCCATCAGACAACAACACTGCTGTGCCTCAGCCATTTTATAGGTTATGACCCTAGGTCATTGCAAGCAGACTTTAAAAATATTCAGATGTGGGAGTTGGTTTGTTTTTGTAAACATTTCCTTCTTTCTCGTGGGTGTCACTAGATGTCAGAGCCAGTCACCAGGTTTCCTAATGACACATTCCTACAGTTTCCAATATTTGGATTTCAATTAAGTTGTAAATTCCTCGGGTTTTTAGTGGCCATCTCTGGGGTAATTACAAAATCAATGTCCTTTAGAACAAATAAAGCAAGCCTATAGGTTAACAATATGAATGGTCGACCCATCTTAATACACTCCATGTTTGGGATGATGACATAAACTTAGGCCTTGACTCAATTTTTGTTTTTAACATGTCATGCCTGAAGCCCAAGGAGCCACCAAAAAGGCATTATTTGGTGTTACAGCCGACCCAAAGCTCTGAAGCTCCTTGATACTCTCTGAAGCAAATGTGGCATGAGGGCCCCAGCTCCTTGTATTGGGAAGCTTTACATTACCAATTCAAAGCAAAACACTCCTGACTGGGTGGTTAATCTGTAGCTTGTTTATGCACTGAACTTACTGACAGCAGAAGATGAAAAGGAGGACTCAACAGCAGCAGAAAACCTAGGAGACAACCTGCACAAATTCCAGCATGTAAAGTTTGCAGAGGCTGTATCCTGCCATCACTTAAACCACTGAGGCTGGAAACAACTGCTACTATACTGTCTAAAACTCATCTAAAATATTAACAACACAGAATTCACTTAGTCAAGAGACTAAACCACATCCTCATCAAGTCCTGGCATCTGCAGGGAACCTCCCACCAGTTGAGGCCTTCCCGTCTTCCGTGCGGGACTGAATGTCTCCTCTGGTTCCAGATTTGGTCTCCAACACACAGCCACGACTGCCAGTAACCACAATTTATATATACACATAAAGAGACATACACAGGGAGATATGAAAAATATATATATATATATCTCCAAGTAGGAACAGTAGAGAGTAGCTCAGCCACCAAAAACTGCTAAGAACAACCATTGCGCAAAAGCATCAGACTCCTGCTGTGCACATCTCCGAGCTGTTTTCACATCTCTGAGTTATTTTGTGTTTGTTTCTACTTATTTTCCAGTAAAGGTTCCCTTAAAAATATTATTCTGTGTAGGAAGCTCTGTTATCAACCGGTTGTTAAAATTCTTGGAAAGGAAGACATGAGGATATGAATTCTGTCAGTCAGGGTTCCGTTGGCAAACACTGGCTTGTCCAGGGAGCAAAAAAAAGCAGGATTTACACAACTTGTGGAAAATTGTTCTCCAGGAAATGAAATATAAGTAACACCTTCATCCTACTAATCTACTTGCAAATGGTTTCCCCACCATGATTGCAGAGTGCTCAGAGAAATGAACAATACTGGAAAGAAATGACAGTTGCCTGCTGTATGCGATCGCCCATCATGATCCTGCTCATCACAACCCAAAGCCCTCAATTTTGAAGGACTGCTCCTTTGGGTTTTTTTTCCTCTCACAAATGCTGCCTGCTGAGGGAGTCAGATGTGCCAAACCCTTCTCCTTCCCTAGCACTGCAGATGGCCAAGAGGCACCAGCAGGATGATGTTCTCTTTCCTTCCCTAGGATGCCCAGGGCCTCTGGGAAGGATCTGCATACCAAGGTCTTCTGATGCTGCAGGAACTTCCTTCTCCATAGCAAAAGCAAAAGGGTCCCATGGAATCAAATTATCTCTTAAGAACCATCAAATTTAATTAATATATCTGGTGATAATGGAAGTAGCACCATACTCAAACTCAGGTATTATGGACTTAGTGCCAAGAGACACAACTGAATCCAGCAAAGACACAACAGAAGCTCAGACAGCCACAGGAGACACTTCATGCAAAAGACACAGCTCTGAAGTCCAATCCTACATGGCCCCTTAAAGGTGCCTACATTAAACTCATCAGCATCAGTCAACAGCAGAAGCAAGTGGCAACATGGGACCAATGTTCCCAGTGCCTCTTTGCTGGATTTGGTTCTAGTGCCCACATCAACACCCACTGGATTCACCACCATTTCAGATTAAAACAAGCCAGCTGTGTTACTGGCTGGATCTCTCCAGAAAACTGCTGCTCCAGGGTAATACATTAGGATTATTCACTCCTAAACATTGTCTTCTGATTTCATTTGCCCCAGAATTTCTTTGCCTGAGGGAAGGTAGCTCCAGTCACTGAGTACACCCAGAGGTTTTGTGTGGTTTTCTGCTGGTGAGAATCATGTCTCTTTTTAAAATTTCTCTTCTTCCCCCCCCCCCCTTATTTCTCTTGCATTCTGCAGCTTCTCAGAGCTCACCAGAAAAGCCTGCTAGTGATAATTAAGCATGTAAATTGCCTTAGTGAACCAAAGTGAAACAGCTTCATGAATATGTGTGATATGCAGCTATATGGACATGAGGAGAGCTGACAGTACCTTGGGATTGTAAGTGCTGTGGTCACTAGAAAAAAACCCAACCATATTCACCCTTTAATGGGGCATCAAAACTGCCAGAACACCATGGGGCAAGAGCATTTGTTAGCAAGCCCTCTGAGGAATGAATGGCTCCATGAAATGATTAGTCTTTCATCTTTCTCTCTGGTAGCCTGAACACTGGGTTAGCAGCAATAGCAAAGGCAGCTCTCATAGGGGACAGGCAGTAGTATCAGCATAGACCTAAGCTGAAAGGGCATGGAAGAAATCCTGCTCTTTGTGCAGGCTGACCTGCCGTGCCAAACTGCTGCAAGGCAGCACTGTAAACATTTGCTGTGCAATGAAGATATAGGTCCACGTATGGAATAGAAATCCTCACAGATGATGTGTCCTTTTCCTTTTGAATATAAATTTATTTTAAAATATAAATCTAAGAACAGAAGGAAATTGTATAAGAAATTATAGAATTATTAGGGATTGGAAGGGACCTCAAAAGACCATCTAGTCCAATCCCCCCGACACAGCAGGATCACCTAGGTGAGTCTTAATGTGTTCCTGTGTGACTTGGTCCAACCGACACTGAGACACACTAAAGCACCACACATTTCCGCAGCTGATGCCTCTTGTCACTCATTTCTGGGAACACGACTTAACATTCCCCTTTCAAACACTCCAAGGCATGGTTTTACCAGAAATGGGTCTACCATCTCCCAGGATGTGAGGTTAATGGTATCAAACGGAAGGGCTGATCAGACATTGCAATGGACTGCCCAGGGCAGCGGTGGAGTCTCCATCTCTGGAGGTGTTTAAGAAGAGACTGGATGTGGCACTTAGTGCCGTGGTCTAGTTGATGTGCTGTTAAGTCATAGGCTGGACTTGACTGTTTCAGAGGTCTTTACCAACCTCAGTAAGTCTGTGATCAGTATGTCACCCTCAACAATACCACCTCCCAGGATGTGAAAACAACAGCATCCAACTCATCCATAGCAATGGGGTTTCTTCCTCCAGCAGACCACTTTATGCAGCCGTACACAGAAGCCTCTGCAAACAGGCTGAAGCTAGAACTGCAAGCTGACACTAAACTGATATTCCAACTGCTCAACTGGCACAAGCAGACTCGTAACTTTCCTGAGGCTGCTAAAGTAGGTTATTTAAGGATGTGAGCAGGGTTTTTTTTCTGTTTGTAGACTATGCCAGGCTTACAAGGCTCCGCTGCTTTACAGGGGACGAGTCACAGGGGCAGGCAGCATCAGGACATTCAAGTATCACACAGTATCACAGTATTACCAAGGTTGGAAGAGACTGTAGATCAAGCACAAGCACAGCTTAAAAGAGTAACCACCACCTTGATTATGATTCAGATATGACAATTTCCAAATCATCATCCAATGACACAGTCTACTGGTTGCATACAGGTGTAGAAAGCTCCTATTAATTTAAAGATTTAGTAAGTGAGAAGACTTCTGATAGGCTTCCCAGGGAGCTGGTTGAGTTGCCATGCCTGGATGTGTTTAAAGATCATTTGGATGGGGTGTTGAGGGATACGGTTTAGGGGTGAACTTGTAAGGTAGGGTAGATGGTTGGAGTCGATGATCCCAGGGGTCTTTTCCAACCAGAGTGATTCTGTGATTCTTTTTGAGCACGAAGGAGAAATTTTGAAAGATATTAGAAGGGACTTCAAAAGATGACCAGTGCAACCTTTCATGGGAAAGAGCCTAGATGAGATTATTTAGCACCCTGTTCAATTGCAGCTTAAAAGCTCCAGTGATGGAGACACTACCGTCAGTCTGGGGAGGTTGTTCCAATAATTGATTAGTCTCACTTTATGGAATTTCTTAGATGTTTCAGCCTTTCCATCTGGCATCACAACTGCAAACCAAAGAGCAATTCCATTCTCTTCTCACCTCTTCAGCCTGACCTGCAGAAGACACGTCCCCTGAGCACAGTACTTATTTTTAAATAAATATCAGCACAATCCTCTCTCAACTGCATTAAGTGACTGTGCAAAACAAGGAAACTTGCATCTGAAAACAAGAAAAAAAGCATCAATCTCAAGTCTTTGCTTTTAATCTTTTAAATTATGGGGTTTGTGTTATTCACAGATAGAGAACATATAGAGCCATATGCATGCAGTTTTATACTGCCTGTTCCCTAAATTATTTTCCTCAAGACAGGATATTATACTGTTACTATATTTGTTCTCTCCTTATTTATATTTCTTCAGATTTACTGCAAAAATTCTGTAACAGATTATACATTTCTGGCTCAGTGTGGAATTTTTCCGAGAGAAGTATTTGGTTACATTTGGTTAGAAGTGCAATTACAAAAATACAAACATGCAATTTACATACATAGATATTAAAATAGTCAGCGTGAAACCCACTTAAAATATTTGGCAGGGTATTTATCTAAACTGCCTCAATTTAATACAGATGTGTCCTAACAAATAAAATGTGTTTTGAAATCTGTCATCATCCCCAGCCAGATAATCCATTGTCCATATCCTTAATTTGCTGCATATTTGGCATTATAAAAAATGCTGGAGACAGAGACAACAACACTATTAATCATTCTTTATTTACCTCGTGTTCATCAGAGGGATCTCTGATACACTCCTGGTGATATACAAACCCAGTTTAAGTTAGTAAATGCTCACTTACAGTTTGGAAAACCCAAAACAGTAATTACACCTCAAAAATCAGGATCAATACAAAGAAAAAAAAGACTAGAAAAGGCAAAACAGTACCTCATCCCACCAGAGGAGGAACAGTTCTTGCAATGACTTTTAGATGGGATTTGAATAAAGGAGAATTTTTGTAAAGGCCTAGGACACACAGACTAACCTAGAAGCACATGAAGTCAAGCCCTATTTTTTGCTGTCCCACCAATGTGTTGTCTCCACTGCCCTCAGGCCTGGAGCTGCCTGACTTCAGCTACTCTGGTCACTCACTGCCTCCAGAAGGGCTCTCTTAATTCTTGGGAGTTGCACAGGAAGACAGAGGAAAAGCCTGGGCTAATGTGAAGTTTTCCACATTCATAGAATTACAGACTGACAGAATCATCATGGCTCGAAAGGATCTCCAAGATCACCAAGTCCAGCCCTCATCCCAACATCTTCCTAACCCCTAGATCATGGTCTCAAGTGCTCTATCTACTCATTTTTTAAACACCTCCAGGGACAGTGACTCCACCAGCTCCCTGGACAGCCTGTTCCAGTGCAACACCTCCCTTTGAGCTTGCAGTTTAGTTCAAATATTAAGGTGATAAAAAAAAAGAAAACCCAGCAAACCTCTGCATCTAACATCTGCTGAATTCAACACAAGCTTTGCTCTGTCTCTAGTGGGTCTGGACATGAGCTTGTACACAGTTTTAATTTTCAGGCATGTCCTCCAATGAGGAGTGACCCTTTCCAGCACCCACAGCCTCTCCTGATGGTACCTCAGCTGTACCTTCACTGATGGGGTCCCCAAGACACTCTCAGCAGCACCCCTCTCCTTGTGTTAAAAACTAAGGGCTTCGTGAAGCTGTATTTAAGTAGTAACATATGGCCTCTTCCCCTATTGTTTGAACTTTGTTATCTCAAAACGTTGACATTCACACACTGTCAGCAATATAAAAGATTTTTTCTTTGTTTCATTTACCAAAAAAGAACTTTCATGCAGTTTAACAAAGCTCAGCTGTACAAGGCGCCTCAGTGTGATGCCTGTGCCATAAGCATCTGCCTTAGGAGTTTACACAGGTCAGCAGCAAACGCGTTTCAGGAATTTCACTCCAATGAGTGTCCAACTGCCAGGTAAAAAAAAGGGACAAAAAGCTTTTTGTTTGTATTAATTTTTCCTGATATTGCTATAAGGTCTCATACCTGCCATGTAAAAATACAGCTGTTACATTATTCTTTCAGGAAACCAAACAGACTTCCGCAGTGAGACTGTCTGAGGGTTATGACAGAGCACACGCACTTCAGCTCAAACCCCAGCGCATCTGTAGAAAGAACCATTAAGGATGATGGAAGCACTTGGTCAATACAAGTTTCCATTTAGACCTTTGCAAAGACCACAAAGCTTTATTTGTGCCACACCAACAGCCTATGCAGCGAGACCTACAGCTAGTCCCACACAAGCTGGCCACCGCCTTCCTGTCCCTGGCATGGTGAGGGGGCCATTCCAATGCAAAACTGAAACAAAGCTTAAATGAAATTCAAGCAGACTCTTACAAGTCATCCTTCAACATCACTTTTGGGGCATCTTTCCAAGCGATGAGCTTGCAGGGGTCCTGGTACAGTCAGCGATGATTTAAAGCTGAGGTGCTATCCATGTCTGGTGTCGAACACTTCTGAGCAGTGTTTACTGTCTCCTAGTGATGATTTACAGGGCTTGATTACCCATTTTTCATTACGACCAAAAGTGAGATTAAAATGTTTCAGCAGCAACTGCTCATATTAATCTCTGCTGCTGAGGCTGGGAGTGGAGCTGTCACTCAGGGAAGAGATGGCATCCCAGCTGCCAGCACCACTACAAGGCAAGAATCATTAAAAGCAAATACCTTCTTATAAGATAGACTGGAGACAGGGAGAATTGCAGCCAGCCAAAGACGTTTTCTGAACGGTAGCCAACATACACACAAAAGCAGCCAAAATTCACTGATCATCCTCTGCTGATTTCATCTCAGAAAAAAAAAAAAAGAAAAAACTTGCTCAGCCAATACCAACGCTTTCCACAGGAATAACACAGGCATCTTAACTCCCTGTATTTAAATCACCTGTTGCTTTACGCCTAATAAGGAGCAAAAATCAAAGTGCAGGCAGGATTAATAAATTTGGTTGGACAGAGACACTTTAGTGAGGCACCAAGAAAGTTCAGCTCCAAATACGGAGCAGTGAGATGTGGAGCTCGGAGATGTGTATGGGCAAGCAGTGGGCAACTAGATGATCCTGTGGTCCCTTCTAACCCTGATTGACTCTATGACTTGGTCTAGGTGATCCTGCTGTGGCAGGGGGATTGGACTAGACGATCTTTTGAGGTCCCTTCCAATCCCTAGTGATTCTATGATTCTATTCTAACCCCTCTGCTCCCTCCCAACCTGCACTGTCCCTGTCCCAGCTCGGCGGGGAGAATTTATGCTACCTTTCCAGAGTGAAGAGGCAGGAAAAAAGAGAGAGAACATCAAAGTGCCTTCATACTAGACTCCAGACTGCACGATAATATTCTCTCCATGTGGGAGAAAATACTAAAACAACTCCACACACACCAACCCACAGGTCACTCTGTTATTTTCATGGGATTTTGCAAATACCTGAGCAATCACAGTTATTAAGAGTAGAGACACTTTAGTGCCTGATCCATGACAGTAAAAAACGCAGCTCAGAGGGGAGTGCAGTGTGCTGCACATCAAAACCAAATAAATCACAATTATAGACTGCTCTGCTCCATAGCAAGGGGAGACAAGCCTTGCTTTCTCTGACTGCCTGCCTGCCCCCACGTCTGACACCACTTTTTTCTTATTTTCTTCATTCCCAAAAATAAAAAAAAATAAAAACAAAAGCATTTACTATAGTAATTTACTACTGAGGTCAAGAACGTGCTCCAGGGGTGGTAATGGCAAAGAGGAACTACAGTGGGAATACGAACAGACACTTTCCTCCAAACCTGCTTTGATGTGCCGTTCCTACGAAGACTGCCTTTCTTCCCTTTATAGCTTTGGGCCTGTGAAGACTTTACACTTTTTTCTCCTTTTTCTTTTTAATTTTTTTTCCCTTCCCAGTTGTCCTTAACACAGAACCCTTCCCTGACCTCACAGTAATAACAAACAGAAGATGAAAAATCCATGTGCCGCCTTATCAAAGCCATCTGCAGAATTTAAGCTTTCATTTGAAAATAAAAATTAAGCTCCTAGCCTTTAAACGTTGTAGAGATAACCTTATCTGCGTGAACTGATCCACAGCCATCTTCTATTTCTACCCTACTCTGTCTGATTTTTTTGAGGGCTGTAACTTCTCCCCACAGTCAAACAATTGTGGGAAAACCATTTCACAGATGATGTCAGTTTGTCTTTCCCAAGCGAAATCGCATCACTTTCTCACTGCTGATGTGCTGAGAAGCAGAAGGAAGGCTTTTGTTGCAGGACATGGACATTTGTAACACGTTTATAACACAGCTAAGCTCAAACCTCACTTGTTCACCATGAGAGAAGACCACTTTTGGGTGGAATTCACCTCACCAGTCCACCACAGGCTCTTGTAGGTGTGACTCCTTAGACACAGTTCAGACACTGACCTTAAGGTGAACTGTTCTCAAGATGCCTGAGGCTACAGAAAAAAAAAATGGCCTCAGTGCTCACAGCTCCTACTAGAGACATGGCAGGAAAATTATTAGGGAAGATATGGCAAAAATGACAGCCCAAGATGATGGATGAACCTCACTGCAGAGACGAATTTTTCCCAAGTTCTCCGTTAATCATGCTCCGCAAAACATCTTTTCTCTGTTCAAACAGCCATTGCTGTGATCTTGACCACAGAAAACAAGCCACCCTGGTCAAATTGCTAAGAGCAAGCATTTGTTCATCGTTTAGTCTCTTACCTCCAAACAAGGTTTCTTTCTCCTCAGGGAACAGACAAGAATAAAAAACTCAACCAAACAGAAAAAAAACAAAGAAAGACTCGGCATATCCCCAGATAATTAAGCAATGAGAACAAAAGTAGCCATCCACCCATTCTCATCCTGGTAGACAACAAGTTTGAGAGAAGCAACAAGTAATTGACTTTATCTATCAGCAATGCAGAGCACCTCAAGCATGAAAAAATCTCCTGAAGGCTACATAAGTCATCTTCACTCTTCTCAATGGCCAGGATGAGTAGGTGGATACTTGATTTCAAGGTCAAGAGCACAAAGCACAACTACCCAGTAATATAATACGCTTTCCTCCGTGATGAGGAAAGGCTGGGGGAGCCAGATCTCTTTAGCCTGTAGAAATGGAGACTGAGGGGTGACCTCATTCATGTTTATAAATATGTGAAGGGTGGGTGTCAGAAGGATTGGAGCCAGGCTCTTCTCAGAATCATCTAATGATAGAACGAGAGGCAACGGGTATAAGCTGGAACACAGGAGGTTCCACATCAATATGAGAAGGAACTTCTTCACAGTGAGAGTGACAGAGCACTGGAACAGGCTGCCCAGACTGGAGACGTTTAAAACTCATCTGGATACATTCCTGTGAGACTTGGTCTAGGTGATCCTGCTGTGGCAGGGGGATTGGACTAGATGATCTTTCAAAGTCCCTTCCAATCCCTAATGTTCTGTGATTCTTTTTCAGAATCAACTTATCCTTTAAAAAGTCTCGAAGACATGGGTCCATCACCTTCCTTTACAAGCATTAAGTAACTTACACAGTAAGAGGAAATCCTGTTTCAAAGCAAAAAGTTCATCACCTCATCATCCACTCATTGGCTCTTGTGATGCTTTCACCAGGAAAGCCACAATGACATTAACCTTCAAGATCTCTTCTATGTGTATCCACAGGGAGGTAGACACCAAGCAAACTTCTCTTTGATAAAAGCAAAAAATCAAGATTACAGAAACACAAAGTTAGAAGTTACTCATCCTCGCCACGGAGGTCTTTGCCTTTGTATCTCAATGAAGTGACTGAAATCTCCCCTGCTTAGTGCTCCAGTGCCAGCAGCAGAATATGATCAAATGCTTGTCCTGGACAGTTTGGAGATAGAATCTCCTCTCAGTGTTTTTATACATCAAAGGCCTGATTTGGCTCTTTTGGTCTATACTGGCAAATAACCTCCTCATTTTTAGCACCCTCGCCTAGCTTTGTCATCTGCAAAGATTTTATACCATTGCCTAGGTTGTTGTCAAAAATACTGAGCAGCATCAGCCCTGGAACTGATACAGATCTAGTGAGAAACAACTCCTCACGGATATCTTCCCCCTAACAATGACATTGTGACACACATCATCAAATCGTTTTTTAACCCATCTATGTCTGCACAAGTTGAACCAAAAGATCTGGTGGCACCAAGTTCAAAGTCTTGTAGAAACGTAAGTACGCTGTAACAGCAGACTTAATGCTATCAAACATGTCTCTCAATCATGGATTGGCAGAAGCAATCTTTATAGGTGGAGATGCTTCTATAATGGAGTGATATCAGACCACAATTCGCTTTACCTAACACAGAGGTGAAGTACAGAAGATGCAGAAAAGGCAGCCAAATTCCCTTCCCAAAAACAGTGTAAAAAAAGCAGGGGTCAACAACTGTGGGAATGAAGAAGCAAATGTCGCAATTTCAGAATGGAACTGAACACACTACTCACAGCAAGTGTTGGAAACAAATACAAACCCATCATATTAATCTTCAAGTTTGTTCTTTGTTTCCTGAACTGACACTGCCTAAGCTATGTGTGCCATCATGAAGCCAACTGACTGACAACAATATATTGTTTCCATTATTCAGAGAAGCAAAAACCCCTTTCCTCTCAGGTCTTAAATTCTGTGACAGAGTAAGCCTATGCCTACGTTAGCAACCACATGATGCAACTGGAGAAGGTCTGTTCAGCAAAGTAATGGCTTCTGAAGAGCCTAAACCACACTCTGCACCACGGACACGTGCTCCAGCTTGCTCTCATAGCTGCGTGCCCACACTGCTGCACTGCACCAGGTTCATATCCCCCATTTCAGCTTCTCTGAGACCATTTCTCAACCAGAACCAAAGCACAGTAAGTGGAGACAACAAGATTTGCTTCCTCAAATCCCTCTTGAGTCAAACATATCCATTCACATAAAGAGGGTGAAAGCTGGATGCAAAAGGTGAACAGAGATGACTAAAATGACCAAAATGTTTTAAGAATCAGAAAAAAACCCTCTTCATTAGTGTGACATTTTGGGGCTGACTCCACACTGGTGAATTTTAAAGCTATTTGTAGCAGGCACAGTGGGAGGACATAATTAATAAGCTTATCAGTAACAAAAATGCCTAAAGGAGACAACAAGCATCAGGTCCCTCCACATCAGCCACTGCAGAAATGGCAGATGCTGTCTCAAACAAGTGAACAGCTTAATGACCTAATCTCAGGATATTAAAACACAAGTACCTCTGCCTGAATCTGTGGGAATTGCAGTTATTTTTGCTTTGTGCTTATCTCCCAGGACATATCAAGCACTCACTCCCACTGTTCACCACCTCCTGCAACCATCATGTAGGAGAGGAATGTGGTCTCACCACAAAGCCCTCAATGCAAATGAGATCGAAGCACGAGACACTTTCTTGGACTAAACCTCCCACTAAATACCACAGTATTTCCAAACACTTTTTTTCCCCATCTTCAAGCCAAATCTTTTTTTTTTCCCTCTCTAGTGCTCTGTGTCTGAAATTGTCTGAGTTTTGGCCAATATATATGTGATTATTTCTATTTTTACCACAAACAAAAAAGGCATGATCCATGGACTGGGGCACACCCTCTCTTTTTTGGAGTAGCTTTCAAAGCAACCATTACCTCCAGTAGATCATATCTGTTTGTTTTAGACTTCAGAAATAAACAGCAGATGATGTGATGATGCAGTTACTGTATGAGTCCACTTTATCCAGTTTTGCATGCATTGTAATGAAAATTTCCATGGGTAAATGTCTCCCCAAATGCTAATACTTGCCACCCCACTCCCCCCCCATTTATCATACAGCTTGGAAATTCTGCACCCCCATGCTAGGTCTTTTCCAGCCTCAGTAGTTCCATGATTCTGTAATCCCAAATGCTGGGGTCAACTGTATAGGCTGCCCTCAAGGTGATTAGGTGTCTGTCCTTATTTCACCTTGCTTTAATTCACTTTGTTAATTTAACAACGCTCCTCTCCCCCAGTCCTCCTTACAGGACGGGAAAGTAACAAGTCTGAGTTAATATAAACTGAAGGACTGTATTTAAACAATCCCACTGGAAAACAAAAGAAAACAACGAAATCCCCAAACAGACAAAGCTCTGTTGCTCGGGTTCTTCACTGCTGTGACACAGCACAGTCTAGGCTCTTCCTCTGAGGAAACGGGAAAATAATTATTTTAAAATCCCAGTACAGACCAACAGCCTTAAGGAACCTCCCAATGAAAGCCACCAATGGTGACTCTGGTTGTCCTCTAGACATGCTTTCTGTCACAGCAGGTCTGAAGAATTCAAGTCAAAACAACCTAAAGCGTGGGAAGAACTGATGTCCCACTGATGGGCAAGGCTTTGGGCAATTTTATTGTGGCCAAACATGTGGCTAGATCCTGTCATGTGTGGTGGGGTGGTGGTAGCCTTCTCTTCATTCATCCCCTTCACTAAGCATCCTGCTTCTCACAGCAGCCTCCTGGTTCCTGGTGTCTCCTCAGAGGAGAGAGAAAAATGTGTCTTCTCTTCTTCACTGTCCAGAATTATAGTTACAAAAGCAAAGAGGCAGCTGAGCCAAACAACCCAGTGATACATGAAACCATCATCACAAAGGTCTAACGCAAACACAAGGGGACTGCATCTCAGAAGTGTACTTAGATTGCAGGAAAAGTCACACTACAGAAGACCTAGGGAAACACAATGGGTAACTTGCTGTGGAGTTTGTTACCATTTGTGCAGTACATGTTTGCACGCTGTGGGATCAGACCAATTTCATCTTATAGCCAACATACAGACTGATACTAATGTGGTGGAGGAAGAAGAGGGAGAGAAGGGTTCCACTCATTTTTGTTAGGAGAGCTAATAGCTTTTGGTATTAGAGAAATATAAATAACTCTAGGCAAAAGTTAGATCAAAAAAAACCAAGTTAGGTCTAAAATATCCCTTGGAATGTGAAAAACAGATCTTAGACAGCTCTGGTTTGAAGGCCACTACTTGACATAAAGAAGTGAAAATTTGTGGAGGAAAGATTCACGCAGATATTGCTCTCCGAGGCAGCACTTTGCTTTTCAAGAAAAGAGCCACATACTGTCTCATCTGGAGCGTGAGAAGTCAAAGCGTTCATCCTTAAAAGTTTGCCAGATTCTCTAACAAATGACAAGCATCACAGAAAACTTTTACTGATGGAGCCGTTTGTTCCTGTGCTGGTTTTTGTTCTTCTCTTAACAAAAGCGCTGGAATTGTCAATATTATTTTTCTGCTAAGTTATCAGTGATCTATATAACATCACCTTCTAGAGGGTAAATCAGCCTTAGGATGGTCTTCTTGTACTTCGGCAGGTTCAGAATGAAAGCGTCTGCTGGTTCCTTCCTCACTTCCCCTGCTATGTCCTAGAGCAAGACAACCGTAAAGTTGTTAAGCACTTAAATTGTTTTTCCCTAGAGTCTTCTCTGTCCTTGTGACACCTCATTTGGAGTAATGCATCCAGTACAAGAGCCCCTAATACAGAAGGACATGGAACTGTTGGAGTGAGGCCAAGAGGAGAGCTCCAAGGATCAGCACCTCAGCTGTGAAGACAGGCTGTGGAAATCTGGGTTGTTCAGCCTGGAGGAGAGAAGGCTCCAGGTGAACCTTATAGCAGCCTTACAGTACCTAGAGCGGGCTACAGGAAAGCTGTAGTGGGATTTTTATGAGATGTAGGACAAGGAGGGGGGGGATGGTTTCAAACTGAAAGAGGGTAGATTTATATTAGCTTTTGAAAATAAATTCCTCACTATGAGGGTAGTGAGACACTGGAACAGTTTGCCTAGGGAAGCCTGGAGGTTTTCAAGGTTTGGTTGGATGGGGCTCTAATCAACCTGCTCTAGAGAGAGGTGTCCCTGCCCATGGTGGATGGGTTGGAACTAGACGATCTCTGAGGTCACTTCCAACCTAAACTATCTATTATTCCATCTTCCTAGCAAAAGCCCTGAGTAACATTTACTCCAGAAATCTTGACAGCAATGTTTTAAAATTTTTATCACCATGGATCCCCTCTCCCACGTGACTGGAAATGCAGTGTTATCCTGGAATAGAAAGAGAACCAAAACGCTTTTTTAGCAGCAAAGAATCCCAGTGGGACAGTGTGTCCAAGCCTGTCACTTGCATGAGGGAATGAAGGACAACTGAAAGGCAGAGCAGAGCCTCAATAGCTGAGGCAACAGTGCACTGGGATTGCCTCACATTTTTTGCCATATTCTGCTCTCTCACCTTCCTTCTGCTGATCGATGCACCGAGAAAGGGTCAGTTTTGAAAGCTTATCAAACCCCACCATCATGACAAAGTACTGTCAATGCCTCCAGAAGGAAGGTTACATTTGCCAAAGTATTCCCTGGCAGAGCTGATCTTTCATCATCTCAACCAACTGACTACAACGGGAGCACCATCAAGCCTCAAGTGTGCTCTTACCCAGTAAGGGCTCTTATCTCGCTTATACTGGAGGACCTCGCAACAGCTTCTGCACTTACCACAAGCAGCACTCTCTAGAAAATTGCTTTTATCCCTGCTCACAGATAAATGGACAAATCTGTGGAAGCAGTCTGTACAAACTCCCTTCAAGACCAGGAGGAGCTGTTTATATACTTTTCAGGGGTTCTAGACCTAAAGATTTGCTGAAAATCTTCCGATGTATCATTTGCATGGTAAAAAATGTGGCTTGAAGCTCTCACCCCTTCATCCTCTCTAGGTGATTTAAAGTAGCATGACTGATGGAACCATGACAAAATCAGCTCCCGAAAACATAAAGAGCTGATGAGCTGTATGTTTTTTCTTCAGAGTGAGCTGCAGTAGACCATTCAGCTGGTTTCTCCCTCCTTCCTTCTTTTTTTGATTTGTTAACTCCCTTAGGGCAGAGCCAAGAATCTCAGTGTGCCACAATAACCACGTTTACTTATTTCCAGCTCCTGTCTGTAGTACCATATCGTAGCAGCTCAACCTGGCATCACCGTGGTGCTCTTCACCAGTGAGCCCAGTAAGGAATCCAAGCTGTTCCTCATTATGTGATACTTGGGAGATAGGGGAGGGTAAAAAAAGCAAGGAAGGAGAGAAGGGGGAGCTAACCAGGGCAGCACAGGACACAATGAGAAATAGGATGGAGTGAGTGATGACTGACAGAAGTGTGAAGGAGGAACATGACACCAGAATGTACAAAGAATGAAAAATAAAATAGCTGAAGCTATGAGGGAGTGGGTTGGGTGAGAAGGAGAGAACCGACAAGACAACCTGAGTCAGAAGAAGGGGAAATAAAAAACCCTAAAGAAAACAAACTCATGTGCAACAGAGTGCCATCCCTCAGTATTCAGAGTCAGTAAAGTACTTCTGAATACTTTTCAGAGCTTAATTCACTGACGGAATTGAAAAAACAAACAAAAATGCAACAAACCACCAAAACAACTTTCAAGACTGCTCAGGAGTGCTCCCAACCAACCCACTCCAAAGAGGTCATGATTTCCTCTAATTGCAAGTGAATAATCAGGTTCCCCTTGGGCAAAATGTTCATGAAAAACCAGAATGAAGTGAGCGAGGGAGCACCTGCTTAATGAGTGGATTTGCCTTTCCAGAAAGGCTGGTGTATAGGTGCATTATGCAGAGCCACAGCAGAGTTTAAGTGTGGGCGTGAGCTTACACAGTCAATTAGGCATAATTTAATTACATTTAAATAATAATGAAGCATATTTTAATTGGGTATAATTTCTTTGTTGTGCAATGCTGTGCATCTTGCTAAGCCAAATTCACAGACATTTAGCAATGCCAGAACTCAGCTTGCCCAGGCTATCTGCAGCCTCCTGTGCCCTCACCGTTGGACACAGGGTGCAATTAGCCCAATGTACGTTACTGCTTCCTTCACAGTCCTACCTCTCACAGGGCACAGAATGGGCGCAGCTCCTGAAACAGAACTGGCATTCAGCACATGTTCGAACCTGCCACATTACATTGGGGGGCACCTAGAAGGTAACAACAGAGGCTACAAGATCCTGACTACGTATCTAAACTGAGCTCAGACTGGCAGTCAGGCCAATGTACATGATCGCAACAGCCTTCTTTCTGGGATGACCTAAAGCTACACATGCCTCTCAAGAGGTTCCTCCTTGAACCCCCACCAAGGCTCACTGCTCAGCACATGCATTCAAGGATCATTCATTCCTCAGGTACAAACCATTTTCACAGAATCACAGAATGTTAGAGGTTGGAAGTGACATTGAAAGATCACCTAGTCCAACGTTCCCACCAGAGCAGGGTCACCTACAGTACGTCACACAAGAACATGTCCAGGTGAATTTTGACTGTCTTCAGAGAAGGAGACTCCACAACTTCTCTGGGCAGCCTGTTCCAGGGCTTTGTCACCTTCACCATGAAAAAGTTTTTCCTTATGCTTACATGGAACCTCCCTCGCTCTCACTTTCACCCATGCCCCTTGTTCTATCATTGGACACCACTGAGAAGAGCCTGGCACCTGACACGTGCCCTTTACATATTTATAAATATTAATAAATAATTATGACTCCTTCAGTCTCCTCCATGCTACATCAGTCTCCTTCAAGCTACAGAGACCCAGCTCCCCCAGCCTTTCCTTGTAAGGGAGTTGCTGCACTCCCCTAATCACCCTTATAGCTCTGTGCTGGATTCTTCCAAGCAGTTCCCTGTCCTTCTATTTATTTTTTTAATACACTAAGGGCATCCAGATGCTTAATTTAATTTGCCTGTTGGAATTTATGCTTAACACCAAGGCTTTTTTAGCTAACTAAATATATAAGGATGGCTCTTATCTCTGCTTCAAAGTCTCCCTAAGATCCAAAAGCAGCTGCTTACTGTGTTTGCCACATACAAATTGCACAATGCTGTGATTAACGTGGGTTTCCTTGGAACTAGCTCAGGTTGGTTTCTACAGCTCACAAAAATTAATAAGATGATCTTCCAGGCCACAGGCTGGCACATAAATGAGGTCTTGAGGAGAGCGCAAGATAAGGGCACTGAGAGATGCTCTAGGTACCTGCACTGCAGGGGAGTGGCAATTTCTCTTATTTTGGACACCATCATACTTCATATGCCAGTTGTGCCCAAAGACAGTGAAGCTCTAGGTCAGTTAGATGTCCAAATCCAAAAGTAAGTGGCTTCTGCAAGCTATAAGCAAGCTAGAAATCAAGGGAGGGGACACGATGTTTAATTTGGGAAGAAGTATGGATACACATTTACTGTTCAATTCACACATTTTAAGATCCCCAAACTCTGTGAAGTAATGTAAATTGATTTGGACATTACAGGCAAACATCCACCTCCCAGCTACTCCTGCAAGATCCCAGTAATTTGTGTTTCACTGAAACATAGCTGGGCTAATACAGGTCTGCAAGAGAGCCAGCCTTAATTCGATAACAGAAAGAAAAAGCCAACACTTTATGATAATTTGTTTATATGGACTTTGTCTCATTTTCCATGCAAATTGGTCTGCCCCAGCCTCCAGACACCCCTTCACACTATGCTTTTCTCCACTACACTGAAGAGCCCTTCAGTGCTTCAGGTTTTCTCTCCTTCAAGGTCCTCAATGCTTGCAGCAAAGAACTAGCCATTTCAAACAATTTTCCTTTCACAGCCTGTGATTTCAGAGTAACTGCACAGCAAAGTTCAAAATCACAGAAAGTTTGCAGACAGGTGTATTCCCTCTGATAATATGCTTGCTAAGCAGGACTACTGGCTAAAGCTCAACGTAGCTAGTTAACTGTGGGATAGTGTCTTGTTTACTTAATACTATTTCTAAAGGCTTTACAAATTGTCTATATAAAGAAATCTGCCTGTCACTGAAATCATCCTCTTCTTCACTGCAAATCAGTGTCTGATCAAGGCTGAGCAACGCTCCATAACAGGGAGCACAGACGGGCACCAGGCTGCAGCCTGTCCAAATCCCAGAGTGCCTCTGCTTGACATGACCTGGGACATGTGCATCTTGCTATTATGAGCTACTCCTTGCATAAATGTTAATGGTCACAGAGGTCATTACACTCCAACAGAACAACTGTACAAGCCCATATTTTAACCCTAATGCATCGCACTCCTACATAAGGAAAGATTTGGTTGGCTGACAGCTGCATTAAATGCTGTAGGTGCATTCAGAAACTCACAGCTCCTAGAGCTGGGGTCATTACCACCATCTGGTGTTATGGTTGCTCAAAAATGCCTTTTACAAACACTGGTTTTGATGGTTTACTTGCTACTTGTCCAAACTGTAACCTGTAACTGGCTGAGACTTTCCAGGCTAGACCAGCTGCATCATGGTGAGTACCTTTGAAATCTACTGAAGACAGAACAACTGCTGCATTATGACTAATACTAAATCACAGCTGCCTGAAAAATGTCTACTGTCCATGTCTTTTGGAAGACTTTGAATTGGCATGGGAGCAGCCTCCATGGGAGAGATGTGTTTGATTTTTTGCTCTGTTAAAATGCTGTCCACTTTCTCTCCCAAATTGCAAGCCTTTAACAAACTGTCACTCACAAACACTTGCTGCTCATTTCCCGAGAGCTCAGAGCCTATCTGTGTGATGGCCCTGCAAACCGGGTGTGACCCACTCCATGTCAGACCCACTGATGTCTCCTGCTATTGCTATTATTAGCTGTACCATATTGCTACCTGTTCATCCCAGAGCTGAGCGTAGGCACTGTGCACTCTGGTGCTCTTGCTGTCTCTCAAAACAGTAAGAAAAGGAAACATTTCCAAATACACAAAACAACCTGAAACAAATTAAACCTGCCTGTGAGGATGAGGGGAAGAAAAGGAGGAGAACAGGTAGAAAAGATTATGTCAACCATGATGATGGTGAGATTAAAAAAACTAGCAAACACCCCTGGCCCCCACCAAACCCATGGTTTTCTGGACATTGGAGAAAAAGAGTTTTGTGACTGCAAGCCAAGGAAAGGAAAGGGTGCAGTTACAGTGTTTAGCAGGGAAGAAGATCCTGGGAAGCAACAAATGCCATGCTGAGGAGGATGGGACTGGAACAAAAGCCTAAAGAGTGCAAAGCACAGATCACTAGGCTGGACAGATGAGCCAGACAACAGAGGACAAAGAGTTATACCAGGGATAGGCAGAAAAAGGCCTGCGCCTAATTCTGTGCCTAAACTCTCATTCAGACCCTAAACTGACAAAACTTCTGCATCTCTTTTTTTCAAGGAAAACAACTGCAAAATCAAATTAAAAAATGAGTTGCATCCATGCCTAATGATGACACTTATTTGACAGCCCAGGACCAAATTGCCACTTTTAACCATCACCTGAGGGGACTTCTTCTATATTCTTCTTTCCAAACCAAGGAAATCATGCTGAAAACTCTGCCAAAACACCACAATCCCCATTACAAAGTCAAACGTTGAAAAACAGATATTAGCTTCCAACTTATTTTGACTTTGACCCAGAGCTCTTCACTCCATTATCACTGTCTCCCTGTCTGTGGGTTATGAGGCTGCTCCCAAATAAGTCAGGACCACAGTGCTGCAAGGACTTGTCTATGATTGCACTTGATGCATGATCTCGCATGCAGGCAGAGAGGAGAAAAAACTGTAAGAAGAACAGAAGCTGAGGTAAAGGCTCCATGGGCAACTGCATCCCAACTCTTCTCCTTCCATAGAAACATATTCTGAATCAAGGGATTCACTGGCAGCTTCTGCCTGAACACACTGCACCTCCCACCTACTCTGGCACATCCAAGTATGATGACCAGCACCAACTGCAACCAACTCTTCCCAGCACATATCCAGCATCTTCTAGCAGTACATGCTCAGCTAAGTCAGACACCCAAAATCACACACAGAAAAGTACCTTTTGGGACGTTATTCTTTCTTCAAATACTACTCTCTAAACTTCAGTTTGTGGATGAAAGAAGGAAAGTTGAACAGTCACCATTTAAGCACCACTTAAGGAGAAAAAATAATAAAGTAACCAACTCTCAGCGAAAATGGCTGAATAATCCTTTAAATTAAAACCTGTGGAAAACACAAGGCACCTCGGGCAGCCTTCATCCCACCCACTTAATTTGCAGTGCCTGGCTTCATCGCCTTATTAATCTTCTTTTAACATAATTGTTTGCAAAGGATAAGGAAAGGCTGGAGTTTGCTCTCCCATTGAAAGGCCACTTGGATCCTTTACGACTGCAATAACTTCCTTTTACTTGGTACAAATAAAGTAAGAACTGCATATCACCATTCTGAAATTCACCTGCCCAAATCTAGACACAAGGTGTGTTTGCTTTGACTGAGAGACATTGTTTTCTAACAGGAAGGCAGAGTTATCTGATAGGAATATACAGCTAATGCAGTACAAGCAAGTTATTAAACGGAGTCCAACTGGGCACATGATGAACAACCCCGAAAACACAATTCAAGGGGTAAACCACCACCAGGCCACTGAGCATAATAACCTGTTTGCAAGGCTTGGGGACTGCATGGGATAGAAATAATTTTAAATCAATTGAGTTACTGTTTCTTAGCAATTTGATGGAAAGGAGAAACAGTGTAATTGGCAATCAAGGGCTCCTTTGGGAGCTTCCTAACAGCCAGCTGGATTTGTAAATGCATGTTAATCTGCCAGGGCTGAATTCTGCACGCACTTAAACAGTGGGGTAAATTGCATGCTCGGTGTAAATTACTCCAAACAGAGATGTAAGCAGTGAAGTAGTACAACTTGCATGTCAAAGGAATGCTGCTTTTGCCCCTAAAAGTAAATACAAATCTACTTCCACTCCCCTGCCAAAACAGAGTTCACTGACTGCCATCAAGTACTCACTCCTCACTCGCCAAGCAGTAACTAAATATAGCTCAGGGACGAATACGCAGTCTGCATGACTAATTAACTGGCTCCTTTATCTCACTTTCCTCCAACCTTTACATACTTAATAATATCCATTTATTAAATCAACAGGCTTATGTATAAAACCAAGCCCAGCATTTTATTTTAAATCCCTATATATAGGGGGGATCTCTAGCAATCAGCTGGATCGAGTGCCTGGGAGGACTGAGGGGTCACTTAGACCTTGATCTTAACTCGAAAGGTATTTTACAATTGTGTCATGATTTGCTTTGCAAAAATAACATTCCAACTGATCTTGCATTCCTGGAAATAATTTCCTGTTAGCGCTGATTGCCTTTATGTGAAAAACACATGCACCAAATGTCCTATGCCGTGAAGGAAGAAGAACTGGAAGTGACTTTTCTTCTGTTTATCAACCAGGCTGTGTAAACTCACATATAAGTTACCTTCAAAGGGAAAGATGCTTCTCGGCTGTAAGTGCATCTCAAAACCACCCACACAACTATCTCAGGTGTTTGAATTACAAGTGATGGCACGGTGTCATCACTGGAGGACTCTCTACTCATTATGGCAAGAGCCTCAACAACTGCCAGATTGCTGAAGTTAGGTGAGGTTAATTCCTCTCCACCCTGGCATGTCACTGAAGAAAGGGCAGACTTTCTAAAAAGCATCTCCAAAAAGCTTCACTTTGGTGGATTCCTGGCAGAAGCCCCATTTTACATAAAATTAGTGAAGGTTGCTTCTGTCTTTTTTCATTCATCTATCTCCTGCAACTGTCCTGAAGAGAAGATGCTGAATCTGTCACGGATTTATGAGGTATTTGAAGACACTCATAAAACCAGACCTTGTAGCTGTAGAGACAGACACCCAGCAAAGGAATCCTCCAAGGTTACTGGGAGAGGCTCTGGGATGCCTGTAGGAAGGCTGGGGAAGAACTGTTCACAAGAGCATGAAATGACAGGACATGGGGTAATGGCTTTAACCTAGAAAAGGGTAGATTTGGGCTGGACATTAGGAAGAAGTTCTTTAATCTGAGGATGGTAGAGGCCCCATCACTGGAGACATTCAGGATCAGACTTGATGGGGCTCTCAGCAATATGTTCCAGTTAGAGATGGCCCTGGTTGTTGCAGGAAGGTTGGACTAGATGACATTTGGAGGTCCCTTGCAATCCAATGCATTCTATATTTCCAGGCCAAGGGTCAAAGGCAGGCCAGCACCTACTGAATGGCCCAGGCAGTTGGATACCCCACTTAGCCCTGCACTGAACACAAAAGCAACCTAATATGGGTCATATGAGCACTTTAAGGAATGATAGCTATGGTGGGTCTGGTATTTACAGGCAACAGAAAAGGTGGGGAAGAATAAATTCTTCTCAGGTGGAGAATGTAAAATATATCCTGTTCTATGCATTTCTCCCCAGTAAAGAGAAAAGCAACTTGATAGGCCAAAATTTTTCTGACCCTCTAGCACACAGCTCTTCACATTAATCAAAGACAAATTAAACTCTGCAACTGCAAAATAAGTCCTGAGGGGAAAAAACCCCTAACCAACAACAAAAAGCCATCCCCTCACCAGGTTTCACATCCTCTGAGGAAGCATTGCTTATGTTAGTTCCAGAGGTTCAAAGTGAAATTAGCTGCCTCCAGGAGCAGCAACTGAGCAACATGGAAAACGATTTTCTCAGTCCTGAGTTGTTTGAAAAAGATCACTTCATTCTGCATCTGGCCCGAGACTGTTATCCGAATGCCTCTCCAGGGAAGTCCTGTAATGTCCACAAGTTCTAAAACTAAAAAGGACTAAACAGTAGAAAATACAACAGGAAGTAAAATACAGCATCTTTTCCCCAGGGATGGCTCTATTACAGCCTTCAACACAGCAAAGTACCACAGGATTACTTCCCTTCTCCTGGTTATGATTAAATGCCTATTTGGAAGAATGTACCATTCAAAACAGCAACCTTAAGAGTTGAGAATAGACTTTGATGGTCTTAAAGCTGAGGTCAAATCCCATCACAATCAATACAAGCTGCTGGCTTACTTCATTTACATTTTCTCTTACTTCCTTCCCTACGTCTGTACTTTCCTGTAAGTTTATTTATTGGCAAGCCTCCAAATTGTCCCATCTGAGCATGAAGCTTTCTGGAACACCTCTGACCACTCTTGCTTTACGTTACCCTTCCTGTAGTTGAAAGGTCCCTTGGTGTTGCAGCCCCCCTGGGGCTCTCTGCTTTCTTGAAGAGGGATCTAGGCGTTTCACAGGAATGCAACTCCAAGAAGAACCTGAGATGTGTCCCCTGGCCTCTGTAGAGCGGGCTGTAAACCAGCAAACACTGGAGATTTGAGATGAAAAGTAAGGAAATTCACTTTTTTGCCCAAATGAAGGACAAATGTCTGCTAATGTCTGAACTGCAGCACATCACCTGGAAGCAGAGCCATAGCATGAGTCCATCACCCAGAAACACAAAACTCAAGAGTCTCCTGAGATAAGGACTGAAATAAGGGCTTCTCAAAAGACCTGGAAGGAGAAGAAGCGAGTGGGATAAGACACTTTATGCTTTGCTATGACTAATACAGCATTCAGAATAAGCTCTTCACACCCAACTTGGAAGAAGAAAAAAACCCAGTATTCATTTGGCTCTATTAACAACCATAAGTACCATACTTCAGCCTTCTCTTTGACTAATGCTGTGATTAAAAGTTACATAAAAAGAGCAAGGATTTTACATTTGAACCTGAACAGCAGGGATGGAAATAATCTTATTTCAGCTGTATGAAGATTAGGATGTCTACTGTAAGGCAATCACTTCGGTTCCCATTATAATTCCTGAAGAAAGAGGACCCCTATGTGTGCCTCCAAGACACAACTTTTTGACTTACAAAATTAAAATACTATGAATGCCATTGCTGCTAAACTAAGAGATAACAGTGTGAAACAGTCAAAGACTCTCCTCTCAGTAAAGCACCTATCTGCTCTCCAGAGAATACATGGAATTTACTCATTTCTCTCTTTCTCTCTCTCTCTTCCTCTTTCTCTTGTCCTCTCTTTCTTTCCTTCTCCCCTGCTTTCGTCTTTTTTCTTATTACAATAACTGCAATTAATCAATAAATTCAGAAACTTCAAGTTAAAACTTTTAAAATAATATTGATTTTCTACTTGGAGAGCTTCAGAATGAAAAATGCAGTTTCTCAGTTAATTTCAGAAGTTCAACTTAAAATGCAATTATTAACTGCAATGTAAAAATGTTAAAACCCTGGACTGAAGCAGCTGACTTAATCTTGTCCCAAATTCAGTGGTTGCTTGATTTGAGAACATGTTCAGTTTGAGGGTTTGGATCAATTCAAGAAGGAAGAGCCTTCAAAATACCAAAGATATCCTGGGTGAAACTATTAAGCAGATACGTATGTGGCTGCCAGCTACTACACATTTGGGATAATATTAAATGCAAACAGCCAATATTGCTGTAGTTGCTTGGCTTTCCACTTCTAGAAATTCCAGCTGAGGGATAAAATAATAACAACTAACCGAGATCCCTTCCTTGTCTAATAGGGTATACCTGAGCAATCTCTGAATGCAGCCTTTCATTGTACGATGCCAAATGGACTGTGAAATTGTTTACCTTAATGACAGCGCTAGTTTCTGTTGGAAACAGATGAAATTTATTGGGTAATCCAAACCAAACCCACCAACTTTTATGCATTTGTAGTCAAATTGCTTCTGTGGTTTCTCCATTCACATGGCAAATAATTCTCTGGGAATGGGGAAAAGTTAGCGGTCACATCTGCATCCCTGTCACGCACAGGCGGCACCCAGTGCTGTGCTTGGAGGACAAGCAGCTCACAAACCCCTTACACTGACTCCTACCAGCATGGGCAACGTGTCCTACTAAATGAAATACAGTGCCCAGCCCCTGGATTTTTATTTCTGAATTAAGAATCATCATTTTTCACAAAATTCTCATTTTGTCTGTGACCATCCAATTTTACATGACTCAATCTTCAACAGTAAAATCAAAGCCCAAAAGGAAGTAAACATAAATGACAGAATTTAAGCTGAAAAATCACCATGTTTTCATGACCAACAACACCTGCAGTTTACTGGCCATCATCAAAAGATTGCATCTGCGGGTTCCTACAGAAATATATGGAACAATATCCTCTTTCGAAAGACTGCACCTGAACAGAAGAAGTCACACACTAGTCTAACCCAAGGAACCACGAGTAGGGTTATGGCAGTGACAAATGGGGTGACAAATGGGGTTACAAGCTATCAGAAATTCAATCTCATTTGATGTTTAGGTATTATTAAAGTAACATAAGGCTGCAATGGAAGATAATTCAGAAACCGCCGGATGAAACTCTGAAGCACAAGATCCAATATCCCTTTCAAAATTGTTAACATCAATAATGATAGACCTTCACAGCCTTAAAAACATCCCTTTTAAAACACGGGATACTTTCAAATCACTTCCTGCAACTTCTAAAGCTGATATCAGATGGCAACATTGTCAGCCCAGGGCTATAAACGAAAAAATCTGTTTTCACAAACAACGCCATAAGCCCTTACATATTTCTTCAAATTTCTCTTCTGAAAATGCTGCCAGAAATAATCCTGTGACACAAGACCAGCACACGGCATGCAAGCAGGAAACCGCCTGCATAAATCCAGGCACCTCCCTAGAGCTTCTAAAGTAGAGAGCTGCAGCATTTGGGTTCTTTATTTAATCTTATTTTTTGTGGGAATGTAAGAGGAAAAGAAATTTGAAATAGCTAAAACTGCTATAAATACCAGATGGAGAAAATCAGGCAAGCTGTAAAAGATACAGGTTAGAGTCAGAAACCAGGGAAAACTCCCGGATAAACGGTTCTCTGATTCTCCTTCTGCCTTGACTGTCTAACACCACAGAAATACACGAACCCAGGAACCTGAGAGTGTGAAAAATAATGAAAATGGAGAGCAGCTGATTGTCACTATAATGTAAACGCCACGAACGACAGAGTCTACCATCTGAATAAACAAGTTCAAATCCAAGTAAAATTAGAAGGGAAGAGTTAAAGCTCTCTGCTATTTATTCTCATATAACATATGAGAATCAAAAAACCAAACAAGTTACAGAACACATCCTAGCTGTTCTGCACCCTTTGATCTTAAATCTACCTTCTTTGCAAATTATAAGGAAATAACACATTTTGACTTAAAATGCATTTAAATTAGGGTCTTAACCTAAAACCTGCTGTGGAAAATAACACATTCCAGTATCTGCTGGAATAAAAGTTTCTCTTTCCAGCTCACAAAATTCAGATATGAGACAAGAGGCAATGGGTGTAAGCTGGAATACAGGAGGTTCCACATCAATATGAGAAGGAACTTCTTCCCTGTGAGGGTGACAGAGCACTGGAACAGGCTGCCCAGGGGGGTTGTGGAGTCTCCTTCTTTGGAGACGTTTAAAGCTCTCTTGGATATGTTCCTGTGCGACTTGGTCTAGGTGATCCTGCAGTGGCAGTGGGATTGGACTAGATGATCTTTCGAGGTCCCTTCCAATCCCTAATGTTCTGTAATTCTGTTAATGTATGAGGAAGAGAGAAGATTCCCCTTTTCTGAGCCAAAGAGACAAAATGGTAAACACAAGGCTATGTTTGGGTAAAACCACTGAAGTTCCTACCTCTAGTGCACCTAAAATCACAGCACAATGAAGAGGTGAGTTCCTCTCGAATCAGATGGTGGCAGAACCAGAAGCAAAACAGGATCAGTCCACTGGAGGTGGGGGAGAAACAGATAACCTTTATCTTGATAACTTGGGGTGACTGACACATGTGTGCATCATCCCTTAAACTCAGCTTCTGCTTCCAGAATGTTAAGAAATATCTGGATGATATCCATGTTTCTTCCACCACTTTGCAAGCACTTCAGCTCCAAGAGATGCACTGCCCAGCTGGGCTCCCTTCCATAGACATACTGCATTGTACCTGGTCAATGTGACTTGGCCACAGTAACATAAAATCAGATGAAGTAAAACTGAGACCAGCATCAATCAAAATGATCCTGGGACTAGTTTCTCAATGAGAGACTCAAATGTTAAGTAACAAAACTGGTGTAATTTTCTACAGTCCTGGAATTCGGTTTGCATTTGATTTAAGGGTACAATTTGTCTCCAGCTATTCCTGTAAGTCTAAAAGTTTGGTGCCTATCTGGTCTGATGGGCTCACTTGTGCATCCAAGAGAGAGAGACAGCCACTTCCAGAGGCCAAATCACCCATGGCACTTCTGAAGGGCCTGTTACAGAGGAAGTTCAAGTAACTAGACCAGATATAACAGAAGCCTTCCAGGCAGCCAGCATCACGTTAAGCACACATTTTATTGGAAACACACAACGCCAGCAAGCGCATTAAATACACAGTCCAGATCAGGCTGCAAATAAAACCTCTTCATGATGAACACTGCTCCCACAGACAGGCAGAGCTTCGGTCCCTCACACCCCATAATGCTAAGAGTGACTTTGTACTAAACACAAGGGTGTTAATACTAAGTACCAGAAGCTTAGGAGAGATAAAACCAGAGTGCTGACACTCACCCTTACACCACTGTGAAGAAGTTTTCTAGTAAACATGACAACTATATCAATTAACTTCTAATAAAGAGTCCTTCTGCCAATTAACACATGCTGATTAAAAATGAAAACTCTCAACATCAGGCATTACCAGTCACCTTTTCAGCTGAATGTTATGTTTACATCATCTTTCCCCTTGCAATCATCACATTTCACAGACACCATTAAATGTAGTGTGTTTCTGTATGTAGCAGGGAAACAGCTCATTTGTGAAACTGGAAGCCCTCACACCTAGCGTTCTCATCATATCATAAAATGTACACATGTAATTTCATACACACCTTTTATCAGCTTGGCTAAAATACTTGGGCTGGGGTACTGACACTAAAACCACTAGAAATTGATTTCAGAAGTACCTCTACATTTGTTTGAAAGTTTGCCCTATTGGTTATCATTTTTTCCCTAAACCTTCTGTACCGCATACCTGCCTTCAACGCAACCCTTTCCTACAGCAGTTCAGATTAAATTAATAACATCTTCAAGAACAGCATTTTTGAAAATATTGCAAGAGTATTTTTTAAAAGAACCAGTCATTTTATGTGAGACACTATAGCATTTCCATGATTCGCACTGGGGAAGAGGTCAGAAGTGGCAGGCAGGTAGAGAGGTAACTGAAGTCACTGGGGAGTTTGTTTCAGGCTGCTGCTGTCCCAGCTGGAGCCTGCTGTGAAAGAAAGGGTCAGGGAGAGTCTCCCATGCTCACAAAGTGAGCAAAATATGCTCAGGAAACAAAAGGCCGTGTGAGGAGTTGCCAGCTACAAACAAAAATGGGGTGTGGGGTAAGAGTAAGCTCTAGACAGCCCACCTACCCACCCTGGAGCATTGAAGGAGTTGCCAGTGGGATCCAGTTAGTTAAAGCAGGAGTTGGTGTGGCTGCCAGCTGACAAGCTGTGGTGCTGCACCAGTGCCCCATGGTGGGCATCCAAAACACTGTCCTATAAAAAGCTAGGAGGGTGATGGAGCTCTCTTTCAACTACATCATGCAATCAGAGATTTGGTGCTCACAGTAGATTTCCTGTGTCCAAATCAGAGCTTTACCTTAACAAGCTTTCAGTATGGTTTTCCATACCTTGTCACCTAATTTGGGTATCTGGACTGGACAGATGGACAAGGTGGAGTAATTGTCTGAGCGTTGGGACTTAAACACCGTTGTCTGTAGTTCAAAGTGTCCCTAGCTCATCACACATGCCTAGATCATTGCTGTTTAACCACAATCTGAAAGGTTAAAGGTAAGAGAAAAATGCCCCCATCAAGTACACAGTTGACACCAGTTCAGAAGGAGCAATGGATATTGTGAAGAGCAGGGTTACTTTTCAGAGGCACTGCAGTAAGGTGGAAGAACAGCTGACATGAAAACAGTTGACAAGAATCAACTTCAGTGACTGTCAAACCCTGCACATTCAGTGGTACGGGCTCTGACACAGTGGGAACAGCTAAGAAGAAAAAGCTCTAGTGGTCCTGGTAAGCACCAAATTGAGCACAAGCCAGCTGTATTTCCATGCAGTGGTGATGGCTCATCACACAATGGCCTGCTCCACCTCAAGGGTAGCCAGCCAGCAGGTCAAGGGAAGTGAGGCCACATCTAGGACAGCAGACACATTTTTAGAGTCTTCAGTGCCAGGAGCTAATAACAAATTGGTGTCTATTTACTAAGACTGTCAGGAAGCCGACACATACATAGGGAGAAGAAGCCTAAGAAAATGGCTTTAGATTGGAAATAAGAGGTTAATGGGGGTAAAGCGCAACCTCATTGCAGGTTTCCCCACCTAAAGACAAGCCGCAGCGAAGACAGCACAGAGAAGCAACAGTCACAACCTGCAGCAGAAGCAATCCCTATTTGATGTAAGTGAAAATTCATGTCCATAGCCATAATTAAGCTCTGGAACACACCATCCAGAGGCATTTTCTCAATCAATTTGGACAATGCTTGGAGCAACTGGACCCAACACTGAGGTTAGATCAGGACGATGGGCTAGAGATCCTCTTAGTCTAAAACCTCTGCAATTTTCTGATGCGCTTTGAAATACAGATTGCTGCATTTTCTGAGCCCTTAAAATTTGTGGGGTTTTTCTGTCTTCATTTCTTCAGGCCTCTGCTCCCCATCTGTTACGTGTTAATAATACTAACATCAAGAATGAAGGCCAAGTCCAGATTTAGATTCCTAATCACTGATGTCTCCATGTAAGCCAGACACCTATGCTCCCCTCATGCTCAGTGTACATCTGAAAAACTGGCTCCCTTCACACTGGCATCTAGTGCTGTTTAAGGTTTCCCAGAGTATTACCTGAGACATCCTCAAGGGACTGATGGCTATAACAGAAATTTTGCTACATCACTCTGTAGTTCTAGCAGGAGACTGGCACAGCAGTTCTGAGGCATATGAAATGAACACTCTAGCCCTTCAAAGGCAGGTTCATACTCAGAAACCCCTATATCAAGCTCAAATGTCTACACCTGCATATCTCAACCTGGGGCTGGATCCTAACCACATTTTCCACAGACAGTGAGAAGGTAAGGCACAGTGAGGAGTGAAGAGACTCAAAAGTATCCCAGTTAAACGCAATGGAATTTATCCCATCACAGAATATCCTCAGGAAAGCTAAAAATAGCAAATTAGGTCACAGCAAATGAATGACAAAAGACAAGCAAAGTAATGAACAGTCCCCAAGAAACTGCTCTAAATAATCAAGATCACACAAAAATACCACTACCATTCACGATCTCGTGATCACACAGTGCCTGACAGTGCAAAGGAAGTGGAAGACTCGCACAGGCCTTCCCAAACTCGCAAGTTTTTTGACTCTGCAGCATTAATCAGACTCTCCTCATGTGCTTTCAGTGTGCAATATTCCAGGCAGTCAAAAGTATATGAACACTGAAGGGTGAAGTTTTCAAAGACACTCAGTGTTGGATTAACATTTATCTCCCTGAAGACCAGGGTAATTTCTTTATGGTTTTGACATCTTCCTCCCCCTCCTCCCCTCCCCACTTGAGATTTGTAATGCAATTTTATACAACCTTATTTTTTCTTCTTGAAATCATTCCTGCAGCTTTATGAATTACATCCATAACTTCATGTTCCAAACGCCTATTTCCAGGAGTTTGTTTTGTCCTAGCAGTTCATACAGAAAATCAGCTGAAGCTGGCAACGCTCCAATAAAATCCACATTCAGCTACTCCATTACTTGCATGTGTCCCACCCTATGATATGAGCCAGCACATGGCTGTGAAATACTGTCATTATTTTACAGCACTGATCTAATTTTCTGCTGAATGCTCTAAAATGAAGGGTTTCTTCTGAGTACAAAGTACAAGGACTCAAACTTAAAAATGATAATTTATTAGCACTTAAGTCTTTCAGAAAAAGTACTTTATTACCTATCATATTTAATAACACCAACTGACAACAGCTCTACATACTGAATGAATCCAGATGCATTTCTTGATTGTAAAGAATCAGAGAGATGTAATGTGGCAAGAGACTGGTATTGTGCTCATTAGATCACTAAGCAGCAGCGCTTATAAACAGAATATTTAACTAGACTCTACAAAGATATTCAAATGTAGCTGCCAGAATGTACTTTGAAATTTTCCACCTAATACAAAAATGCAAGAGATGAGAAATTATCTCCCTTTAAAGGAAAAAGTTCAAGGTGAACGCTACCTGATTAACTCACTTTGTTACTAATTAAATTCAATAAAAATCCCAAATATGGCACGCCATCCTTTATTAGCATTTCTGCAGAAGGAAGAGCCATGTTTACCACTGAGCTAACAAAACGTAGTCAAAATTAATGAAACATCAAAGAATAGCAGCAGCGTGGAGGAAGGAGTTAAATTTAAAACACTGCATGGAAGAGAGAAAAAGCAGCATCTCCTAGAGAGATTTATAAAGAACCCAAAGCAAACTAGCCATAATTTGCATGTATTTACTTATACATATATAGAATTTCTACATATGCACACATTATCCTATTATATACTCTGTATGCAATGCACATTACTGCAATACATTAATTTTTTAAGCAATTATTATCTATAATAAAAATTTTGCCCAGAAATGGCCCAAACAGTACTTGTCTGTGTATTCTGTTCAATTTCAGTACTCACACTGGTCACCTAGCACACCTTTTCTGTATGGGAGACAGACCTGCATTAGCATGGAAACTGGACAGCATTGCCCTGTTCATCCCAGTCATCAGTGATGAAGTATTCCAATTAGCCTGGGCAGCTTGGCAGAGCTGATGCTCTGTCAGACTTCTGGGGTATAAACACTGCACAGTTATCTTCTTTCAATGACAGAGAAATGAACATTATACAGTTTCCATTTACATGGGAAATTACACTAGCCTAATACATGCTTTTCAGCTCAAAACACTTATTTCCCAAGAAGAGATGTTCCTGGGAGAAAGAACTTTCCATGGCACAACCTTCTTTGAGCATTAGGACAAAGAAGGATCTCTGCAGGTAGCTGGACAGAAGAGGCAGTACAGAAGGACCCACTTCACAATTTAGCAAGAGTTAATGCCCACTTAACATAAAAGCATTGCCAAATCTGTGACTGAACAGAAAGCTATAATGGGTATCAGTTTATACCATCTGTACACAAGGAAGGATCCATTTGTGACCCAAATGTCATGAAAACCAGCATAATTACACACTTTATTATCCCAGTGATTTTTTTCATTGAATTAGGAGTTCAAAGTGTGACTCCAGATTCATAACTTGATTACCTTTATCTTATGGTGAACATTTCCTTCTAGGTCTATCCGGAGAGCAATGCCAAGTGTTAAACATTCATGCACAAACTGTGAGACATATGAAGGACATTTAAAGCTGAAATAAGCCTCAAGACTTTAAACTTGAAAACCAAGAGGTACCAGAAAGCTACCCTTAAGAGACCAAGGAGATCATCAGGAGAAACACTGGGCCTCCTCAAAGAATGAGAAAATGGCAGCCTCCAAAAGAGAGAACTTTCCAAAAATCTGAGATTTGATTCAAAATACAAACATGTCCCAAGCTAAATAGTGATGAAAAATGTTCCCAGTACATTTATCCATGAGTCAAATCCATCATTCCCATGTAGTACAAAACAGATTGTATTTGGGTAGACAGTGAACTGCATTCCCTCATGGTACGAGTAATTTGGGAGGCACCATGGTATTTACTTAGAGAATGACTAATTACATATGAAGACAAGGCAAGGGAAAAAGAGGGGGCCCTCTAATGTGCTAAAAATATAATTACTTTCAAAAATGCATGAACTGCAGCTAGAAACAGTCTCAGGGAAAGCCCAGGGACACATCAGGATTCAGCTTCAGCCACGCGTGAAAGGGCTTATTTGTCAGCATGCCAGACACTTGGACATCACCAGAGTAATGATGAGGCTGGGGGGGGGATGCAGCATGGCCACATGGAAATCCCCCATAATCAGTCCAGTGTGCACTGTGGGAAAGAGGGGCACAAGGTCACCCCAAGGCAGATGCTGAGAAGGGAGAGGGTGAAGGCTTCTTTTGATATGGAGGGTAGGAGAACTCTGCACTCTGACTGAGTGTTCAAACATATTCATAAGAAAAATGACCACAAGTTTCTACCACCTGCCCACACATGGCCACACATCCCTGTGCTAATAAAAACCTTGCAGGGTGAATGACCCCATGTTTGGGACATTTAAAGTGAAGACCCAAGTTCATAATGCAAGAGGTCAAGAAGACCATAAAATGACCTGCAAGGTCAAGCTAGTTCTGATCACTGATTTTTATGACTTCATCAAGTATTCAAAAAATCATTAATTGAATTATTTCTGTTTAAAAAATACAGTATTCGGCAGGCTTCTGCACACCCACGCATGCACTTATCCAATGTATTAGTCATGTACCACTATCAAAACAGAATAAAAATATATTTTAACAAATCTTGCACAAAGTCAAAACATAAATCCTTTACAGACATGTCAGTCCACAAATCTGGTCTTTCACTCAACTCAGGCTGCCAGAATCTTTTATGGACATCTATTACTCTGATCTGCCAAACCCGTAATTCACTCTTTGACATTAAGTAATAAATACATAATGCAGACACACATTTGTCCTTTTAAAACTTCAGCTGAAATCCATTTCTTTAGATAGGAGCACGATCTGTCCAAGTCACCTTCCAAAACTCAGAAAATCTCTTTGTGCTGAGGCGTGCGCTGCAGTCTTCACATACTGGCTGCTGCGTGAAACGGGAGCCATGTACACCCAAGCACTTAAAATTGGAATAGGAATTTATGACTGCTTTGTGTGCCATTGGCATGTGGAAGTGCCATTCATAAAGCAGACACTCATGGCACGGCTCACTGTACAGACAGAACTGGGAACACTAAGATTCACAATTAAAATGTTCACAAGAAGAACAGCAAGCAGGCAGCTCCTGAGCCTGGGGAGCGCTTCGCGCTAACAAGTTAACCTTACAGGAGTTCTATTAGCCTGGAAGGTGGGGGGTTAAACTAATGGTGAACTCTGCAAACAGCTACGTTGGGATTGTCTCTTTAAATTTACTTCTAAGAAGGGATGGGATGTTGATGCCGAGATAAAAGCTCACATGTAAGGAAATATCTGACTCTGCGATGCTTAACATCTAAGTGTTTCCTTATCAGGGATAATGTAACTAAAAAGAGGTCTGTTCTATACAACACTTAAAAAAAACTCAGGGATACCAGCCCTGCTGATTAGTCCTTCAATTCTGTAGTCAAATGGAGGTCACGGCAGTAGGTGATTTTCAAAGGAAATTATTAGGATGGAGAAGGATGTAGGGAGGATTTGCAAGAGATGAAAACAAATGACACTGGCCTTGTAATAAAAATTCTGAGTGCAGCAGGGAGGGAAAGATGTATCATCATTAGCTCATTTACCGGTTGTGAACTAGTGAGGGCTCATATCCATGAATCTTTCCACGCCGCACACACCTTTTTAAAAAGGCAGCAAGCTGCAGCACGCAGCCGTAAGATCAGACCCAATGATCACGCAAGTAATAGGCACTCAGAGAGAAAAATAAGGCTTCAAGTTTTCTAGCTCAGTGTGCTCTCAAGCCCTCTACGCTTCAAACAGAGAAAGAGCCACAGCAGATACCTGTGAAAAACCATCCATGCTCTGGTGTGAGAAATCTTCCACGTGTCAGCTACTGCTGAGCAAAACAAGGACTAAGCTCCATGCAGTACTTAGCCCAAGCAAATTTGTATGACAAATTCTGACCCAGAAACACACAATTAGACAAGTGGGAAAGCACGAGGACACGGGCATTCTTTTGGCTCTTGGCCTTACTACCCATACAAAAACAAAGTTGGACTTTCAAACCTATGAAAGATTTAGGAAATCTGAAATTCAGTGGCTCTTGTGACCCTTCATGACACAGGCTATTCCAAATAGCAGCAGCACAATAAGGCTGAGGTTAACAAATGAAAGAGGAGAGTCTGGGCCTATGCAAGGCAAGACCCTTTCAGTGGTAGCTCTACCACGTCCATCTGCCACCTCTGGATAGAAAAGTCTGCACTCTTTAGGAGAAGGCAGAAAGAGATCGTTGCCACAGACAATGCAAGGGTCTGGCAGCAATTCATTGTAAAGATTTATTACTCTGGTTTTGTGAGTAAAGGCAGAAGATGTCGCAGTGCTAGCCCCTTGATTACAAGGAGCAAAGACTTAAGAATCATGCAAAGGAAGGAGAAGAAACAAACAGCAGTTGTGGAACAAGGATGAGAAGACGTGGGAAAAAGAAATCATCCTCAGAGAGGACGTTTTTTTGTTAGGTGATAGAAATTAAAACATTGGCATTTACATCAAGGCAGGACTGGCTGTCAACTTCTCCCACGTTCAGTCATTTCTCCTCCTTTGGTGAGAACAAGACTGTGCTAGTGAAGAGTTTTAGACCACTGGATTTGAAATCTGGCAATAGGCATTTGGATTTACAAAGAGATTTAAAGGCCTAAATCATATCAACAGAAGGCTCATCACTATTCCATGACAGCAAACTGCAGGCACATCTTCCTTCTCAGCTGCATCTTCTTTCTGGCTCAGCTCTGCATCTACACAACTGTAGATGGAAACTGAAACATTGCTTTCACAAAAGCCTGAGTTCAGTAAAGCTAATCCCACTCCAAAACACTCAGAAAGGTACTCAAATCCCACCGGTTTCATGGGTTAAAAGCAGTTGGCTGCATCAGGACCCCATGCTGATGGCAATGACAACCCACAAAAAGCCATGACAGATAGACAGGAGAAGAGGCCAGAGCAGGGTACGTATGAATTCGCTAGAGAAGGCTTTCGAAGGGAATAAGCGACAGAATTAAAAAATGGGAGAAAGCTTTCTAGCTAATTGAAGATTACGAAGAAGTAGAACTAGAAAGTGCAACACAGCTGAAGGGATGATAGGCTCACAGCAGAAGGCGGGAGATTACTTAACAGTCTTACACAATTACATTAATTCCTTTTAATCTTTTTATACACATTGTAAACAAGATCTCTCCATCCCATGAAAATTACCTTTAAAAAGCTGGGTAAATACATTAACTAATCTTAAAATCCCAGAAATCCCAGTTTCTTTCTTTTGAGAAAACAAAAGCCAAACAGGGAAGAGCTCTGCAAACAGTTTTGACCTTCAGAGAGTCTGGCATTCTGTTTATTTATTCCAAAATGGAAACGCTGCTTCAAGCAGCTAAGGAGGCAAAAAAAGGTCATTTAAACGGAAATGGCTACACCTCGTCTGCAGTAAGCAAGAGGATACACCCTAAACATTTGCAGTATTACATACAACCCACCGAGCTGATCATCGGTCCCAGAATGGCAGGTGGAAGATAAAACTCTTCACTGCTTTCTTTGGCAGAAAACAATTTCTAAAACTGTTCAAAACCATCCAGTAAAACACAGCAGTGGAAGAAACTCTGAGGATGGCTCTAAGTTTACTACAGACAATTATTTATTGGCTAGGATCCCTTCATGTGCCCATGGGCAAATACCATAATTCCTGTTGCTATCACCACAGGATCCTGTGCCCCAGGTGAAACAGCAGCACCCTGCACTAGCAGAGGTGTAGACCAAATGGGTGTTTTGGAAATTACAGAGAGGCAAAGGCTAACCTCAAGGTCCATCATTGCCACAGCCTAATTCCATGGCATTACAGGTGCTCAGCACAACTTGACCTCATGCTGGTGGGCAAAGGACTCAGCCCTTTCCCAAGCACCACCCTGGATTCTCTCGATTTGTTTTCATAGACTGTTTTTTCAGAGAATAAATACACTGCACCATTTCTTTGTAAATTTAACTAAGCAATTGAAGGGAGAGTTAAAACATGGCCATGATGTGTAGGAATCTACAGCCACTCTGCCACACTGTGCCTAGAAGGGCAGAAAAGGAAGTTAACAGCCACAAACAACTTCTACAGTTTTGTTTTCAAGTATCTGCAGCAGTGAAAGCAAAAATCAATTGAGCAAAAGGTGTTATTTAAAAGATATTGTCAATATCGTGTAAGAAAAAATATGTAATGTAAAGGATGCTGCATGCATTCTGTTTTGGTCTAAACAGAGACAAGTCTGCTCATCCGGTGCACAGATATACAGGAGTTCTGCTTACAGCCTAAACTGTTCCTGTTCCTCCATAGCTTTAAGTGTGCAACCCATCACACACAACATGGAAATCTCAATTACCTACAAAATAGAAAGGTTAATTCATCTAGGAGTTTGCACATCTATCAACTGCTTAGCTTCCATTCAAGGCAGAAATGATATCTGAATAAACAGTAAGATGCTGAAAATGCCAGTGCCTCGCAGAGTGGAGAGCTCTGAAGGCAAAACACAGGAAGGTTACAGGATGCAGATATTGCTTCTGATGAGAAACACGGTCTGGAAGATTTTTGAGTTGATGTTTCAGGACAATAAAACTCAAAATCAGCAGCTGCTGCCATGGTATAACCACTGGCAAGACAGTTGTTTTTTATATACATACTCCTTGTTCATTTGTAATACTGTACATCCTGCTGCCATGACAACTAAACGCTTTCTTCCCGTCTGTACAGTGACAGAATGGATCTATACATCTGTTCATAAGTCTTGGTTTTTTTAGAAGACAGATAATATTTTCCCAACTTTTCTATGTTTTTAAAGCTTTCTTCAGAACGAAGCAGAATATTGCAGCTTCTCTAAAATAGTGTCCCTTAAATCACACCACACAGGCAGTAACTTCCTCAGGAGACACTCTTAACATCGTTCATCGACACCACAAATGAAAAAGTCAAAACAGGAGGCTGCTGACAAGGACCAGGGAACATTACCTTCAGCACATGTTCCTTCCCTGTGTTGCCTTTGCTTATCACCATTAGCAATATCACTATCAAGAGACCTATTTCCTTACTGGCTGATTAGAAGCACAAAGCCATTTACACAAAAAATAAAGGACAATATATGAATGGTTAGGGACAGGGAAATACATTTTATTGCCATCACTGAAATCATTGTAATATCTTCCATCCCAAGGCTTCCATGTAGAACACATAAGTCAATAAATAAATTCACTTCAGTGCCATCAGTCAAGGCTGCAGCATCACTAATCTTTGCATTTGCCTAGTCCTTATGCACTTCCATTCAACAAAAATTCCTTTTCTGCACTACCACGTCCTGACCCTACAGCCAGGCCAGGCTGTGACACTGGCACAGTTTCCAATCTTGATAAGTAATAGATTCCTGATATCAGGAGGATTTCGAGCCCTGTGCTTTAGCTCCAGGTTAGTGTGAAAAAAAACCTGAAACAAAACAAGTGTTCTGGAGTTAAAGCACTGGAAGCTCAGATTGCACTGGGAATTAAGATGCTTACACTAAAACAAAAAACCTCGAGTAAACTAAAATTAAAAAACCCAACAAAACAGAGAGGATGAGACATCACATGGAAGGAGAGAGAGGTCTGCAGCTCTTCTTGTGGCATAGAAGTCAATACGGTTACTGAAAGAGTGGGGAAATGGGAGCAGTGAGAGACAGCGGAGCATCCTTCCCTGAAAGAACTTCTGCTCTGCTATGCACATAACCCAGCAAATATTTTGGCAGGGCACTGAAGCCATGCTAGACACGTTCCTTCAGCACGTTTTCAAGCCAAAGTATTACGTGCTGCAGGCAGCATTAATCTGCTTCCCTGGCTTCTGTGTGCTGCCTTGAACTGCCTGGCCCCAAGCCCAAAACTGGGAATTAGTTGCTCAGGTTAACTCCTGTTACGTTTCTGGTGAGCCTCGTGCTGGATTTAAGAAAAGGACACCTTAACAGGTCTCCTAACTGACACGGAAATTACTCTAAGCAGGCAGGTTAGCTAGTAGCTGCTGAAACTACTTATGAAGATAAATGAAGATGTAAGTATTGACCTGGCTCCTGCTGTGCCTTGTCCTCACCTACAGTCTTCCCACCTTGCTGTGCTCATGTTGTGTGCAAACCACGGCACAGACGCTGCATGCTTCTGGTGTGCTCTGTTGTCTGCTCTCTGTTTGGCCATGCAGGGCTGGAGGTCTGCCTGCTACCCAGGGGATAATCTGTAATGAAACCTCTGGTTCTGGTTAGTAGTGAAGCCCCATCTCATCTCGTACTCTTAATTATTGATGGTATCACAGAGAGTGACAGCTTGCTCAAGAACACTCAAATTGCTTTTCCCACAGCACCTGGGAGGCCGGAGCATGACTCCTCCAAAAACTCCAATGTGCACTAAAACTGAGTCCCATTATTTCTTACAAGATTTTACCACGGAGAATGTTCAGTGGAGCTTTCCAGCTCCAGCAATCAGTTCCACAACTGAAAAGAACAGCTAAAAGAACTCTGTAGCTGCAATTCTTAGCCTCTCAAAATGATGCAGTGTGCTCAGGTGTCCAAGAAGGCCAGTGGCATCCTGACTTGTATCAGAAACAGTGCAGACAGAAGGAGCAGGAAAGTGATTGTCTCTCTGTACTCAGCACTGGTGAGGCCACATCTCAATTATTGGGTTAAATTTTGAGCACTTTAATACAAGAAAGTTATTAAAGTGCTGGAGTGGGTGCAGAGAAGGGCAACAAGGTTGTTTGAAGGATCTGGAGAACGAGCCTTATGGTGAGCAGCTGCAGCAGCTGAGGCTGTTCAGTTTGAAGAAAAGGAGGCTGAGGGAAGACCTTATTGCTGTCTACAGTTACCTGAAAGAGTGGGGTGTTGGTCTCTTTGCTCAAGTAGCAAGCGACAGGACAAGAGGAAATGGCCTCCAGTTCTGCTGGGGGAAGTTTAGGTTAGAGAAAACTCACTGAAAGGGTCATCAGGCATTGAAACAGGCTGCCCAGGGAGTGGACTGAATCTCCATTCCTGCACGTTTTAAAGTTGTGCACATCTAGAGCTTAGGGACATGGTTTAACACTGGGTTTGGTAGGCTAACGGTTGGACTCAATGATCTTGAAGGTATTTTCCAACAAAAACAGTGCTATGATCAGACTATCTGCAGAATGGACCTGTGGCTAGTCCCTTGTTCAGGCAAACTGAAGACCTGGCAGTTACAGCAGGCAGGGAGCAAGAGCCTGACTTGATCCTGAAATTTATATTGATTTTTATTTCCCCCAAGCACTGCAGTAAGCCAGGTTTCAGAGTATCACTTGCTCCTGGAAGGCGTGAAAGGAATGATGGGGCAACCTGAGCACATGGCTGTTGGGTATGTCCAGTGCAGTCAGTGTAACACTGCTATAGTTAATTATTTGGAATAAATGCTCTAGTTTAAATAGGTCACTGAAATGCTACAGTTCTCCTTGGAGATTAGACTGTGAAATAACCGAGTCCTGAAGGGACTCCTCCTTTAACACTCTCCAAGTGCAAATGCCAAGTGACTGCATTACACACAGCGGTTGCAACGCGCTGTGATACGTGTCTCCATCAAAATCACGCCTAGCATTTCAAAGTCATTAATCATGCAAGCATCACTACTGGCACAAAAATGCCTCTGACAATGTGATGATCATTACACTTATCGTACAGACAGGTAAAGTGAGGCATGAAAAGGTTAGCTGCCTGCCGGAGGGATTTTATCTCTGTCTGTAGTATGTAGTAAGCAGGTTTATCCATCTGATAGTTGCTCTAACTTGTGATTTCAGCTTGAGGCTCAGGGAACCACTCCATAAACACCACATAGCAAATAAGCATCCTAATGAGCAACCACACCGAATTCCTGTGTTCATGCACGTCTCGCTCACTCCCTGACAGCTGCCTCTTCCACACCAAAGCCAGGACAAAGCAGCAGCTCCCACCACATGTTATTTCCTAGCCATTCCTCCATCCTGGGTAACTCTCCATCAAGCAATCTCTACAAAACAGAGAAATACAAATGCCCTATACTACGGACAAGCTGTAGAATTCTATGTATGGCTCAGCATGAATTCTAATGACAGGAATTACACCCACTGCAGTTCTGCGTGTGGATGGTCTCAGATCCACACGGTCACAATCATCAAACAGGCAACAGCCTTTAGCTTCGTTCCTGATCTCTCTTATCTCCACAAAAATGCATAGTGCTTGCAGGGCTTGTAAATCCAGTCAAGAAACAGATCCCATTGTTCCTCTTCTCAATAAAAAAATACGGGTTTTGCTCTCCTTGTTTTCTTGAACTGCAGCTATGTGAGAAACCAAAGCCACAAAAGGGAGGTGGTAGGAAACACAAGTCAGGACCAGGAATGGGCTGCCTCTATCTGTGGTCAGAGCAGATATATGTCAGGTTTAAATGAAGATCAGAGTCACAGCCTTGTTTTACTGAAAAGACTGGATTCTTTACAAGGATTTCAAATTAATAAAGCAAAAGCCATTGGATTCTGTGATTCTGTGGATTTTCTTTTGTGCAGACCAGCTCTTCAGGAACTCCACTGAGGAAAGAGTTATCTCCTTGATCCAGGTGACCAGGGAAAGGGGGTCATAGCTCCTTTGCCAGAGGATCCCATCCCTATCAGCAACTCTCCAGAAGGGTCTAAACCCTCTTGTCAAAGTGGAATGCATTACAGTTGACAGCGTCCTCCCTGTGACCACATGGTTATTTCTGATCACATTCAATGTCTAGACAGAGCTTCTAAATGGTATCAAAGGGAGTTTAATTTGCCGGTGTAAAGAAAGAGAAACAGATTTTCTGAGAATTAGCTGGATTTTATCTTTGCCAGTGACAGACTAATGTTCATTATGAAAAATTAAGCAATTAAAGGAAATCCCCATGACAGAGCTGAAACATATGCAAAAAGTTTTAAACACTGGTATGTTTACACAAAGACAACACAAACCCTTCTGTGCTCCTAACAATACAGGAGCATGGTGCTTCGTATTACAGCACTGGCTGCAGCCAGAGATGTTCCCCAGCAGAATGTGAATTGTTTTCCACTTCCAGGATCAATAAATTCAAGTTTATAGTTCAGATAATTCAGATATAATTTAGATGCTATCTTTGGAAGGAAACAGCAATAGGTTTTAACAATGAATTGAATGGGGGGGACAAACTCTGAAGTCAATTACCCTAAATTCATTAGGTCATTTATTAAACAGACTTTGCCATTTACCCTTCAGCCAGCAGAGCTAAATGCCAGCTCTGTTCATGCCTCTTAAACAGTTCACACCTCCTCTCCAAATGTTACCATAGGCAAAATAATAATGAAAAAAGATTGTGCCTTTCTCTTTGCATCCGAGAAGCAGCCCGAAGATATCTAGTCAAAGACAGAGCCACACTAGGATGCAAGAAGCCACACACTTGCAAGCAACACCTCATTAGCAAATGACTGGTGTAAATACTCATTATAGACATGAGCACCACACAGAATCATTATGGCTGGAAAGGACCTCCGGGGTCATTGAGTCCAACCTTTATCCTAGCATCTAACTGCTAGACCCATTCATTTGCTCTGTACGTAGGTATCAAATGCACAGAACATGCTTCCACAAGCCCAGTACGAATTCAAAGTTTGTGCATCTAACAGAAGTAGCTCACATGTGCTGAATCTGCTGTGTTCAGGATTTCCTTAAGGAGAAGGATGAAGTGGGTGTCTCAAGAGCAGTGCTGTGAAAAGCTGAAATAGGGAAGTTTATCCCATCCTTGGGAAGGATCTGCAGCTACTCAGCCCACTGCTGCACAAAAGTCCTGCTGAGGTTTCATTCTGATCCCCCTCCAGCTGCCAGCAGCCCAAGAGACACTGTGGGCAGCCCAGGGACTTGGCCTATCCCTGGACTGAGTCACACTGCTGGTGCCTTCAACTATTCAGTGTCCTCCAGTGTTCTTTCCCCCACAGCAAAATAGGAGGTGGTCATCCTAGGGGAAGCTGCATTAATCATTTATGATGGCCAGGACTGCAGTCGTCATTAAGTTACTGCTTAATGACAATAAATGCAAAATAAAAAAAAACCCCAACTACTATAACCAGTTATAATGCAACACGAAACAGTTCATCCTTACAGACCACCTCAAGAAGAAATAAGAAAATCCAGCCCTTCCAAAGCCAGCTCCAAGACTCTGTACAGAGTACAAAGGGTGTCCCACCCACTACTGGATGGAGAAATACAGCTCCATGAGATGCTACAGAGATGCTGCACACCTCCAGTTCCCACTGTTTTCCATTAATTTCTACACTGTCATTCCCTTCTACCCACCAAAGAAACGGAATCAAACTATTAACTTATCTGCACCTCTCACACCCTTTCAGTAAAATAGGAAACTACATAAACGCTGTACATCAAAGAGCTTCCTTCATTAAAATGTGAAAAATAATTTGTGTACTTTAGATGAAAGGTGTTCTGGGACTATGAAGTACTCTGGCAAATTTAATTAAACCCCATAGTTATTCTCTCACAAAAATCAAGCTTTTGGGGGAAAAAAGTTATAAAAAATTTAACTGATTCACAGTTAGGGTTTGGGTTTTAATTTTTGCAAAGTCTTTACCTTTTACACTGAGCCAGTGGTGAGAAGTAAAACTCCTTTAATGACCTCTGAGCAAAGTCACATTTACAGAATGAAAATTCTCTGTGAAACTTCCAAACTAAGAGGAAAAATTCCCTAGTAATTATACATGTAACACATTATGGGTTGCAATGATCTAAAATCAAAATGCATTTGCTATGTAAAATTTGGTGAAACTGAAAGCTTGTATTGTGAAAGACTGGCAGATGTAGCTGCCACATTGTGGAAGCAGAGAGCTATAGAAACCATACACAGTCAGATTAGTCTCAGGCCAATGTAAACACTTCTGACATAAATTAAAGCAGAAAAATTCCATTTCGTTCCTTCTAGTCACTGAGATGATCATTCTTCAGCATTGCTGACCAGAAGCTCAGGTTTACAACTAAAAACTAATTTCCACTGGCAGAGACCTAGCTCAAGCCAGACCCAAACCTCAACATCTCCTTAGCACCAGAGCTGCACACCCCTCTGGTCTGACACCGGGACACGAACAGCACCACAGCTTGCTCAGCCCCAAGAAGAAAATGCCAAAACAACTGAAGAACATTCTCAGAGAAAAGGCGCTTCAGTAACAGGTAACTAAACTGTTACCAGTGGGGCAAGAGCTGCTACAAAGTTAGTATCTTCAGGACACCCCGCAGGCATGGAAAAGCAAAACAATCAACATGTGTGTCCAAGTGAAGGGGCGGGTAAGCTCTGCAGCATGCTCTGCTGTCTCCATTCATTTAGAAGAGGGTTGAACTAGAGGCTACCACAGCTCTTTGCAGACCCACACTTCCCGTTTTCTCACTAATTACCCTGATGCAGAGAGCACAGAGGAAACCAAGCTCAGTCCTACGTATTCTTACACCTCCTGCTCCTTGCTTGAGCAGAGAGCAAGTACCACCAGCCTGGTACTTACACCACCACCTTTCACCACCTAGGGTGGTGAAACAGTTATCCAGGGGAGCAAAGCCATGAATACTGCTCCAGTGTTGTGTTGAACGTAATCTCTATGTCACCTAATTCCAGTGCCAGGGAGGATAGCCAAGAGGCCACAAAGATGATAAAGATGATCCAAGGGCTGGGGTGACTTTGCTATAAGGGAGGGAACTGGGGTTGTTCAGCCTAGGGAAGAGAAGACTGTCAGAGACTTTACAGCTGCCTTCCGACACCTGAAGGGAACCTACAAGGACTTTTCACAAGAGGAGCTAGCGATAAGACAAGGGGAAATGCTTTGAAACTGAAGGAGAGGACACTTAAACTAGATCACGGGAAAAAGTTCTTCAGTGCAAGTGTCGAGAGACTCTAGAACAGGCTGCCCAGAGAGGCTGTGGATGCCCTCTTCTTGGATGAGGGCTCAAGCAAACAAGTCTGTTGGAGATGCATCCCTGCTCATGGCAGGGAGGTTGGAGTAGATGATCTCTAAGGTCCCTTCCAACCTAAGTCACTCTATGATTCTGTGATACTGCAGCTTCGCACCCCACATCCTCACCTACTGTCTGCTAAACACTAAAGGCACAGAGCCTGCAGAGCTGTTCTCAAAAGAAGATCAAGACAAGACATACTCCTAACTACAAGCAAACAGATCCACTAATTTTTACTAGCCACAGTCAACATGATCAAATTTGCGCCAGTGGACAACTCAGCTTGTGAAGTGCGAGTCCAAATTAGTGCTTTGTGTTAGTGCAAACGCCTAATGCAAACCAACAGCAATGAGAACTCCCTCCCCATGTGCACTGTGTTTGGCTTTCTCTCAGTTATTTCTTATTGGCAACACTTCAATGTTAATAAGACACCACAAGTGTGTAAAATGTAATAAAGATGTTTACATTAAACAGCAGACTACAGATTAAAAGAATCTGTTCCATGAGCTATAGAAGCTCATCTCCAACATCTAATTTCAGCTAAACACATACATATGAATGGAAAGAGATTTGACAATGGAAGGATGCTTTGGTTTTTATTTTATTTTACCTTGCTGGCAAGGACCTAACAAGTTCCATGACTTGAACACAGAAATTAGACAAATGGCCTTAAAAGGTGATACAACTTTATAGCAATAAAAGCAATGAAAGATTGGAAGAGCTTTCCAAGCAAGTACCTGATATACAATTATTTGTAGTCTGTGAACCACACACAGCTTCACAAAAAGAACCCTTTTATCCAGCTTTTATCCAGCTGCCTATGCACTGAATACACAACCTCCCATTCTTGATCAGTCCAGTGTTACCACCTGTTTCTGCTCCAAACCACCCTCACAAATTCCTGATTAATTCTGTCCACTTCTACTGCTCCCTAAAAAGCCACACAATCTTCTGCAAGCGTCAAATGGCAGGATGTGTCCTCGATTTTATTGGCCACTGGAGATTACTCTCTCTTGGACTTGTTTCAGGGAAGGATTAGGCAGTACACCAAAGCGGCTCCACGAAGTCTTACACACTGTCGAAAGATCCTCCCCTGAACATCCCAGGAGGACCGGGCTGTGTGTATGCCCTCCACACGCTCATAAGCTTGCAGTTTTGCATTAACAGCATCACTTCTCAATGTCCTCGGGCTTCTACTGGTGTCTTGGAAGAACTAAGATGGATTACTTCTGCAGTCTCCAGAGGATTCCCCCTAGTCACTCACATGAGAAAGCAGATCATGGTCTGAAGTGATGCCAGGATAAAGCCTGTGCTTAGATGCTCAGACTGAGCACCAGATACTGGAACACAATTTTCTTCTGCTATTGTCTAACTAACTACTATGGCTGGCACTAGAGAGTCATAGAATCACTTAGGTTGGAAAAGACCTTCAAGATCATTGAGTTCAAACATTAACCCAACAGTACCAAGCCCAGTGCTAAACCATGTTCCTGAGCTCCAGATCTACACAACTTTTAACATATCTAGGAATGACTATTCAACCACCAACCTGGGCAGCCTGTTCCAAAGCCTGATGACCCTTTCAAAAAAGTTTTTTTCTAATGTCTAACCTAAACTTTGGGCACAAGATTTCTGCAGGAACAACTGTGTATAGTTTAACAGATGATGATGCACAGGATAGCATAGGGATCACTTCTGTGCTTATGCACTAAGTAACCAACAGAACACACAATAACACAAAATAATCTTGGACACAAACCTCAAGGGCGAGAAAGGTGACAGGAGGAAACACAAACTGGACCTTTCTTCCTAATTACATAAATGAGTCAGAAGCTGGGATGAAATGTCCTATCATCAGGAGCATGACGAACAATAAAGAAGATTCTCCAAACACTTTCCAAAGAAGGGAAAACATGTAAAATACAGCTAGCTTTCAAAACTGTACAGGGCAAGCTGGCTTGGGGGTATAAAGCCAAGAGAGCTGAATAGCTTGAATGGCACAATTCTGCACAACTGGCCTCACTAAGGAAACTTTGCAAATATGTAAGAATGATACTAAAAGCTCTTCAAAGTAAACATCTTTGTAAGCTGAAGCATTCTTTTAGGGTTCTATTAATAAAGAGTTAAATTAATTCACTGCAGTGAAAGAAGGCAAGCCTTGTTCCTTTACTAATTTACAGCTACAAATGACAGGGAAATTATAAACATGCAGACACAGACTTTACCAAAACCTCCTTGTTCTTCCACAAGTGATTTTAAAGAAAAAGAAAAATGCTAACAATTGCGTTCCTAAAATTGGAAATCATAAACGAAGGAAAGCTTGCACTATTAAAAGCTGCCAGAGACAGCTCACAGAACAACGATAACACAGTACTACAGGCTCAGAAATAGCTGTGCCCAGGAATGCTTTATTCATGCCTGACACAGATACAGGATGACAGGCCAGATTTTGGCTAGGACCGTGCTCTGTGATCCATCTGGCATGCTGCTTCCCAGAGGGGCTGCATAGGCAAGCCATCACAGCCAGGCCGGCGACCAAAAATCTCCAGTTCTGAGTGTTCCAGTTCTGCTACAAGTGTTAGTATCTCCCTTTCCAGAGCCACCTTCCAGCAGCACCCACTGGCAGTTCACTTGTTGTATGGCCTGAAGTTATTTTCAAGTTACTGGGTTTAGAAGCCTGGGATAATTAACTGGCTTTGAAACACTGTCTCTGGGCAATGAAGTTTGCCTATGCTCACCAGGAAAATGAAGAACTCCCGTAACACTAATGCCCCAAAACTCTACAATGAAGCAAATTCTACCAGTGGGTCTGCCCAGATTCATCCACTAGCTCCTACATGCTTTTGTAAAACTAAACAAGCAAGGGAAAAAAAGTATTGCATCGCAAACTGTTCTCATTTTTACTTTATTCTGTGTCAAGAAAATGCTAGTAATGTTCCCACATAAATATTTATCAGACCACTCAAACTGCAATAAATGAAAGTATACTTCAACTTGCATACACAATAACCAAAATCTATTTTAAATATGGCAACAAGATGCAAGGAGTATGAAGCAGTAAATTTAGTCTCCTCTGCCAAGTAGACATCAGAGTGCAGGCAGGTCTGGTTTATTGTAAGCTACATCATCTGGTGTTTCTAGTTTCCATTATTAGTCATTTGAAGCCAGTTTTCCAACACTAACTGGCTTCTTTTTAGACTCTATCCAGAGTTTGTCAGGAATTTCTATCACTCTTGAGGTACCTTAAAAGGTATCAAAACAGAAGATCAGATTGCTGTCCTTGGTGCCCCAAATAAATCCATGGAGTCTGTAATAATTTGAACCTCATCATAATTGAATACACTTCCAACATTCCAGTTCTGTGGAAGGCAGGCTTGCCTTAATCATTTGAATTTCAGGGCTGAAAGCACCCAAAGATAACCTACATATAAGTTAATAGGGTCATCTCCAGCTTGAGTTCTTATCAGAGCACCTCTATAGGGGTGGAAATTAGTGCCAGCTAATGCATAAATTTAAAGTCTCAGTGAAAATTAGGGTATTCAGATCCCTGAATAACTTTAGGGAGAAAGGTTAGTAGGTTTTGAAAGTGTTGAGTTCATCCTTAGGGGATTTGCAAGAACATTAATGATTCCCATAGCATTTCATTAGTACAACCATTTGATCTCCAATGCAATTTACCAACACTTCTCAATCCCATCTATGCAATGGATTTTCATCATTCCTTGAACCACAGGGCACTGCCACACTAACTCTGATCAAACCTACAGAAGTCTCTACAGCAGAAGACACCGAGTGTGTAGACTCTGCTCCTCTAGAACTCATTTCATTCATTTGTAGATCCACGGGTACTATAAGGGTAAATATAGAAACTTTTTTTGAGTGCCAGGCTGTTACATCAACTGTGCAGAGCAGAAACACATGCCAGACTAAAAAGTGGAACTTGAGTCAAAAATGCTGTTTAACTGAACCACAAATCATTAAAAAAAGAGAAGAAAGATGTCAGCATTCAGGCTACGACTGATCTCATCTAACTCACCATTTTGAGAAGTCAGATAGTCTCACTAACTGTCCAAGTTCCCATTGCAGCCAGAGACAAGGTACTGCTAGATGGTACTTAGTCACCCAAGGTAGATGGTATCACAAACCCATATGCATTTGCTGGAGTCACCACCAGCTCCTGAGACAGCAGAAATACACCACTTTACTGTAGTATCAGTACTTTGAGGGTGTAAAACCCCACTGTAGTCTGACATTGAGTGAGTCTCTTGGCCTGAGGCACTGGGGAGTTTCTGTGGCAAGCTCTGATGTTTGACTCTGAATTCCAAGATAAGGGTTATTTTTCAATACTGTGAAAACCAGTATGACTGGTTTGGAGCTTCCTGTTTATTTTTTCCTCCTTCTTCACTTTTGTCTCTCTTCCCAGAAAGACACATGGTACTGGGCTAGGCACAGTGGCCATCCTGCCCTGGGAATGTGGTTAATGGAGAAGAGAGAGAGAGAGAGAGAGTAGAACCCCAGAGATCATCAGAAGGAAGGTTTCATCTGAATTCCATTGTTTGCTAAAATGGATTGTTCTTCCATCATTTGTGGCCACAGGAGTCGCCATGATGGACATGGAAACTTGCTTGGAAACACATGGAACAGCAAACAAGGCTTTAAAATGCCCAGTAATGCTGAGGTGTATGTGCATGGACTTAATGGATGCTATATTTCCACAAAGAGCAAGATCTCTGTTTTAAGTCCCTTCCTTTTTGGGGAGGGTGGTGTGTGTGTGAAGATAGCAGCTTGGCCTAGTTATGTAAGAACATGTGATTAATCTTTGTACGTCTTTGTGTTGGGGCTTTTATGTGGGGTGAATTAAATGTCTTGTTTTTACCTTGAATTAAATGTGTCTTGCTTTTTTCCAAATTGAATTAGTCTTTGGCTTTGCCTGCAGTTTATAAGTGATTTTTTTAACTCTCTTTGCTTTGTTTTTGTTTCAGCTCATCAGCACATTACATAAATTAATTGGTTAATTCCATCTTGGGCTAACCTGACTAACCCTGAGCCGAGAAAATGTGGGTTCTTAGGGTAGCAGAGGACCTCTGACAGACATCACTTCCCAAAGAGTAGTTGTAACTATTAGAGGTATCACTATGATGAAGACTTAGAGCACACTGTCATCCCACAGAAATATTTAACAGATCTTTGCTTATCTTGTGTTACAACAATTGGGAAATATAGAGGGGCTTTTACACAGTTCTCCTCTTAAAGAGCTGCAATCAGCAGACTGGTGAGGAGCATGGAAGAACACACCAGGCAGAAACCAGTACAAGAGATAAAGAAAAAGGGAAAGTTATAATCTACTTCTGGCAAGTAAGATCAAGACTTCAGATTTTGATGGTAGACTGAGAAGAGGGTGGGATGCTCTATCGCTGCATTCTCAGAAAATGAAAAATCATTAAAAAATCAGTTGCATAAATGTGATCTCCTGTACTGTTAAAAATCTTTTTTTCCACTTCTTATTTCTAGAAGTGCATTTATGTGTGAGTTTCATATGAAGAGACAATTCCCTGAAATTAGGCTAAAAACACACAATCTGGTAGAGAGGAGTGACTACAGAATTCCCAGCGTGTAAACATTACAGCTCATATTCCTGTTTACAGTTGGCTTGCAGTTAACAGGGATAGGTTACATCTGACCACGGCAAGGTGTAGACCTCTGTCTCTGAGCTAGTCATACAAGGACCTCTACACATATTTAGAGCATGATTAATGCAATTTACTTCAGACTTTTCCTTCAGGGTAAAATGAATCACATTCCTTAATTGCCCATTTCTTTCTGATGATTAGAGAGAGGAAAGCCAGCAGTGTCTAGTTCTGACTGCAGATGACCACATTCCGTCACATGGATTACATATCTGGAGTCCAAGAAAATGATAAGGTTGCAAAACAAAAGAGAGGTTCTGAAGATAAATGGCAGGATCGCATTACATGCTCCTCAGAAGAGGGATCTTAAACAGCAAGCTTGTGACAGACTAACAGCCAATAAACAGGCCTTAGAAGATAGAAAATCAATAAGTTTGAACTATACAACTAGGCTGCTAACAAACTCCATCTTCATCGAGGCAGGAATCAACAAATAAAAACACTACTAAAAATCCTTCTCTTATTTTTCAACTGCTAGAAAAATCTTAAACCAATCTTTTAGCTATGAATCATGAGTTCACTTGTAAACCCATGAGGAATTTAATCTGCTGGCTAATGCACTAGTGGGAAACTAGGGGTGAAGCTGGAATAAGTCAAAAACCGCTGCCTTCTACTCCAGGAAGGTTTTTATTGATTTACACATTTGTAGTGTCTCTGCCTCCTGGAAATGAAAGTAGATCCACTGACAACAAATTTGGAAGCGATTCACAAGGCTGTGGGAGCAACTACATGTAAAATTGCACTTCATTAAATACTTGTATCCGGCAGACACTCACAGAATCACAGAACATCAGGGATCAGAAGGGACCTCGAAAGATCATTTAGTCCAATCCCACTGACCTAGAAGGATCACTAGACCAAGTTGCACAGAAACACATCCAGGCGGGTTTTAAATTTCTCCAGAGAAGGAGATTCCACAACCACCCTGGGCAGCCCCTTCCAGTGCTTCGTCACCCTCATTGTGAAGAAGTTCCTTCTTACATTCATATGGAACCTCCCGTGTTCCAGCTGACACCCACTGCCTCTTGTCCTATCACTAGATGACACTAAGAAGAGCCCAGCTCCATCCTCCTAAACACCCACCCCTCACATACTTATTAACATTAATGAGGTCACCCCTCAGTCTCTTCTCTCCAAGCTAAAGAGACCCAGCTCCCCCAACCTCTCCTCATAAGAGAGGTGTTCTACTTCCTTCATCATCCTCGTTGCTCTACGATGGACTCTCTCCAGCAACTCCATGTCCCTCTTGAACTCAAAGGCTCAGAACTGGACACAAGATTCCAAATGTGGTCTCGCCAGGGCAGAGTGAAGGGGGACAAGAACCTCTCTTCATCTGCTTACCACCTCTCTTTTGATCCACCCCAGGATGCCATTGGCCCTCTAAGACACAAGGGCACATGGCTGGCTCATGGTCATCCTCCTGGCCACCAGGACCACCAGGTCCCTTTCTCCTGTGGTGCTCTCCATCAGGCCAGCCCCCAACCTATACTGGTACCTGAGGTTGTTCTTGCCCACATGCAAGACTCTACACTTACTCTTGTTAGACTTCATTAAATTTCTCTCTGCCCAGCTCTCCAGTCTGTCCAGGTTCCACAGAATGGCAGCACAGTCTGCTGGCCACATCTCCCAGCTTTGTGTCAACAGCAAACTTGCTGACAGTGCACCCTAATCCCTCATCCGAGTCATTAATGAATAGATTGAATAAGACTGGTCCCAGTACCGACCCTTGGGGAACTCCACTACATACAGGCCTCCAAATAGACTCTGCCCCACTGACCACTACACTCTGGTTTCTATCCTGCAGCCAGTTCACCATCCACCTCACCACCCAATCATCCAGTCACACTGCCTCAGTTTGGCTGTGAGGATGCTATGGGAGACTATCAAATGCCTTACTCAAGTCAAGATAGACCACATCCACTGCTATCGTCTATCCACCTGGTTATGCCCTCATAAAAGGCTGTCAGGTTGGTCAGGCATGACTTCCCTTTGGTGAAGCCATGATGACTGACCCTAATGACCCTCTTGTCCTTGATGTGCCTAGAGACAGCATCTAGGACAAATTGTTCCATCACCTTTCCTAGGACTGAGGTGAGGCTGACCGGTCTATAGTTACCTGGGTCCTCCTCCTTTCCCTTTTTGAAGATTGGAGTGACATTTGCTATCCTCCAGTCTCTAGGCACCTCTCCTGATCCCCATGACTTAGCAAAGATGATAATGCACAGGGGCTTAGCAATGACTTCCACCTTCTTCCTTAGCACTCACGGGTGCTAAGGCCCACAGATTTATGTACATCCAATTTGATCAACTTATCCCTATCCCAGTCCTCATCAATCAGGGCCAACTCCTCTCAACTTCCTCTGGGGCCTCAGCAATCTGGGGCTTGGTATCATGACAGTCCCCAGAAGTACGAACAGAGGCAAAAGTGTTCATTATCTCTGCCTTCTCTGCATCCTCTGTCTCCAGGGCACCCACCTCATTCAGAAGGGGGCCTACATTGCCTCTAGTTTTAGTTTTACCCATAATGTATTTGAAGAAGCCATTTCTACTGCCCTTGACCTTTCTTGCAAGTTTTAATTCCAAGGAGGCCTTGGCTTTCCTAGTTGCATCCCTACAATCTCTCACTAGAGCCGTATAATCATCCCAAGTTGCCAACCCCTCCTTCCATGACCTATAGGCTTTCTTCTTCCTCTTGAGTTTGCCCAGCAGCTCCTTGTTTAACTCGCTATGCTTCTGGTTACTACCACACGTGAACTATTATTTAGCAATGATTGCACAATAATAGTCCTCGAAACCAATTCTCTTCGACAGAAGGCAGGGTAGAACTGTGAGAAGAAAACTCCAGGTTCACCCTCATGGCACATCTCTTAACAAACCGCAACAGCACCCAGATTGGCACATATACCCTATGCAGAGACATTCATATCATCCAATACAGAGGAGACTCCCAAGCTTGCTGACCACAATCCACTCCTTAGACCTAAATGGAGAGCACCCTATTGTGGAACCCTCAGCAGAAGACAGGTCAAGCTCGGTGGAGTTAAGATACAGGTACATCCGAACAAGAAAAAAAGCCACTACGTCGACATGTGTGCACCAGCATGGTTAGATGTGGATGCCCAGGAGTGCCAGCTCCTCCTCAGGTATCTGCACCATTTTCTCTCCTCCATATGCCTGTTGCCTTGGGGAGCACAGGCACATCCCACTCAGCACATAGGGTGACACCATTAAGATGGAATATTGCAGAAGAATAAAACTAATTTGCTCGAGCAGAATATTGCTGAAAGCACAGACTTGCTTGGAGGCCAGCCTGCTCACATATCAGGATGAATTTGGCCCAGCTTATGTACTAATGATATAATGGATACTGCAGTCTTCTTTTCATTAAGGCAGCAGCCAAAAATATTGATTTGTTGTATTTCACACTCCTGCTTACCTTCACACATTTCAGGGGAGAAGGTGCATAAGCCAATAGAGTCGGTCAGTTTAAAAGTGACAAATTAACTGCACTGAAAGTAAATAAACAGCTACTCTTTGTAAATTAATCCAGTATGTGACTCCAGCTCTTTTCCACAGCTAGAAAGCTGATTCATCATTCAGCAGCATTTAAGTCGCTACCAGTTCAATAGCAGAGCATTAATGCTGCATCCCGTTTGACCCAGCAGGTCAAATTTTGCATCCTGGTTACAACAGTGTGACTCAGAGTAGCTCCTGAATACCCAAGCCCTGTTCTCCACATCACCCTGGCTGCAGCTATTAACTCAAGTATTCTCCAAGCTGATTTAGAGAGAACTCAACTCATGTTGAACAGTTGGCAAAAACATAAGAAGAATCTAAAAGTCTTCTCATCTGCTGGATTATCAAGTGTCTTCTGGAACGGTTTAGCGGATCAGCACAAGTTGGTTTGTTTCCATGAAAATACTCATGAAGGGCAGACAAATACTTGCAACTTCCACAGTTCAGGGGGTTGTGGGGTTTTTTACCCCCACAAATTGGATTTCAGTTCTGGAAAGAAACTAAGTATATTTAATATAGGAATATTGAGCACTATTCATGTTCACATCAAAACATGACTTGCACTTTACAGAACAGGGGCCCTAACGTACTATAGGCTATTGACCCTGCTAGTGGAGACACAGGGTAAAGGCCAGGGTTAATTTACTGATAAGCACTAACTTACTCTCCATTCCTGTTCTTCAATTTTATCAGTGTTGAAACCTGAGACTTCAAGATGCAAGATTCAACTAAAACATGATTCTAAACACTGTGGTGTTTAGACCAGTCTCCTGCTGCTTTAGGAAAAAACCCATTTAGCTGAAGTTGATGCTTCTCAGTAAGCAGCTAGGTCAAGATTTTCAAATGCAGGAGCTCAAAACTGAACTTCATGTTCAACTACTACATAATGCTGCCTGAATGCCTTCAACTGCTATTAGCACTGTAGGATATATAAGTCCTTAATGTTTTTGGAAATTAGAGTAGGTGCCCTCTTGACTTCTGACACTCAAGTTTGATGTTTCTGGACAGAAGGTTTTGACTGCATCATCTGTGCACAGCTGCAGCACAGAGACTAGAGCACAAATAGAATAAAAATATTTTTCACTGCTTATGCTCAGACGTGATCCACAGCATTTGTAATGTCGTCTGTTTTTCATAATGTTCAGTTTAGAGAGCTGACATTTGATTAAACAGTTTGAATTTGCCAAAACATACATTTTAATCTTATGTTTTAATACCACATTCTCAATTAAAAGCTTTAGAAGACACACAAATTCTGCTTAAACAACAGTAAGCCCACAGACCTAACATACTTAATGTGATTTCTGAAACTGTTGACAAATACCTTTTAATTTCCTCATTACTTCTAATACCACAGCTGCATCATTAGTCCCAACAGCTATCAGACACTGGAAGAGCCAGTTTGTAATGGGTTTACTAGATAGCTGTTTATACTCAGTATTTTCTACATCTTCCAATAGGGTGGTGTGGTAACAAACACCTTAAAAATCTTCACTCTGTCTGTAGCATCAAGTGTTCGTAATCCTACCACACCGCAGGAAAGCTGGCACAGCTGGCGTGCAGTTAAGCAAGTTTCCCTGTACCTTTACATGAGCGTGCCAGCACTGATGAACACCGTGCTACGAGGAAGCCTATTACATGAAATAGCACATCATCCCAGACAGCTGAATCCCAAGAAAAAAATACTCCCAGTGACAATAAGAACAGTACCACACAAGGAGGTTTTAGCATGAAATAATTGTTTCATGTTCCTTATTTGATTTTATTGTGTTCAAGGTCATGAGTGTTGTGACAGTGTGAAGGTGACCTGAGGAATTTACAATGATCAACAGATAATACAGTGACTGGATGAGAATAACTATCACTGCTTTCTAAACAGAGTCATCACTTAGCTGAAAAGGAATGTGTTTTATTTCACACCCACAGAGTGATGAAACCAGGTAATTCAATAATGCAATTGCTGTGCCTGGAAGATCCTTATTTATAATTTCATCTTGCCTGTTAAGAACTGAACTTCTTGCTAAGGGTAGGAAATAATTATTATGCCTAAGCTTTGCTTTTGCAAAGAAACTCTACGAAGGAAAAAGGTCATTAGAAACAAAACTCACCAGTTTCTTCATCTATGCTGAATCTCCCCAGGCCGCTGCCATCCCTGATGGAATACTGGATCTCTCCATCTCTTCCAGAGTCCTCATCTCGAGCAACAACTTGCAAAACACTCGTCCCAATGCGGGAGTTTTCTTTTACAGATCCAATGACAGCAAAGTCAGGAAAATACGGCGTATAGAGATTTTCATTGACATCCACCACTTCGACTTCCACAAAAGAAACAGAAGAGAGAGAAACTGGGCGCCCCTTGTCCTTTGCACGCACAGTCAGGTTGTAGAACTGTTGCTTCTCATAATCAAGCTCTTTGTTCAAGCGGATGGCACCACTTGCTTTGTCAATCTCAAACCGCCCATTGTAATCATTCACCAGCGAGTAACGGACTTGACCCCCCAAGCCGAGATCTGGATCATGAGTTTCCAACCAAGCTATGACTGTGCCAACTGGCAGGTCCTCAAGGACCTTCACATTATAGCTGGATGGGATGAAGGCTGGAGAACAATCATTGACATCATCTAAAAAAACCTTCAGAGGCACAACAGAAAACTGCTGATGGCCACTCTCTGCTTTGTCCCTAGCCTCGATCTTCAGTGTGTAGTTTGCTTTTGATTCTCGATCTAGTTGATCGGCCACATACACCACTCCTGTGGAACTATTGATAGCAAATTGCGGGGTGTCTGTCAGTACCGAGTAAGTCACTTCACCATTAGGTCCTAGATCTTTATCTCTGGCTTCTACCTGGATAATCTCTGTACCAAGACTTGTACTTTCTAAAATATTAACTGAGTAACCATCCTGCAAAAAAACAGGCTTGTTATCATTTGCATCATCCACAGTGACAGTCAACAGTCTCCACGCAGATTTCTGTGGATTACCTAAATCATAAATTGTAATATTAAGGAGATAGAGGTCTGTTTTTTCACGATCCAAGGGCATAAGAACACTAAGCACCCCAGTCTCTACGTCAATGTTGAAGCAACTATCTACATTACCATCAGAAATGGTGTACAGAACTCTTCCATTAAAGCCTGAATCTGCATCATAGGCTTTAATTCTTAGGATGCTGGCACCAACTGGCAGATCTTCTGAAACCTTAACATCAGTAGGGAAGGATTTGTCAAAATGTGGCGCCTGCCTGTTCACCGAATAAAAATCAAGAAAACCATCTTCCAGATTCAGCTTCACGTTTGCTTTTGCCTTTTTGAGTAATTTTTCTGCTAGTTTCTGAGCAACTCTGGTTTCTCTACAGCTAAAGGTCTTTGAAGAAACCTTCCCGTGAACTACTGAGATATTAACAAACATGGCATCAGCAAAGTTCTCTCCATCAGTTGCTGTTACCTTAAGGCCAAAATTGCTGTTCTTTATGCCAGAATTAATTAGAGATTTTTTAAGTTGCAGGACACCAGAGTCAGGATTTAAATAAAAAATGCCAAGTTCATTTCCTGAGATTATTTTGTACTTCACAAGCTCTAACTCATCTATGTCTATTGCAGAAACAGCAGTGATGTGACCACCAACAGGAAAATCCGAGGAAATCACGCCCTGGCATGCCACTTTTTCAAAGAGAGGTTTGTTGTCATTGACATTCCCTATGTATATGGTGACATTCACCTCGCTTTCATGACGGTACGGAGAACCCCAGTCAGAAGCTCTCACAATGAACCTGTAGCTCTCTGGTGAGGACTCAAAATCCAGTTCTTCAGATGTGCTGATGACACCTGTAAACTGGTTTATGGTAAAAGGCAGTGAGTTCAGACTGGCAATGCTGTATGTTATGTATCCGTTCTCTCCCCTGTCTCTATCAACTGCTGAAACTGCCAAAACACTAGACCCCACGGGGACACTTTCATTGACAAATGAGCTGTAGGAGGACTGCTGGAACTCAGGAGTGTGATCATTGGCATCTTCTAACCTGACAGTTACTCGTGCTTTTAAATCACCACCTTTGTTGGCATTAACTTGCAATTCATAGTGGTCCTTCTCTACGATTTTCAAAGGACGAGCAGTAGTGATAAGGCCTGTGTTGGGATTGATCTTAAAACACTCAGCTTCCTCACTTGGCGATATTCTGTATTCCACACCCTGTGGCTCAGGCATCAGCTTAACTACCGCAACCACCACACCAGGAGGTGAAAATTCGCTGATCACAATATCGTATGTTTCCTTTTCAAACTTCACGGGAATGCTGTCTTTTTTGGGACTAGCAATGTGGACCAGTTTGACTGCAGAAAACTTCTGAGGGGAACCTTTGTCCTTTGCTTGGAGAGTCAGATTATAACCATAAGGGAAGCTGTCCCAATCGATAGGCTTTCGTTCTTTGATTTTGTACTCATTCATCCATTTACCTTCTTTAGTCAGGAAGAACTGTTCAAGCGGATCTCCAGCCACAATAGAAACAGATTCTATTTCTCCATTGGCTCCTTCATCTAGGTCATCAATGTTAACAATTGCATAGGTAGGCTCCTTGTCTGATGGAAAGGGAATATGAGTTACTACATTTATTGTTGGGGCATGTTCATTTATACGTTCAATGTGAACATAAAGCTTGGCAGTGCTGCTTACACCATTGTTTCCATAAAGCTTCATCCCACGGTCCACAGCTAAAATCTCAAGATCGTATCTGTTTTTCTCATCGTAGTTTAGCCGACCACTTAATGAGATAACACCACTTGTAGGATGAACTGAGAAGAGGTCAACTTTGTTCTTGAAGTAATAATAAAATTCACCATTGGACCCAATATCCGCATCTGTTGCAGTCACCTGTGCAATGCTAGTCCTTAAAGGGGTGCTTTCTGCTATTGTGACAGAGTATGTGGTTGGTGAAAACAAAGGTCTTAAGTCATTCATATCCAAAACCTGTATGTTCACTTTTGTCCATGCTTCCAAGTCCTCTCCTCTGACAGACCCTTTCACCATCAATAAATAGTTGTCCTGGATTTCTCTGTTCAATATAGCAGAATTTCCACCTTTAGTCCTTATTCTTAGGAAGCAAAAGTCAGCAATGACAACTTCCTCTGCTTTAAAAAAGCCCTCGTCATCACCAGACACTATCCGGTACTTGATATCCCATGACAGGTCAGACAATGTAATGCCCATCCTTGTTTGACTGTTGACGTAGGTCCTGGCTGCAGAGTTCTCATACACCGTAGCATTGTAAGTGGAATGTGTAAACTGAAAGCCAAGTAGCGTGGTCCCGTGAGCAACCTGGCAAACAGTTGCCAGGAGCTTGACAATCAGAAGGGCAAGGCATGACAGGAGTGGCCGTGAGCCTGACCAGAGGCCCATATTCATCTCCATCACATCATTCTTTCACCCTGTTACAAAAGGGAAAACAGGAAATAGTTGTTCAACAGATAAAAACTGTGCCATGATTTGTCACGTAGAAATTACTAAATTTGTAATTACAAATCCAATATATGTAATAACATATCACTATATATTTAATAAAACAGAAAGAGAAACACACAAGAACACCAGCTTTGTATTATATTTGTAGGTATGTGAGTGCACAGTATGTCTATGCACACACATACACAAAACCAGACCAATAGACATTTTTTAATATAAAATACATAGTACATAGACATTTTTTAATATAAAATCCGGTATGAGACCCTGAAATGTCTATGCACGCAGTCTCATCATCCAGAACAGTAATCACAATAAGAAAATCTAAAATCACACGTGCACATTTGAATAGGTTAGTATAAATGAACCACATATGGAAATTATTGGTTTTATTTACCAGGAATTCAAATCAAGCTCAAACTTGTTAACTTTCAGACCATAATGGAAAAACCATTTTTAGTCCCAGTGTCTGGAAATAAGACAGGATTTTCACTATGTCTCTAGCACTGTGATATGCAAATGCTACCTTTTTTTAATGGACAGCTAAGAATGATCAGATGATGGTTGATAAAATTTGAACTTCCAAAACCAAGTAGTACATGAAAGTCACTACACACCTCTTACTTTAATGACAGATACCTTCCAAAGACTCAAAATTAAGGAAGAATCATAGCTAGTTAAATGCAATTGCATATACATGTACATATCCAGATACTGAGAGTACGCAAAATGCAATGAAGAAAATAAAACCACTAGATAAAGCTTGGATTAAGAAAAAAAAAATCACAGCTGAGATTACCTGGAGGACTTAACTCTACCCTTGTGCACGTAGCCCAACACATCTGTTATTACAGGAATCCTTTTCACAGTATCGCAAAAGTTGGAGGGCATGTCTGGAGATCACCTAGCCAAATCTCCCATGCTACAGCAATACCCCGGTAACATACCCTAAACAACTCCACATGTGAACAGTTTTTTTATGTACATCCAATAAATGCCACTGCTGCCATCCCAAAAGGTGAAGAGTCTTCTGAATCTACTGCTGCCAATGGGCCACCCCAACCAGCAAAAGTATAAACACTTCCCTGTTCAGATGGTATGAACTCGGGCTTACCCTACATTTCACTTTGGTAACTCCAAGCACAATTTGGCTATGAATAAGGCACACAGCTCATTGCTGCCTCTAGTCTGTCCCACTCCAGCCACCTCAAAGCAGTGACTTCAAAAGGCTCATTACAAATCTAAGCATTCAAATACAATTATTTTGTAGCCACTTGGGGAAAACTGACTTCCTCCACACAGTCCTCTTGCGAAACAGCCCCAGTGACTTGCTTTAGTGATTTAAACTGAAAGGTCATATGCAGACACTGGCTGAAGGTTGCTGGAGGGTGCTGCACAAGCTAGGAACCAGGTCCTGAGATTTATCACTTCTCACTGAAAGGAGAGGAAAGGAGCCTGAGGAAACCAGGCAGGTGCTTACAATGCGAATAAGCTTGGTTACAGAGTATTTTCGCTGATGCTCATGAAAAATTATAAAAATGAATTCCAAAATGTAATTATTAAAAGACCCACTGTGCTCACACATTGTTCTCATTGTTATTTAAAAGCTGCTAGAAAACTTAGTTTTCTTCAAGCTAGAATACAGAGTGGAAAAGGATAGAAGAAACTGTCGATAATGACAGAGGTTAATTTAAATTTCCAACATGATTTCAACATCCCCTAGGAGATGTATAAATTGCAAGCAAGTTTTGGAATACGAATTCACTTCCAATATAACCGAATGACTATTGCAGTTTTCAGCTGTAAGGACAATCAATTTATTGCACCAATGTTATGACGTTCTCACAAGACACTTAACTTCCTGATCCCACATCTATATCCTATTGCCTAATACATTAATCAATTTGAGCAATTCTCCTAAGCAACTGTCAAGGTGCTTATCTCTCCACATGCCTATTTACGCACACGGCTGTCCTTCCACTTTGTTTTCTTTTCCGTTATACCAACAAAACCAAAAACCCCAAAACTCTTGAAAAAGAAGAAAAAGTTAGATGGCATCACATCCTGCACCTTGCCCTGTAACAGGAAAATCCCCACAGAATTACCAGCTGTAGTTCCTTTTCCAAACATGCTCACAGCAGTTAAGTCCTATAACTAACACCTTGCCCCATGCAGTTTATACATCAAATATCCACAATTGTCCCATATGCTTTGTGTATGTGGGGGACCAGGTGTCCTCATGTTCTCCAGGCTGATCCCCGGGAGACCCAGGATGGAATTTTTCTACTAGACCTATGAAAATTGGTTTCTCATGTATGTTGCCATTTCACTCAGCTACAACATCAGAGCAGTGGGACTTTATTTTTCAGCAAA
>VXBP01002557.1:0-148546 GCA_013400115.1 Rhinopomastus cyanomelas
CATCTAGTCCAATCCCCCCGCCACAGCAGGATCGCTAGACTAAGTCACACAGGAACATATCCAAGTGGGATTTAAACGTCTCCAAAGGAGACTCCACAACCCCCCTGGGCAGCCTGTTCCACTGCTCAGTCACCCTCACTGTGAAGAAGTTCCTTCAGATATTTATATGGAACCTCATATGTTCCAGCTTGCACCCATTGCCCCTTGTCCTATCATTGAATGACACTGAGCAGATCCATCCTCCTGACATCTGCCTTTTTAATATTTATAAACATGAATGAGGTCACCCCTCAGTCTCCATTTCTCCAAGCTCAAGAGAACCAGTTCCCTCAGGCTTTTCTCATCAAGGAGATGTTCCACTCCCTTCATCATCTTCGTGGCTCTGCATAGGACTCTCTCCAGCAGCTCCGTGTCCTTCTTAAACTGAGGGGCCCAGAACTGGACACAATACTCCAGATGTGGTCTCACCAGGGCAGAGTAGAGGGGGAGAAGAACCTGTCTCAATCTACTAACCATCTCTCTTCTGATCTTTTTGGCCACAAGGGCACATTGCTGGCTTATGGTCATCCTGCTGTCCACCAGGACCACCAAGTCCCTTTCTCCTACACTGTAGAATCATAGACTCATAGAATCATTAGGGGTTGGAAGGGACCTTGAAAGACCATCTAGTCCAATACCCCTGACACAGCAGGATCACCTACACACTATCTGTGAAACACAAAGGTGGTCTGGTATATCCCATGTGCATCAGACTCATTCCACATGCTTTCTCCTAGGAATAAACACAACCCACCTAAACTTGCAGACATCTGCATCTTATCTCTTACCACTTTAATTTGCTGGAAGGATTTCCCAGTTATTGAGCACAGGACTGGACATTGTTGATAAATATTTTTTTTACTGTAAGAACCGAGTGCAGCAAATGTGTCTGTATTGTGCCCTGGATATGGACAAGGGATTAGGGTGCACTGTCAGCAAGTTTGCTGATGACACAAAGCTGGGCGGTGTCGCCAACACCCCAACAGTCTGTGCCGCCATCCGGCAGGACCCGGACAGGAGAAGTAGCTATGCAGTCTGCTTCCCCTCCTAAATTGGTGGCAACAGCAAATATGCTCCATTTGGATAATGTACTTTTTAGTCTTCAAAAGAGAGTAATCTTCCAGACCTCTGAAAGTTCCACAAGACATCATGATGAATAGTCATCTCAGCATTCTTTATTTAGCATACCTGCACCTATGCCAAGAAACAAGATGTCCCTATTTATGCTAAGCGCTGAACTTAGTTCCCTGTAGTGCACTTCAGAGAATGAGGTACCAGCTGGCGGTACGCAGTCTTTCTCTTGTTCCCAGTTTGTAGTGACCAGTTAAAGATACCACGTGGAACCATTCAGCAATATTATACACCTGAATTGTCTTGCTAAATGATACAGCCTTATGGCTAGTGACTCTCATCTGTTTTGTCAGGCACTTTGGGTAGGATGGAGATGGCAGCAGGGAAATCTTTTGCTGGGCTGGACTGCTCCAGAAGCAGCCGACAGAAGCAGCATTTCTGCCATTCACTTCTGTTTAGAAATAATACCTTAAGTAAGGCAGTGATCCTTTCCCTGCATGGGGTTTTTTGGGTTTGGGGTTTTTTTTTTGTAGCTGTTACAATGAACCTCTTTTTTACAATAGTTACAATAAATCTTTCAAAAACATGCACTTCTGCCCAGCGTTGGGCACCAAGGGATATATTCAAAGCCGTGCCATTGTCCTAAAGGAAGAGGAACAAAGCTCTCATACAGCACTCTCTCCCCACAGATAAATGCTTAATACTTAAGAGGAATTAAATCTAGATGGTTATTCCTTAAGGGCATAGCTGTGCTGAAGTGATTTCGTTGAGTGACTCATAAACGATCATTTTGAAATGCCTTTCAGGTTTGTTAGGATACTTCCCCAGGCAACTGTTTCCTTCTTGAGTTTTGCAGATCTGTATTAGGAACCTTTGCATGGGATTGTTTGGCTGTTTGCTGCTGCAAATAGCAGCAAACATTCCTGGCTCAACTCTTTCCAGAAAAGCAAAATATTTCTGGAGAAAGGATCTGAGAAGTCCAAGCAATACTGTTTTCAATGGTTGTTTTACCAAATGAAGGAATGCAGTGCAAGTAGTTTGGGCAGATATAAACAGGAGAGGAATTTAGTCAAGGGAAGGAGACACTCCTTTTCTTGCAAGTTACCAACTGTAGTTATGTCCAGAGCCAAATAGAAGTTATTAGAAGGTAAGTATTGCTTGGTGGCATCAACAATGAGATGGTGGTCTCAGTTTAGCTCCTACTGGAGATCACCATGAGAAATGGCCTCAAGCTTAGCTCAAGCATACAGGTCTAAGCTGAAAACCAAGGGCTTAAAGAGGACCATGAAGACTAAACACAGGCACACGGCGATCACAGAAAAGGCTTGCAAAAAGGATAGCTACAGATTACTAGGAGCACCATTTCAAAGTCATTGTCTAACAGGCAGGTGCAGTTTGTGCAGCCTGTCTCAGGGCTTGCCAAATGCATACACAACAAACACATTTTTATTATGCAAATGAAGAAATCCTCAAACTTCCAAAGGCAGAACTCCTGTAAGAATCTCAAGCTCCTACTTGACAGATGTAGGCTTTTTGGGAATTATGGGAGGCATTAAGCTCGACTCAACTCCATGGATTTTTAGACTGAACTAACAGCATGTCAGAGTTGATCAGAGAAAAAAAAACCTCAAGCAGAAGCCTTCTTGGAAAGGAAGTTAGCTACAGTCTCCCTTAGCCAGAGGAAGCCTCGTGCTACTGCTAGTGCAAGATCTCTTGTCCCCAGCACAATAGAATGGAGGAAATGGAGTGGGGAGGATTTGGCCATATACTTATGCCTCTGTTACTGCTGCCCCAAACCACTGCCCAATTTCCACCCTCACAAATGTGGTCTTTGTCCTTTACACTCTGTGTCTGAACAAGATCAGAGCACACACCAATACATATCTGACAATACCCTCAAATACTATGCTCTTTACTGAAGCCAACCCTTGATCACCTGGGGAACCTCTGATCTGATGTTGCTTTAGAACAGCTATACAGAACCATCATAATTCACCTTTTAATAGCAAACTCTCTTTGAGGGGAAGATGTATTAGTAACACAAGAATAATACAAATGTGTTTTCTTTCATGGTCATTCAAGGCTTTAAAGATCCTTGAGTAATTTGCAGCCTTCCTCAAGTGTATTATTTATTACATAAATGTCCTAATTCTACTGTTCTTAGGCCCAAAAAGCCAAGTTATAGACCCAGACTCAGAACCCTCCGGGACAGTGCAAATGCCATTTTTTTCTCCCTAGTAAGTACCATGCACTTACGTACTCTTTCCCTGGGCTGTGCAGCCATCTGTAGGCCTGCACTTGGGCAAACCCGTGCTCTTAGCATCACTAATTTGGGCTAGCTCAATTCTTTCAAGTATTTCTCACTGGAAAACACCAGCAAAACTTCTTCAGGACTTAAATTCTGGTTCAGTCATCACTTGTCTCCTTTTTCCCCACACACCAAGGAAAGTAGTATATTTTCCCTATTGGTGTATTTTTCTCCACATACAGAAGGGGATGAACACCAAATTGCTGGGCAGAGCTCATCCTTAGCAGCCCTTCTCAGAACACCAAACCTGTAGAATGAGAGAAACGAAGGGAAAAACTCATTTCCCTGCTGTGCAGCTGAGCTGCAGCTTGTCAGCCTTTTCACGTGTTAAGTGGGTTTGCAGCTGCCTGTTACAGCTCTGCAACAGAGGCTGAGCAGGTTCATTTGGGGCCATGCCAGACTCTTGAGAAAAAAAAAAAGGTATTTATTTATAACTGGCTTGTGAGATGGAACACTGGTTTCTATATTTAATAGAAAGTGCTCCCAGCAGATTAACCTCGACAGCATTGGGCTTGGGGACTTGTTTTGTTCCTTTTTGAATACAAGCTCCTACATTTACCATATCTCTAGGTCTAATCTTCCACAGATCTAGGGTCTGATAACTCAGTTACTTACTGTCTAGATTGGAGCTAATTTATTCTCATCCCCCCTGCCCCCAGGAGGTCCAGACTGAGAACTGTACAGTGCGGAGGCAAAGAACTTGGGAACTTCCAAAGTTCTTGGAAGTTAACTTTAACTTTGAATATATGCTTGATAGTCTGTGCTGCATGTGAACCCCTGTCCTATGGTACTACTGCAAGAACATCTCTGCCTTTTGAGGTCAAATTTTTGGGCATGTAACTATGTGAAGTTTAGAGACATTGCATCAGATCTTTTGGGGGATGCATACTTCAGAATAGGTTTGTCTAAGCGTTTCTCATGGCTGGGAAGTCGTAAGATGCCTCCAGCCAGTTGATGTGGCAGCTACAATATCCCTGTATGGAGGATACAGCAGGATGCAGCTCCCAGCTGCTTCTGGAACTGTTCTGCCAGTGCAGTGCAGCATCTCTGGAATCAGTCTCCTGCTACCACAGCACAAAGGCACAAGACAGTGTGAGGAGAGGGCTGTCAAACATGGGTGCAAGATTGAAGGAATAAATCTTGTCATGCAGGTGCTGTCCCAGCTCCAGCCTGGGTAAATTGCATTCTTCAGATTTGTACTTCCATTGCTTCTTTCTAGACAGGCAGCACCTGATGCCTCTACCCTGTTAGGAACGGCTGCGCCCAGCTGTTAGAAACGCTGCTGTAACATTCAGTCCTAGACACGGGTACATTCCAGGAGCAGGGAACACTATTTCTGTGTATTGCCTTCTACCTGGATTACCTGAGCTTGTTTTGAACCTGATTTTCCATTTGTGACAGTCTTTGGGGACACTTTGGTAAAAAATGTACCCAGATCTCCCTTTACAACTTGGGTTGCATCGCCCTTGTGGGAACTGAAACATGAGTCACAGCCCACAATAGATGTTAAATAGCTATTTAAACCATTTACCAAAAACTCTGATGTGATTCTGAAGGACACTGGCACTGTAGCACACTTCAACAGCAGTATGGTCCAGCTGTTTAGAAAGCAAGCTAGGAGGAGGCAAGGCAAAGCCTACACTTATAGGTACTGCTGGTGTGAGCAGTGTTTTAGTCTTCCTCCTATGTCTCAGTCTTCTCTTTTATGCCAGTAGAGCAAGATCTGTGTAAAGCTTTAGTAAACACTTGGGTAAAAAAACTGCAGATGTGAGAGATTGTGTTTATGGATTTTTATTCCATTAGTAGCTAGCTTCTGCCACAAATCAGCTTTGATATCTTAACACAAGATCTATTTGTGTACTTGTGTGCTAAGCAAAAAACCGAAGTCCTTGAAATGATAGACAAGCAAGTTTCTCTGTTTGGAGATCATGGCTAACAACAACTAGTTTGCTGAGCACTGTGCATTTAATACTCTGCTACGCCACAAGAGAGAGACACTGGTGAATGAACCCTCCCTTGTGTTGCTTGGAAACTCTGAGCTGGCAACAGAGCAGCTTGGAGTAACAAGAGCCATAATAGGCATGTTGGCCCTGAGCTGTCCATATTTGATATGGTCTGTTTGGAGCCTGCGGCAGCAGTGTTAGTCGTACATTACATCTTGTGATCTGCTCGGTAATGATGAGCCTGAATGGATGGTGACATTAAGTTCAGGGGAAATGTTCTGCAGCATGCAGTTTGGAATGAAGGTAATAATTTAATGAGCTTTTGAAGAATTTGCACCCTCTCAGAAAACTTTGGCTGTGAATGAGTATTAAAACAACTTCCTTCCCATCTGTAACAGCGGGGGACTGTCACTCTAACTGAACAAATACCAGGTCACAAGGCTAAAAAGAAGTACCAGAGAGTCTTGTACAGGTGAAAAAAAATTATGCTGAAGCTCTCCTTACTTTTCAAGTTGCTGTATCATCAAGTGTATTTCATTAACCTAAGCTGGGAAAGCCCTTCAAAAGTCTTTTGCAGCTTTTTCAAGCAGACTAACCTATAAAAAGGGTAAATGTTTCAACTGTACTTTCACAAACACGGCACCTCCTGAAACAACTTTTTAATGCTGCAGTCACTGCCTTGCCACTGTCCAAATCTAATTGTCTGCAGATGTATCGTAAGCCTCCCTTCTCTTGTCCACTTTAAATGGTTATTTTAGGTTTATTTGGGTGTCCTCTAACACACTAGTGTACTTAGCTATGTTGAAATTCTAACTAGTATCCAGAATAACATCGGAATTCAGTTTAGGAAGTGCTTTCAAACTACAGAAGTAATGAAGCATTAGGCGAGCATTCCTCCAGTAATGGAGATCCTTAAAGACACAAACATCTATTCACAGCTAGCTACAGCAGAGGACAGATGAGACTGCTGTTCCCTTCCCACTCCACAATTTGCTAACAAGCTACGACAAATATTAATGAGTTACCTCCTGAATGTAACAGCCTATCAACACTTGGAGATACATCCATGGGCATTTTATAATTGCATTTCTCATTCTCAAGCACCCAATTGAGTTGCTCTGGCTTTCTGAACAACTACACAACAGCTGAGCTAGGTAAATCTTTGCCTTTCAGAGATAAGATGGGAAATGTGAGCTGTGAGCACTGTTAACCCAGCAAAATCTGACTTACACCTAAAGCCCCAACTGCATAAGTCAAAACTGAAACATTAAAAATGAGGAAGGTAATTAAGGTGGAGGCTATTCATCCAGTCCATCTTAAACACTTCTTTTCCCATGGGACCCAGTTAAAGTGCTCATCTTTGCTGAATGCACAAGTAATCTGCCTTAAACCCTGCATTTTAAAGGATAGTATTCACACAATATAAATCTTAGAAAAAAGCTTCATCACTAAAAATCCAGCATCACTGCCCACCTCTGTGCTTGTAAATGAGGTCTTCACTACAGACAACAGTGACCACAACAGCCAAGTGGCTTCTGGGTTTGGCAGATCTTGTGCCTGTCAGGTTTCTTCTCATGTGGTTAACATTTACTTTTGCTTAACAACTTATCTCAGCATTGCAGCTGTGCAGGGAAGTTTACATTTCACAGGAACACTAGGGAAATCTGCCTGATATTTGCCCACATCAGACCTTAATCTTGCAAGTTCACATGGTAAGTGCTTCAGCCCACTGCAACACAGTTCCAAAGAACCTTTTAGAGCAGCAAACACGTAATGCACACAATGGGATATACTGATACAGCTTGGTAGAGTTGGGCAGACTAAAGCAGCACTCACTCTTCCTTGTCCCCTAGCAGTTCAGCTTGTCAGTATCTGCTCAGCATCCTGTCCTGCCCAAGGCAGGGGCAAGTTCTCTGTCTGCCTCTAACTACTCACAGCCCATGAGTCCATTCACTCCAGAAGTAGTACAGACGTTTTCTTCACACGTTGATTTCTGCGTATTAGTTCTCCGTTGCCTACACCCACAGAAACTAATTTCAAGCTCAAAAGCCACCATAAATTACAATCATTATAAAATGGTGTACAGAGTTGGAAAGAGGGAGACTAATGTGCTTCAGTGTAGCAGAGAACAAGCTGAATGTCAGAACCCAGGGCTGTGGTCACAGCAAGCATCGCCACACTGTAATAGGCTGGACTTGACGATCCCAGAGGTCCTTTTCAGTCTCAATAATTCTGTCCTCAGCAGCTCAAACACAAAGTGCCTCTGGGCAGCAGCTCTGCAGTTGGCAAGGAGTTGCTCTCAGCTCCTTACGTTCCCAACACAGAGAGTGTTTTGGCAGGTGCATGGCTGACATACTAAATTTGGTCTTTTTTTCTTTTCACCTCTAGCCTCTGTGTATCAGTATGAAGAAGAAAAGCACCACCTTAATACAAGGCTCTTTCTCAGGCAAAACAGCCTGACTTGTCTGTAAGCAGGACAATGCTGCTGGATAAGGCTGACTGCAGTCACCAAGAGAAGAGACTGAGGCCCTCAGAGTAACACAACCCCAAGAAAGATTCCAACCCTCACCTGATCTCATGAGTTTCCCTGAAGAGTCAAATTGTGCTCTCTGGGGGACATTTCTGGCTACAGGGATAAATGTCCTTCAGAGAACAAAATTCGTTACAGGTTTCCAGAAATGATGGGCTGACTTGCTAAACTGCTTGTACGGGGAACATCCAATGAAATGGGATGTCTACACCAAAGTGGTAGAAGATGGCACAGGATGCCATAAAGTTTTCACCATTACCTGAGAACAAGACAATGAAGACAACATTTTTAATTAGCTGCTTCTGCTTAGGAAAGGGTACAAACAGAGGAACACCTTCTCCTCCTGTCTAAACTTCAGTAAGGATGTAATACTAAGTTGTAAATACAATCCTATTGTGAATCTCACAAGTCCACACTTCTGGCTCCAGCTCTACCCACTGGCAAAAGTCCCAATGATTCCAGTGAGGTCTGAGGCTGATCCCAACACACACCTGGGGATTTATTCATTAGCAGTTATATGCTAAACCCTTGGAACCCTGACATGGATTGGCTTCCAAATAACACCCATGTTTGATGAGGCTGGAGCTGGAGTTTCAGTGCTGGCCCTTCTCCATGAAACCGAAAGCCAAAATTATGATGATGACCATAAATATTCAGCACTTCATCTTCAGAAGGTTGGGCAGATGGTTCAGTCAGTGGCTAATCAACAGCAGAATAGGAACTATGCCATCAGTTATTAATGCAATATCATTGCAAACTACACGTGAAGATAGCCTCTGAGGTTGATAGGTATATTTACATTTATTTTGCTCTGAAGTTTCCATTATTGCTAGATCCCCAAATCTTTCTAAAAAGGTGCGTTGTTATGGAATAGAGGCAAGCTGAAGGGGAGAGGTGAATGAATAATCCTAAAGAGTACTTCTTATTTGGCATGTGGGTTTGTGAGCAACTCCTATGTGTCTTTTTTACTCTCCTGCCTAGACATTTGGCTGGAAACATCTTCATCAGCTGTGCTGCCTTGTTGGCTGACCAGAAACTGGCACAGAGGGGTAACTGAACATGGTTTTTCTAAAGGTCAGGCACACTGTCAGTAAATGAGCTATCAGAAAAGCCAGCACTTCTGAGCAGCCTGTGAGAGGGATGAACACTTAGCAAAAGTGACCAGGTTGTGAACTTAAGCACCTTAGGAGCTCACACTCTGCTTCTTTCAAGCCTGAAGCTTTTTCTTCAGAGGATCAAACTAGGTGCATAGAGAAATGCAGAACAAGTGTCTTAGAGTGTAAGAGATACCTAGAGAAGACTCTTGCTTCCTCCTTGTCTTGGGCAGAGAAACTTTGCCCAAAATACACCACTACTGCAATCAAGGAGCTGATCTTGCTCTGTGCTGGATGCCTTTGTCTTTCACACTCAGTGACCTGAGGCTATACAATATTTTGCAGGGACAGATCTGGCAAGGTCAGGCTCTGAAGCATCCAGTGTCCAGTCCTCCCTTTGCTTTTAAGTACATCACACATCTGTCTGAGAAAGGATCAAGTTCACTCCACAGTACAACTTCCTCAGGCCATTTTTGCTCAATATGGAGATCTATGCTTCAAGGACACTTGTGGATCTCCCAGTCTATGGAGTCTATGGGCTGGAGCAATCTCAATGTACCTAATGAGTCTGCAGCTCCAAATGATCACGATGCTATTCTACTTATATCAGAACCCAGTCTGGAAAACTTGAAAAAGCCTCCTGAAAATCAGTAAAATCTAGCTTAATCCAAATCCTTTCCTACCTTTCAACGGTCAGTTCATACTGATTTATTGACTTATGGTCAATTCATTGCCATCTACTTTCTGAAACTCTGCTCTTATCTTCTACTTTGAAATCCTCCTCCTCTGCAGGAGGAGGAGTATGCAGTATGTAATGATCATTTTATAGTTGAGCTCTGAGCACTTAGGCTGAGAACAGAGGGATGTCATTGTTTAATGATAGTTACTACACTCAGAGAGACTTCCCACTATTAGTTTTAATTTAAATTAAGACATTTCTTCTAAAAGATATCCTCATAGCTCACATACAAATAGAGGAGTTGTGCCACAAATTTTTGTATGTTATTCTTTAGTCTATATTATACAACTCAGAGGATCTAGTCACAAAGGTGCCTTCTAGTCTTAATATAAAATATTAATGAACAATTAATGTTATAACAAGGGCAAGCGTAGAGTCTTGCATCTGGGTAAGAACAACCCCAGGTACCAGTATAGGTTGGGGACCAACCTGTAGGAGAGCAGTGAAAGAGAAAGGGACCTGGCAGTCCTGGTGGACAACAGGATGACAATGAGCCAACAATGTGACAACAGCATCCTGGGGTGGATCAGGAGGAGTGGGGTGGTTAGCAGATCAAGAGAGGTTCTCCTTCTACTCTCTCTACTTCTAGAGGTTCTACTTCTCTCTCTACTCTGCCCTGGTGACACCACATCTGGAAGCTGAAGGAGCTGGGTCTCTTTTGCTTGGAGTCACAGAGACTGAGAGATGACCTCATTAATGTTTATAAATATGTGAAGAGTGGGTGTCAGGAGGATGGAGCCAGGCTCTTCTCAATGTTGTCTAATGATAGGACATGGGACAATGGGTGTAAGCTTGAACATTGGAGGTTCCACATAAACATGAGAACTTCTTCACAGTGAGGGTGACAGAGCATTGAAACAGGCTGCTTAGGGGAGTTGTGGAGTCTCCTTTTTGCAAACATTTAAAACCCACCTGGATACGTTCCCGTGTGACTTGGTCTAGGTGATCCTGCTGTGGCAGGTGGATTGGACTAGACGATCATTCGAGGTCCCTTCCAATCCCTAATGTTATGTGATTCTGTGAATCACACCATCTAGTCCTGTGATTTGGTCTCCATTACATCACTAGCTCTTTTCAAAGCAAAGTGAGGGGTCCATCTTCCCTTATGAATGCAAGGAACAGAAAAACAAGACAAGAAGATGAGGAAATAGCAGAGAGGCTGTCACAAGCCTGTTATCAAGTACACCTCATTATGCAAAGACAACTGGTGATTTTTCTCCAGTACAGGACAAAGTGAATTTATTCAGCTCAAGTGTCAGTTTGTAGTAAATGTCGCTTCCCAAATAGCTGTAACCTTCCAGCAATGTTGGGACGGTCTGCCTAAATGACAGGCTTGGAGGAAGCCTGCTGTAGACTTTGAGGCCTGCAGCTGTGGTTTATAAAAAGGCATGTCAAATCAACATAACGAGCTTTTTGCAGACAGTAATGAGTTCTGTTGACGAAGAAACAAAGCAAAGCAGTTCTTCACTCATAATTCCTCAAGGACATGAAAATTTGGATTTGAAGATGAAGTCACACACCTGTCTAGCACCTTCCTTTCAGGATCTTGTCCCAGCCAGCAAACACTAAGAAATGAAGCTTCACAAGGTAGGTCATAATGATCCAGAACTTAAAGCAAAAGTGACTCACTTTGGATGCCTTCTTATTTACTGGTGCTTTCACACACCGAAGGATTCAGGAATCTACAGTAAAACACACAGAACAAAGGTAGTTCTAATCATGTTCCTGGGCTTCCCACACTCCTGGACATCTTTCTGCTTCTCCCTTGTAAAGGGATGAAGTGTGCCAGTGTTTATGGAAAGAGGTAAGTATCCTCTCTCTTTGCCCATCCTTGTGCCACAGGGCAGGGAGTATTAGTTCTGGCACTGAACCCCACTAATGCACCTACGTGCACCTGGACCAGAACACAGCATGGACCAGGAGATTGAGAAGCAGAGCTTAGTTCTGCCTGTTCCCATCTGCACAGATATGCCCTGGAAAGGGAGGAGGCCAAGGATTACAGCAGAGAGCTTGTGATGTGCACATCATCTCCCTGTGAAATGCTTTAGCTCTCTGCTGCCTGGAGTGCCCATCCTTTGCTCCTTAAATTAGGGAGCAGAAACATGCACTGGAGAAAGCCCTTAGATCTTCTCTGCTACATATAAAGTATTTTGTTATCCATGCCCACAGCAAGAAAACCACCCAGGCCAGGGAATTCATTAAATCCTGGTAGCCTTCTGGAGGTCACCTAAACCTTTTCAAATGCTGTGTAACATGAGAAACTGAAAAACAGTCCTAAATTACTGATTGTTCAGGTTGTATCGATTCCAACCCAGCTCTAGGTAAATCATGCTTTGCCGGCTCTACAGAGATGCTCCTCTGAATTCTCAGGGACACAGCATGAAATAAGACACAAGTGGTAACTCAGTTCTACCTTCATCATTAACAGGAAATTAATGGCTGATTATGCTTTACTTAACTGTAATTACACATTAAGTCTAGCAATGAATGAAGCTGAGAAACAAGAAAGGTTTCTTGTGCAAGGATATCCAAAGTAGTCAATCCTTTTGGGTTTTCTGACTATTCAAACAAAATCCTAATGTATTTTACTGCTTCTGCAGATCACAGTATCACAGTAATTATAAGGTTGGAAAAGACCTTAAAGATCATCCAGTCCAACCTAAATCCAAATAAACCAAGTAAACCTAACATCTAACATCTAGATCATGCCGCTCAGCACCTCATCCAGCCTAGCCTTGAACACCTCCAGGGATGGTGACTCAACCACCTCTGTGGGCAGCCCATTCCAAAACCAGATCACTCTTTCAGTGAAAAGTGTTTTCCTAATGTCAAGTCTAAACCTCCCCTGATGGAGCTTAAGACTCTGACCCCTTGTCCTGTCTCCAGTAGCCAGGGAGAAAAGACCAACCCCTGTCTGACTACAACCACCTTTCAGATAGTTATAGACAGTGATAAGGTCACTCCTGAGCCTCCTCTTTTCCAGACTAAACAAACCCAGCTCCCTCAGCCTCTCCTCATAGGGCTTATCTTCCAGCCTCTTTACCATTCGAGTTGCCCTTCTCTGGACTCGTTCCAGCACCTCGGCATCTTTCCTAAACTGAGGGGCCCAGAACTGAACACAATACTCCAGGTGCTATGGGGAGTTGTGGAGTCTCCTTCTTTGCAGACATTTAAAACCTGTCTGGATATATTCCCATGTGACTTGGTCTAGGTGATCCTGCTTTGGCAGGGGGATTGGACTAGATGATCTTTTGAGGTCCCTTCCAATCCCTAATGATTCTATGATATGAACATCATTCAAACAAATGTATTTCTTGGGGTAAACTTTTTGTCCAGATAATGAACGCTATTTAGAACACATTTAAAATGCATTACATTTGCAGAACATCAAGTTAGTGCTGACTAATATTCATCAGGAGCATCTCAGTACATTGGTCTCCCCTCTGCTGTCCCCGGAGAGCTTCATATACCACTCAGAACAACCAATCTCTTTACTATCTAACACCTCCTCTCAAAGGTTGTGCTGGCAGGATGTCACCTCTCTGTACCCACCATAAATGAACGACTGGAGAGGTTCAGAGGCTTGACACCAACAAATAGGATAAGGGTTCTGCAAAGTGTTTCAGTGCAATTTGGGAATCTAATCTTTGCAAAGATAGTAAGAACCCCTTAGTAACTTTCTCATATTTTTCCTAGTAGCAAAACCTCACTTTAATCAGAACACCGCTTATTTTCCGTGATTAACCCACACTCTCTGGGAATAGCTAGAAAATGACCCAATTAGTTAAAAGACAGGGTGGATCACAGAAGGTGTGAAGAAATGTGTTTGGTATGCTGATCCCAGGTTCCCAAACTCCAAACTATGTTGAGTGGTAGTACCAGGAAAGTGGACCTCAGGAAGTGGAGAGGAAGAACAAAGCCTTTGCCTGTGTCCATTAAGTAGCTGAAACTCAACCCCTCTAATTAGTGCCATTGAGGGGAACAGAGAAACCCTGTGCATGACATGAGTTTCTTCCTGTTGAGACGATTTGCACGTTCCACAGGTTCCCATGCCCACTTAAGGGAACGGTTTACATCATTCCTCCCAGACTTGCTTGAGCCTGTATCAGACAAATTCCTTCTTTGCATCCTCATTTCACACTCACTTCTCCGTTTCCTTTCACAATACCTCTCTTCTACCCTTTTGTGCATCTGTCCTGGATGGACTTGTCTGGTTTACCTCTAAGAACATTTTTTCCAAGAAGCAAGTACATGATTTCAGCAGGTCTAAAATAAAAGAAATACCCCCACATGCCGAACAAGCTAATTATAGAAGGAAATATATCTTCCTTTCTGACTGCCCCCAGTTCAGAACTCCCATCTGGCAGACGTTTCCAATGCACTGCCAGAGGACTGTTTAATCTGCTGAATATGCATTTCCCTCCACGAGCCAGTCCTTCCCCAGATGCCCTTCATGTGGTGCCTTTCATGCCAAATAACAACCTACTGCCTTTGTGTGAGATAGTGAAGGTGGCTCAAAGAAAATTAGCTTGGCAGCAGCAGGTTATATGGAATAAAGCAGAGAGAGCTTTGAGAGTGGAGAAGACGTCTGAATCCCTGCTATCAAACTCCAAATGTCTCCAATGATCTTCAATGATGAGGGGTGGAAAGCAAAAAAGGAAGAAGTTGAAGATTGTTCATGCCAGATCTACAGCCAGCGCAAGTCAGCACAGCTCTGCTGCCGTCTGGTTGGCTTCACCCACAGACCTTCACCCCTTCCTTAGGGATAGTCCTATGAAGTACAGACCCACAGAAACATGAGACCACCTACTTCAAATACAGAGCAAACTGTTCAGCGGCAGCGGTGCAGTGTAAATTTGCAGTGGCTTTAAACTTGTGTTAGTAAGTATATATAATATAAAGAAAAATCTCAAGGAAGGGAATTTCTGAAACAAAAATCAAGCTGAGTTATAGCCAACTTCTCAATTCCCACAGTGCCCTTTACTTAGACAGCTTTCCATTTAGCGTCAATGAAAGTTGTGCCTGAGTAGCAACCAAGTAAAAATAGACTCAGAATATCAGGATTCAACCCAGAGCTTTTAATATACAAAAATAGATGGAGCCACATACAAACACACACAGAGAGGGCAAACCTCAGGAGTGATAATGGGCTTTGTTTTTTCATCAGCCACAAAAATGTCAACCATGCTCCCAGTACATTCCACAACAGAGCAATATTTATGTGATCTCAGCAGCAGTTTCGCGCCGCACATTACATAAGCCAGTCGTTCCCCTCACAGTAATGGAAACGGACGGCATTTACCATGGTTTATTTTTTGTATCAGGCATTCTTTGGCAGGTACTCATGGGAAACAATATGGCAGGAGAATGGCACCAGACTTCCACTGTGCAAACACCAGGAAGGCTGTGAACAAGCAGCACAGGACTTTCGCTCTTTTTTTGGAACTGTTGCAAGAGCTAATGGCTCATCTTGTCCCCTTTGCATAGCTAGGAGGTCTCATGCATTATGAGAGCAGATTCACTGACAGAACAGATTTGGCCCCAGTGCCCAGAATAAAGTGGTCCTTGTAGCTAGTTCTACTCCTTTTCCAAAGCAGGAAGCCACCAAAGCTTTTGCCCTGTTCCTTCTACCTGTGTGAGTGAGAGTCAGAAAATCCTCAGGTGAAATTGCCCTTCCTGCATGTGTCATTATTTCTTTGGAATCTCTGCCGTAAAATGCACTATCCTGCAAAGAATGAGCCCAAAGATGGGTTGACTCCTTCACTGAATCCCAGAACTTAATATAAATGACTAGGCAGAGTAAAACAAGAATTCAGTGTTGTTGAGAGGGCTCTCATTAACATTGACACCAGCATTAACTGTACAAAATAGCTACTAGGCAACACACTGCCACACAGCTGGGTGAGTCTATGTACCACCGCATTCAGGTTATATAAACATCACGCTCTAAAAGAATACTTGGACCTGGAGTGCAAATGTTGCTACAAACTTGGCCTCAGCCTTGGCTATTGATCCACTACAAACACAGAACCATCCAGGAGCTTTGCTTGGGCAAAGCTTTTGAATCTGTGCTTCAGGCTGAGGTTTGGACAGGTGATTTCCCGCTGCTAAGCTTTCTTAGAGGGAGCAAGCTGAAGTATCAAGAACTCCATGGAGTTGGTAGTACTGTTGGTTGAGCTTTTGGAAATAGGCTGAAAGAAGCAGCTTAATGCTGTTCTGCTCAAACCAGAAGCAGGATCAACCGAGCCGAGGGTAAAAATCTCTCTTGTCAGATCTGGCAGCACCGAGGAGCCCAAAGCACCGGGCATATGACAAGCTGGGCTCTAAGCTCATGATTACATAGAACAGCATCTCTCCCTGTGTCTCACCCCACACTTGCACAGTGCTGAGAGTCTTGCAGAGGGCTTGGCATCCAGAGGGCACAAGTTTGCAAGTGCTGCCCAACACAGTTAACATCTAATCCTGCAACAGCAGGGCTGGTGGAAAAATGGTGATGAAAGAACTTGGAATATGCCCCACAGTGAGATAGCAAGACCTACAAGCAGCCTTTGCAGGTTTTGTCAGCAGAGACCAGAAGCTGAGATTTAAGTCTACCTCTTCTCTATAACCTAAGCTGTTTTACTTGTTGCATAGTTGCTTACGAACCACGAAGGAACATAACGGCTGGAGTTTTAGCATGCCTTCTGCTTCCAGCAAACACGTGTGATTATTTTTTGCATCCTTGCTGGAAAGAACAGAGCAGACTGTACTCCAGGACTTTGTCACCTTAGGACATATGATCAACATTCGCGTGTGTCACACTGAGACTTACGCCAGCCTGTTAGCAGCACAAAAATAGTAAAGGCAATGAGAGATGAGCTGCGTTTCCACATCCCTCCAGCTGTCAAGAGGAGCAGAGACTGACAAAAATAAGCTGCATGGAGGAGACAGGCCAAGCCAGAAATAATCCATCATGTGCCACAGTTCCCAGATTCCTTAGGATCTTTTTCGAGGAATCTGATGTCAAGCATTAAGCACGTCAGTACGACTTGCACTTGGTGCTTTTCCATCTGTAGCTGCTGTTTCTGAGATTACACGCACGGTTACCACTGACACGTATCACTGAATGAGCAGCTGGAGGAGCAGTGGCCAACCTTCCTTTGCACACAGAGAAGTTTAGCATAGCCAAAACCCGCAAGACAAACCATGTAGTTCTGCAAGCCTGAGAGTGCATCACACAGGCAAGGATAGCAGCTCCAACAGGGTCTCACTGCTCTAGTGTGTGTTGGCGTCAGGCTGTGTGTGCCGTGACTGCAGGCTTAGCCACCTCCTGCTTTACTTCCAAATAGATCTGAAGTCACGAAGAAGCCTGCAGAGCCCTACAGGCATCTCCTGCTGGTTATGTGATATGATCAGTGCATGAGGTGTTGTACTTACGAGGCAGCTGTGCCTCCAGAGCCACACAACCACCTAGAGAAGTATCAAGGTTATACTGAGGAAAGTGAAGACAGCAGCCACAGAGAGGTAGATTTGTAGTTCCTTAAGTCCAAGCACAACAGCTGGGCCATTTTACATGGGAGAGTAGCTTGGAGTTTTCAGTATCTGGTTTGATTATCAAAAGAGTACTCAGACAAAATACTAGCACAAGAGGACAAGGATGCTACAAACCTCCTCCCCACTTTTCTGAAACTGCCTAGAAAGTCACACAAGATGGGGCACCCATTACTGCTGCCTTCCTTCCTCCACCCAGCAGCATTGCAGTGTAGCCAGCCAGTACCACACTCAGCTTTGCAGAAATAGTCAAACACCTCTCCAAAAGTTGAAGACTTTGTTGAGGGTATCCAAAGGATAGAGACATCCCTTACACTAATAATGTTCAATGGTGCAGAGAACTGTCTTGCATGGACAGATCCAGCTCCTTCTCTCCATCTACCATTGCCATCAACTGCCCTGCAGTGGGAGCAAGTTCTCCTACAAGATTCCTTTATTAAAAGGTTTTGAAAGCTTTGTTGTTTCCCCAAGCCCACACAGGGCTCCTCCATCAGTAAGTAGCAGGTACATAGCTTCTTTTTCTGCCCCAAACATGGCCCTGAGTCTAGTCCTGCTCATTTGCTCTTAAGGCAGATGTCAAATTCTTATGGACCTTGGATGACACTACATTCTGCTGCCAGTAAGTCCTGACCAGATGCAGAAAGGGAAAAGGAACCCAGAGCACACCCCTGGCCTGGAGACTAGAGTCCACAAAACAATTCCACACAAATTGAAGCCCATCTCTCCCTCAGTGCACACATACCCTTTTCACCATCACTCTTCATTTCTGCCTCTTCACAACCACATTAGACATTTAAATTAGTTATGAGGAGAAAAGGAATCATGCAAAGGAGGCAGTTGAAAAACTGCTATAATGGCGCAGTTACAATAGTTCTGGAAAGTAGAATGCCCTCAGAAAACAATAGTGACTAGCTATTTGATCTCATTTCTGTTTGCTGTGTGATTGGAACTACAGTACCGCAAGCATTAGATGTGGAAAGATGCAACTCTCACACGTTCAGAAGTAAAATACTCAAAGTCAGCTGAGTAGCCACTGAATGATTTACTGAGCAAGAATTAAAAGGTACCCAAGAAATGCCAACCAACTGAAGAAAACAGTCACATTTCTTGGCCACATGTCTTAGCTGAACTTTCTGTTCCTTTCTGTCATTTAATCCCAAGTGATCCCAAGCTTTTGCCAAGTGATCAAAGAGTCCTTCAAAGGAGACTGCTAACCGGAGCGCCCAGAAGCTGCATAGCCTTCCTGTTCCAAATTCAACACGTCCTGAGCTACTGCCTTTCATACCATCAAAAGGGTCTTCTAGGCATATTTTAGGTGCTAAGCAATCCTTTGCATCATTCTCAGCAACAACCTGACTGCTTCTCTGGTTCTCGCTTTTATTCAGGGAAACTTTATTTCTCTCTTTTTCATCTCTTTCAGATGGTTTTCCTTCCCTTGCCCACTCCCTCACTGATGTTTAATGTTCTTCCACAAAGTCAGGCTGCAATGCTTTGTTGCTTCTTTCCTTTTCCATGTGAAATTACCTCCTTTTTTCTCCCCAAAGCATTATATGATTCTTTTCTCTCTTCTCATTCAGCTGTGGCAATCGAGTTCCTCTAGACAACTAGATTCAACAGACAGATTCCTGCACAAGGCTTTCCTTGGTTCTCAGCCCTCTCCCTGCAGAAGCTTGCTCCTTGTTCACATCAGAAAGAACATCTGACTGCCAGTGTACGCATCAAAGCCCGCAGCAACAGGTGTTACAGCAACACAGACCAGTGGGATGTGCAGCGATCCAGTTTACCACAACCTGGCTTTATCTACATCACCAGTGTTCTGAAAAGTAGAGACTTGGTTTAAAGAAAGGAACAAAATTCATCTGTATACAAAACCATGTGCGTGGTTATATGGCCAAAGTGCTCATCCAGCCAAAGGAACGAGTAATAAAGGGCATTTGTGCAGAATAATACACAGTTGCAACTGCCAGCACTGATTTCAAGCCACAATGCTGCCCTGTGCCACCTGAGGCTTAGAAAGTTTGTCAAAGCCTGAATTAGACCCACAAATTGGTGTGAACGGTGGGATAGCTGGTGGGTGCCACAGTGCTCAGTCAGCAAATGCGAGTTTCTGCAAGGTAAAACAGTATCCTACATTTCTAAAAGAATTCTCCCATCAGTGCCTCATGTGCAAGAAAGAATGCAGGACCATCACTGGACTGGTCATGTGGCTTTTTTTCTGGTATAATTCTCACACTTACAAGCATAGGAACTTCAGTTTTCGCCAGGCCATACAGGAGAAGTGTCTCTTCCTGCCTCATTCCCTGCTCCCAGCACTGCTATGTGATGCAAGATCTGGACAGCTGAGCCCTCTGAATCTTCAGCTGTTTATTGTCTCAATACCACAAGCCAGCAGAGATGGTCACAGAAACATAACCTTTTAGTGAAAGTAAATAATAACAGGCTATTCTATCTAGAGGCACTTTTGGAAATAATCCCTTTGCTTCTTAATTAAGAAACTCGGCACCCCTCTGAAGTCAACAGCACAACCTATTGCCACTATTTTCCAGCTCTGGCAAAGTTGCTGAGGTTCATATTTCTAATCAAGTCCACAACCAGTGTTTGGTTTTTGAGTGACACAGCAGGGAATCCCAGAGGAGAATCCAGGCATGGAGATCCCATAGCATCAGCATCCTTTTTTTTTTTAAAGACTTTCATTTAATTTGCTCCCACCAATACTTTCCCCTTTAAATAAAACTTTTCAACAGTTTCATTCTAGCTCCAACTCCTTTCTCTGTCTCTTACAGGGCTGTCTTGAAAGTCTTGGACTTGCCAGCATTAGGGATTAGACCGTACATGGCTGTCCTAGCACAGAACAGAGAGAACATCATGTAATTTCCATTTTTCTCCCGGTTGTGCTCTTTCAAAGCCCCACACTACTTATGGTTTCCAGGCCACATATTCTTCTGTCCGTTGCCATGGTGCAGCCACTGGTTTGTCATTAATATTGTGGGTAACTTCAGATCCTTGACCTCAGGGCTTTCAGAGCTTTTCATGGTGTATTTTCCTCTTGATTGAATTGCTGTGCATTCCCAAGCACAGCTAAAACAAAAATAAAACACTGCTGCTTTTGAATAGGGAAAATTCATTTCACAAAGACAGGCTAGCAAAGGCTGGAAACCCATTGAAGAACAGCAGATGAAAAGGAAAACAGCCATTCTCTGCAAACACAGTGACCATGGGATGGATTTAAATTTTCCTACAGTGTCTGAGTCAGGCTATGGTTCCCGAGGTCCATTCATAAACTCAGTATCTGGCCTGGTTCTGACTCTAGTAATATGCCACCTCACTGCCACAGGCCCTCAAATCATTCTGTAAATTTTCATTCTTGAAGTTTCACAAAAATTTTGAGAAGTACAGAGCTTCTTGTTCCCAGATTGCAGATGTGAAGACTGATGTACAGAAACAATAGCTCAATGATGGATGTGGCCCACGGCTTCCCATGCATTTCCCTACACATCTTGGGACACCTTACTCCCGCCACAGGCCTGCGCAAACGTGTTTGTGCCCATGACTTCTGCCCAGAGGGATTATTACCTAGGCAGTAACTGGAAAGTCACATGGAATCTGTCACTCTCTCTATCAAAACTTAAGATTAAACTCTGCTCTCGGTAAATTCAACAACTTTTTAGTGCTAGTGATGAGACTCACTTCGGAAGGCAATTAATTTCTAAAGTCCACTAGAAATCAGTAAATTCACTGCGTGCCACACCGTGTGCCTAACAGAAGTACCATTTGTTTTAACTCTGAGGAAAACAACCCCTGCCATGGAAAATGTGGCAATTGTTGTCTCACCAGCCAACCGCCAATACTAAACCACCGCTCAAGATAACAGATTTTAAGAACTGCATGCTCTGGATGACATTTCTTTCATGTGAGCTCTTTCTATGAAATGAGCCTCCAGAAACATGGATTTGCATTTAAAAGGCCTGAGCAGTTGCATTTCTGAACATCAACTCTACTGCCCAGCCGGTAGCAGTCTACGTGGTGAGGGGCCCTGCAGGATATGAAAACCCAAGTAAACAGCCGCATTAGCATTTCTCTTTCTTCTTTAGGGTAGTATTTGCTAAAAGAGAGAATTGTATCTATCACTTATTTGGGGAAGTTGCCTCAGAAGATGCAAACAAAATGCCTGAATCTACATGTGATGCCGCAGTGTGGATATCAGCCAGCAGATTTATTCACTTAAAAATGCCTAATAGCAGGTCAGAGGATGACAACGACCACTTGATATGTCAGAATCAAATGCCTGCCTGGAAAAATAAAAGAACAGCAAATGAACAGTAAGAGGCCAAGCTTGAGGAATTTTCTGCAAATGCAAGGAGAGCAAAGAACAAACAAAGGAGAGGAAAAAGAAGTTGCATAAAGGTGCAACCATTATCATCAGATTTGGATCCTGATTGTTGCAGCTGAAGCAATTTTAGGACAGCTCCCACTCTGAGGGTCTCCCCTAGCCCCCTTACAGTCATATCACACAGGGTTTAGGGACAAAACCCTCTCCCCGCCACAGACACATCTCTCTTGCCAGAGGATGGGAGTAGAGCCAATCCCACAACTTCTTCCCAGCAGAATAAGGACTCCCTTTGCGATTTGCTCAGTCAAGAGGACACTCCAGCTGGCTTCACTCCCTCCAGAGACCTTCGCTCCTGTGTATCTGCCTTGCCAGGCCAGTGACACCAGAGCCGCTCTTTTACCACTGCAGCGAAGGTCCGTTTGCTGTGAGATCCCCCAGGCAGCCCATTTGAAAGCCTTTCATTGGGAAGGCCGGTCACATTCCACTTCAGACAAAAACCTGTCTGACAAACAGTGTTGTTTCTCAAATCCCCAACTGGAATATGGAGGGACAAATAATAAAATAGTATGGAAAAAAAGGAAGAAGTGCCTCTGTGTGTGTCAGAGTGCGCCTCATGGTTTGCAGGAGAACACTAGCTGACATTTATTCTTATAATTTAGTCTTTATAAAACAAAATAGTGCTGTGGATTTATAGAAGCACATTCACAGAAATAAGAGGAGATGCCAGATACCTCTTCCTGTGTTAAATACCCTGTGAGATGGTGAACATTGCCACCTCCTTACGAATCCATTAGTTAAAACCCCAAGCTCATAATTTCATTTCTTTCACATTATCAGCCCTACACTTGCATTCAGGATGCTCTCTTTGGATCCTGGTACCAGCCCACATCTTCCCAATGTCAGAGGTGTTTTTTTAAAAATAATTTATGAACAAAATAATGCAAGTGGGATCTGTGTATTGCAAAAAGCCACATCTGATCCCACGCAGTGAATCATGCAAGATTAGACTAACAAGCTCTGCTGTGAAACAGACTCAAAGCATTTGTGCTATGCTCAGGAAGAGCAAAATACAGGATATCTACACAAACCAAGCTGCTAGGCCTTTTTCAGGCCCAAATTCATCTGTCTGTGATCAGAACCAGTGCTATTATGAAGTATGTTGGGGATTGCCATCTCCATTACCAGGGCTATGACAGTATCCAGAACAGACATCTGTTGTGATTTGAGTTCAATGAACTTAAACCTTCATTTACTGCGCTGACAAACCTCAGCAGCCTCATCTTTCTGCCTTTTCAACATACTCACCCAGTCTTAGGAGGTGAATGTAACAGATAGCATTGCATGGAAAAAGTCATTGCAGGCACCTGTGAATACCCTTCAAGGAGCTGTTTTTCTATCCCACGTTATATGTGGCTCTTAAATATACACAGATGAAAGCTTATTGTGCATTTAATTTCCTCACTGTGCACATTTTTGCAACTATCTCTGCTCAAGAGTGGTCAGGATTTAGCATTGCCATAGAACTGCACTTCCTTATCACAAAGAGATCAGTGAGCCTCAGAACAGAATGTTTTGCTTGGAAGACTTTCATTAAGCAAGGCTTCTCTCACGTGGAGAACAAGGTTGGAATGGAAATAGCTTAACCTGTTTTATAAACTGGCATGAATCAAGGTAAATAGCAGGCACTGAAAGGATTACAGTTGTGGTGTTACATGCTTCACTTACTGGCTGATGATATAATATCATCACTGTAGATTAATTTTGTTAGCATCTACAGAAGTCATCTATCAGTGCCTTGAGGTCTCCAGTTAGTTCTCTACCAAAGTTACAACCTACATCCAACTACTGAACAGTGACAATAAAAATAACACCTGACAGTGAACCTGCCGTGGTGGAAGTCAGGAAATAGGAGTTTTATCCCTGCTCTGTTACTCACTTGCTGTTTGTGGCCAATTCACTTAGGTCATAGTCTCCTCATACCCCTTTCATTTGGAGATTCCTGTTTCAGACAGCCAAAAGCTCCACCTGACATCCAGAAACAGATGCTCAAACAAATCAACCCCTCAGTACCTCCAAGAAACCCCTCAGTTGAAGTAGAAGGTCCCAAAAGCCATACCCATCAACTGTGTGATGAAGAATGTACTGCCTCCTGAAATGGAGGGGGAAAAACGAGCTCTGCAAAACTGGGACAACCAGCACGCTTGCTTACCTCAGACAGGCTCTGGCAGATTTAATAAGTACAAACAGATTTTAGTTCCTTTGTGGAAATGGGCTGCACAACTCTTCCTTCTCACACTATTCTCTAAAGTAGCCCAGCAGAGCGCTGTGTTTTTACAGGTTGTTTTAAACCTCATAGGCTGGTTAAAAGGATTCACTGTTCCACCAAAACCTGCAAGGTCAACAGCAGGACTTTGTGCTGAAGCTAGAACAAGGTGAATCCTTTATACAGAGGCACCTACCCATGGTATAATCCTCAAGCATGAAAAATGAAACCAGATGAGTTTTGCACAAAGCTTTTGTGTGTCTGTGTCTGATGTGCTCTGTGAATCTTTTGTCACAGCTCAAAATGCTGTCCCCAGAGAGAGATAATTTTTTTTCAGCCCCTTAACTGGGACTGAATATGGTTTTATTCTAATTTTACAACCCAGCCTGTGACAGCTGGTCACACGGTGTGTCTGGGTTGAATAAAGCCCAGGAACCCTTTGCCAAGCCTCTACGCAATGTGCTGAGCTTAATGAAATGTGTCAGCTCCTCTGTGAATCGTGCATTCATGGAACTGAATGAATCCGAGTTTTCAAGGAAAACTTAAGGGATGCATAACTGCACACAGCAAATGCTGGGGGGTGAAGAGAGGAGAGGGATTCCAGAGAAACACTTAGCAGCTCTACTAATAGCAAAATAAATTGATAGCTGGAATGTCATCGACCTGTTTGAGTAACGACTTAAAACTATCAGCCACTGCTGAGGTCTCAAGGAAGAACAAGCAGGGTTCAGTGGAAGAGTTAAAATGCTGGGTCCCAGGGCTTACAGGTTATAGTGCAGCACTGACACATATACCCATACAAACCCAAGCAAGTCATGCCATTTTGGGGCCTCTTTCTCCCATTTGTATAACCAGAACGAAAATGCTTCCTTCTAGCTCAGCTTTCTTCTCTTACCTATTAAGGAGATTACCCCAGGAGGATGCTGAGCACCCCTGAACACACAGCAGTGCCTCATGGGTGCTTGAGTTGTCACACCTCTGAGCGAGTCTTGTACATGACAAATTGCATACATTGCAAGGCATACAAAGCTGAGTGCATAATGTAAACTGGATCAGCCTTACTTTCCACCTTCTCCTCCAATTCCACAGAATAAAGAGGACTTCATGATGAACAAGAAAAACACTAATTTCAAACAGAAAAAGAAGAATCTTAAAAAAGTTTAAGATTTTCCTGCATCATGTGTGCCAGTCATCGTCCCATTGCATTTATCTTTGTCGTTTCTCACCAGAAGCCAATCAGGAAAGAAATTAATGGCTTGATTCTCCATTGGAAACAAAAGCAAACAATGCTCAGCATCTCTGAAAGTCCCACAGGATTTTTATGACAGAAGAAATTAATCGGGGAATGGGTAAATTGTGCTCTACTGCTGTGAAGGAGTTGCACCCTGCTACAAAGTGGGGGGATCTTTAACAAGGCATCTCATATCCATGGTTGGACTTTGCTGCAGTTTACTGTCAAAGTCAGTGATATTTCAAGACAGAAGCCATTTGACCTTGTCACGTGAGTTTAGCCAGTGAGACAGCAAACACCACAATTGCACAAACGTTGTACCACAGGAGCACAAGTGCCAAAACATGGATGTCCTTTGGGGTAAAGTTAAAAGCCAAAGACAGAACACTCCTGGAAGTGTGAACACTGCTTTCACCATATTTTCCCCCTCACCAGTAGCTTTTATCTCAAAAGGGTTTTACTAAGGAATTGAGCTTAAAAATATCCTTTTAGAAAAGAAGAGGCTATTATTCAGGTTTATATTAAGTGAAATAGATGGTTACATGACTTCTGCCAACCATACACCTGTGTTGGGATCAGAAATAAAACCCCAGCTATCTTTGCTCTGCTCCTTGGCTTTAGCCCAAGACTATTTTGCTACCTCCTACCACAAGCTCTACAGAAATGTGCTCAAGAAAAGAGTCTTCCCTTGTAAAAAAGAGCCTTGGCTGGAAACGCAGCTCTGAGCTGCACCAACCTACCACGTGAGCTGACAGTGACGAAAACCCAAAGCCATACCCATTTAAGAACAACATTTTCAAATGCAGCCCAACACCCACCACCCTGTCTCCAGCCACCTTCTTTTTGCACCTGAACCTGAACCATACCATGCTTCTTGTCCCTGAACTCTCCTTCTCCTTCACATCTGTTGCCTGCAAATCTTCCTGTCACCACCTCCTTTTTTAAATGCCAAGACTAGACTGTGTTCCCATTCCTTCAGGCCATGATCACTTTGGGCCACGGAGAACAGCAACTTTCCCTTTCTCTCATGGACTTTCTAAGCTGCCCACAACACCAACCCCACCAGGTACAGTGTGTGATTTCCCACCTTCTCAACAAATGCAGAAGGGCAAGTAGAAGGCTAGTCCCATCCTGATGAGAGTGGACACACAGCCTTGTAGATTCAGCTGGATTGGGAACATGAGATATCCTACATGTTGTGGGTTGGTGTTTAATGCAGTGCTGGTAGGATCCCACCCAGGGCTCACAGCCCCATGATTTCACCAGTAAATCTTTGATGAAAGACAAACACAACCTGCAATGTCTTATCTACACCCCATTGCCCCTGGGATTCAGCTCAAAATAACTTTTTTGGATTTTCTACTCCTATAACTGTCTCTCGTCACTCCTTCCCAGTTCCTCTCCATCATGATGTTAATACACTGATGACACAAGACCCTTGCATTGTCCGGAAGGCCACAGGGTTTTCCTCTCATTTTCTGCTAATGAGTTTGTCAATATTCCAATTCTATTATTTTTAACCACAGCTTTATGTAATTACCAGCATTTACTCTCCATCAGCCTGTATGCTATTCTATAAATTATTTGGGGGCTTGTGGTGGCAGTGGAGATTTATTATAGGCCATTGCACTGCGCTCTTTGTTAAGTCTAATAAAAGTAGGGCTTACCCAAGAGGAGAGATAATGTAAGTGTCCTGAATCTCAGCTATAGCAATACTTTTAATCCATATGTTTGTAGAAAAGCCAACCTGTTCAGTTCTAACGATCTGCGAGAGAAACACATTTTACAAACAAATTCTCCATAGGATACTTTTCTTCAACATCTACGGCTAGAAAGGGCTAAGTGAGGTGATGGAGTTCAGAATCTCATTCTGGAACTGCCCTTAATGATGGCTGGGTTCTGAATTTGTGAAAGTGGCTTTAATTACCAAGAGAAAAAAGTGAAGCCAAAGCTGAGCCAGCTGCCAGAGCTTCCAGAGAACTGACTGCATTCACAAATCTGTAGTATTTTTATGTTCATTATGAGAACGCTGCAAAAAAAGGGCAATCAGACCTTTGCCAACAAATTAAATGCTTATTCAAAGATTAATTCACATCATCTGTGCTCCATTAGATGTCCTCTTTTGCCAGGGGATATAATGCAATATTTTCAGGGGGAATAGATGCTGTTGTTGCCAAGAGCTTGCAATTTACTGGTTCTTGCAGCCATGACACGGGAGTCACTGGACTATGGGCACAGCTAGAGCAGATAGCACAGCAATATATGGTATGAGTCACATGGAGCAGATTTGCTTCATTCTCGTGTTAAAAGGTACTGATTATGACACCGAGAGGCAGCCAAGTGACAAAGAGGGATACAAACCCATGAACCAATAAAAGTTTATCCTTCGTTGTATCATGAAGGGAACAGTTTGTTGCTGCTAGGTTTGGGGTTTTTTCCTCTCGTCCATAAATACATCAAGATTTCGTTTGAAAGTTAGAAGATATGGCTGAGGAAAGCGTAATGTAGTTTTGGTGCATCTAGCATGAAACATCATAACAGAGCAACCTTTCCAAGAGTAAATGAATAGTTCTGCTAAGGGCAGATTAACAATGAATAATAGTAATAATAATTAAAAAGCAGCTTTCCTGGTAATTTTGTGATCCTTTTCCACACACACAGTGCCAGAACGTGGTTCCACTATTTGCCTATTTTTACATTTGCATAACACCAAGATTTAACTTTTGTTTCCTACCACCAAAGGCCAGCACTGTAGTGCCTACCTTTGGGGACTTTATGGGCAGATGTTAGAAGAATGCATATACAAGGGTGAGATTCATGAAAGCCTCCACACTCAATGCAGAACTGCCAACATACCAATTTCATTTTCACCCTTTAGTCGTAGCTGCTACTACAGGATTTAAACAACTACAAGGACAACTACACAATGCAAAGGTGTTTACGTCTTTTACTGGATTTAGCTTCAAATCCCTTTTCAGTGCAAACACTTTTAGAGCTGCCATTGCTATAAACATCCCAAAAGAGTGGTTCATTATCCAAGACCAATTTTTTTCCCATTTCTTTTTTGTTTTCCATTTAAGGTTCTTCACCTAGTCAGCACAGAGAACTCAGAGATTTAAGATTTTTGTCGGAAAACTAGTGGCATCTAAATGACAAAGATAATACAGACAAAGCAAACAAAGCACATCTGGAAGAACAGGCAGGTAATTCCAGCTGCTTAAACTGACCATGGGAATTTAACTGATGAGTCATCGCTGACTGATAGACTGCACCCCAGATTTAGGTAGAGGGGTCTTTCTAGTGGAACACATAGTCCTTTCCAGATGTTCTGTTGTATCTGTACTGTTGAAAGATGTGAAATTACAGGTGTCACAAGATTAACCTGTAGTTATACTCCTTTAAGTATTCTGCAGTATTCACAACAAACAAATCACCACGTACCTAGGAGCCATGCTGCCTCGTAACATACTCTCCTCAGCCGCTTTGTCTGAGGCTTAACTCAAAACTTAGACTGGATCCATGGCCCAAGGTCAATGGTGTGTGTTTCAACAAGGATAAGTGCTGGGTCCTGCATCTGGGCCACCACAACCCCCTGCAACACTACAGGCCTGGGGAAGTGTGGCTGGAAAGTTGTCTGGCAGAAAGTGTCCTGAGCATGCTGGTCAACAAAAATCTGAATGAGAGCCAGCAGAGTGCCCAGGTGGCCCAGAAGGCCAATCCTGGCTTGTATCAGACATAGTGTGGCCGGCAGGAGTAGGGAAGTGATTGTCTCCCTGTACTTCGCACTGATGAGGCCACACTTCAAGTACTGGCTTCAGTTTTGAGCGCTTGAATTCAAGAAAGACACTGAGGTGCTGCAGCAGGTGCAAAGAGTAATGAAGCTAGTGAAGGACCCAGACAACAAGTCTTACGAGGAGTGGCTGAGAGACCTGGGGCTGTTTAGCCTGAGGAAGAGGAGGCTGGGGGGAGACTATATAATCCTTTACAATTACCTGAAGAGACATTGTAGAGAGGTGGGTGCTGGTCTCTTCTCATAGGTTATTAGTGATAGAATGAGAAGGAAGGTCCTCAGGCTGCACCAGGGGAGGGTTAGGCTGCACATTAGGAAATGTTTTTTTACTGAAAGAGCAGTCAGAGACTGGAACGGGCTGCCCAGCGAGGAGCTAAGTCACCGTGCCTGCATGTGTTCATTAGATGTGGTGCTTAGAGATACGGTTGAGAGGTGACCTTGGTAAGGTAGGGCTATTGGTTGGATTAGATTATCTCAGTGGTCTTCTCCAGCTTGAATGATTCTACGATTCCATTAAAAATAAATAGCATCCTTTCTATTGACTCCCTTGGTACTGGAAACAACCCTGCTTGTGTTTGGTTCCTTGTGGAAGACAGATGCTATAAAGTGTCCATTTTAAATGGCTGAAAGGCAGAACTAAGTAATGGAAAGTTGTTTTTTCCTGTAGCTATACAAGATCTGGTCTACTTACCCAGGCTTTAGATACAGAAGTAAATACGCAGTTTGTTCTCAAAACAATTTTGCATAAATGGTTACTTTCTGTTAGATAGAAGGAGTATTAACCTCTACTCCCCACTATGATGCACACTGCCTACTTCTCTCACTAGCTTCTCAGTAGTAAGTGGGGGAAATGCACTGGTTAGGCCTAATGAGTTGCTATTATTCTTATGACAACACCCAACTAAAATTAAGTTTTCATTTTCCTGAGCTCTTTTCTTCAGGAAATGTCAGCCAAACATAATCCAGCAGAAGTGAACATCATATTTGCCTTGGCTTCTGGGACATGCCATGTTCTCAGAATGAGGGCAGAACAAAATCCTGGGGCCTAGGCACACTGCCTGGCTTGAAAACCCGGCTCTGTCTAAAGCTCGTTTGCAGATATTGGAAGCCAAATATATATTCTGGCCTTTGCCAAGTCTAATGCTTTTCCTTCACTTTCCCAACCTGTGGTAGTCACATCAATATATGTACTTGAGAAAAGCTCATAGAATCATAGACTCATGTGCATCCAAGGTGTTACCCAGTTGGCTCAGTGGGTAGAGCATGGGACTCTGAATTACTGGGATCATGGGTTCAAGCCCCATGTAGGACATCTTGAGACAGTACTGTAGGCTGACCCTGCTCCAGCAGGGGGGTTGGGCTTAGATGATCTTTCAAGGTCCCTTCCAACCTGTAACCTTCTGTGATTCTTATGTTCTGCTGCAAATACATGTATTGAAATTACATCTTGAACAGCCTTTACAGATACCAACATTTTGGATTAATTATCAAGCAAAAGCCAACAATTTTCCTCCCTTACTATACATTAATATAACTGATTAGCAGTGTGTAGCTGTCAAGCATCATCAAGAATAGAGTCATGCCAGGTTTGTGGAAAACAAGTTGGACATCATGCTCTCCACAGTCTTGGCTCACGTATTGTAAACAAGATGACATCCTTATTTCTTCAGATGTGCCCCTGGTGGAAAGGGCTTATACTATAAATCACTCCAATTTAAGTTGCGTAGTTTTCTTTTCTGCATTACGAATTCCAGAACATGACTCATGCTCTTGTCATTATGTTTTGACATGAGTACCACTCCTCCACAATCTGTGGACACACACCAAACTGGGCTGCTAAAACAGGCTTTTAGGCAACAGACTTTACCAAACCCATCCTCTAGGCAACATCTATTTTCAATAAGATAACAAGACTGAACTACTAAATTATTCCTTTCTGTGATGTTTATTTGTGAACCTCTCACAATCCAAGTGTGGGTTCCTTGAGATTGTACTAAAACCTCACAAGAAACCCAAGCAAACCACAGTCAGGGCATGAATGCTAGCATGTCTGTCTACCACAAGATACACAGATTCATAGAACACCATGTTGGAAGGACCTCATGTATCATCTAGCCCAACCTATCAAGTTAAAAATATAGTTTAAATTATATGTCCAAGCAGCCTGTCAAGCTGGGTCTGAAAACTGTCCACTGTAGGACAATCAACCCCTTCCCTTGGGCGATTATACCAGTGTGTATTTGTTCTAACGGCGAAGAATTTTCTGCTGGTCTCCAATCAGAACACCCATTCCCCCTTGTCTTTTCCATATGACTCCTTGTAAAAAGGCGTCGCGGTCTTCTTGGTAGCTATCCCTTAGATACTGATACAAGGTGATAAGGTTCCCCTTAAGCCTTCTCTTCTCTATGTTGAACAGCAACTTCTGCTGTGAATGCAATCTGAAAATGAGAATAAGTGTAAGAACTGTATCCTCAACCAGCTTTCTCAAGGGACAGTAAAATGTCAACATTTGATCATTGGATAAATAAATTTGACTTGTTTTTCAGCCATGTCTGTTGTTAAAGCAACCCATTTCTACAAATGCAGGAGCTGTTAAAATAAGGGTACATTCTCTAAGCCTCAAAATTTCAGGATATACAAAGCATAACCTGCAAATTCCTGTATATCCCGATATGAATCAGGATAGCAAAGTAGACATGTGGATGGGATAGTGATATGGATGTGACTATACATCCTGCTTTTTCCAAGGCACTCAGCAATTTCTTGCTCACAGCAGTCACTGTCATTAGAGTCCCTCCTCCAAGACACACTCTGAAGATAATTTCTTTCATTTACACTGCCTTCACAGATGCTGAGACTTACAGTTCCCCAAAAGCCATGTGAACATGTGCACTCCAAGAAAAATACAGATCAGGTCAGGGTTTGAGGGTCTTACTTGGTTTGTTCTGAGTCTATGCCCCAACATCTCTGTACTCTACTGTGCCAGACTAGAAAATTTTCAGCATAATTGGTCCTTCCTACCAGGAGAGTTGTGATATCAGACTACTTTTCCCATACACCACTTCTAGATGCAAATACATTTGCATTGGCACAACACTGCTTTGAAACATGGTGGGCCTTTGAAAAGAAAATGTAGGGGACAGAAAGAGGGAAAACAAGCTCACTCCTCCAACAAGTTATTTTATATGCAACCAGTTCTATAGCTGCCCAGGATCCTGGCAGTCCGGGACCTATTCTTGGGGAGAGAAGCAGATACTGAGACCTGCATGCAAGATACACAGAGTCATGTGGCAACGCTGTTTATCACTTACATTCTGCTCCTTTACCATTGGCAACACACACAGATTCTGGTATCAGCAGGTTTCCGGTCCTACATATGCAACCATCATCAGAGAGCTTTGGCAACCGCTGAAGCACTAAGTAAAAACTAACAATAACCCTGGGCTCTGTAGTTTTCTCTTAAACAGCTTTGACAGGACTTGTCGAACAGCCAAGAGAGCCCTGAACCTTGCAAGATGAAAGCAGAAATACAAGAAGAACAGTCAAACTTAATTCAACACACAAATGTTATGACCAGAAACACTTTTCCACATAAATGTAGGCAGAAGACTAAATACGTAACTGAAAGACATTGCTCCTGGACTGCGATTGCAGCTCTGCCACTGACAGTGTATTCATTTGGGGTACTTAACCTTTAGTTACACCACCACCACCTCTGCCAAATGAACAAAAGGATTTTTAACCTCCTGGGTGAGGCTCAAGGAAACGGGTAGGTTCTGGCATACCTTTCAAAGGCATGCACTGTAGTCATGTAAAATATTCAGTACGCTACTCACGTGTTCATTTCTGCCTTCTTTCTGTCACTGTGGCAATTCTGCTGTCTACTTCAAATGAGAGCTTCATATTCTTTTTCCACGGGTGCACAAATTATACTGCACCTCATGGAAAGTTGCTTCCATTAAACATGTGTAAATCTACCTTGTTCTTACTTAAAAATAACTCTGCCATGAAATCACCCTAAAACACGATGATGAGCTGAAACATTCTTGTATTATGCCGGAACAGGCTATGTCTGCACTGCAACAGAGACATGAAAGGGAGTCGTCTGACCTAGTGCTGCTCCACATTTGCATGAGCTCTTGTGTTCCCATGTTCTTGTACGTGACAGCATGGAGCAAGTAGCCTGGGTCCAGCTAAGCTGAGAGCTGGTTTGAAACACTGGAGGAAAAAGTTTTCCATGCAATACAAACTATGAAGCTTATGACCACATGATGTGAGTTCAAAATGGGATTAAACACATTCACAGAGTCACAGACTATTAAATCTCCAACTCATGATATGGCTAACCTGCTGGTCAGTGTTGTATGGGGAGACAGATCACTCAACACATGCTCTGATCCCTAATCCTTTCCTTGTAGCCTTCATTACCAGTAATTGCCAGAGAGGATGTCACTCCTGATAAATGTTTGCTCTCACCAAGTAGCACATATCCCTTACATTTTTAGGTAAAGTAGTAAGACTTGCTTTTCAGCAAGGGCTCAATACCTCTGGCACAGTTTCACACCGTAGTGTTTCAAGCAGCGTGACAGCAGCCTTCACAGAGCGCAGTAACCCAGCATGCTGTCTTGTTATGTTCCTGTGTTTCTTATCCCCACTTATTTGTTGATATATTTTATTGAGCATGCACATCACAGGGAGCAGGACACTTGTTTGGTCCCATGTTTATTGTATATTCAATATGGCTATGCTTAAATATTAGGCACAGGAGATACTAAGATACACTGTCACAAAGCCCTGTGGCGGGACCACATACAGGCTTCCAGTCCCCTTGGTTCATCACATGAGGTTAACTGATACGATAAACACCATAAATAGAAACAACTTGTTCTGAGCAATAGCTGTTAAACCAATAAACATCCAAAACTTCGGAGAAAAACCACTATTTTTCCTGATTTATCAAACAAGACTCTGTATCTTTTTTTTTTCCTCCCCCTTCTTAAACAAGTCCAGTTTGTGAAGACTGAAGGAAAACAAGACGTCCTTTCAAATCCCTTCTTTGGATCAAACCTCATTAGGTTTTGATGTCAATGGTGCATAGAAGGCTGACCGCTGCCAGCAAAAGTATTTGGCAGCCGGACTGTTACATAATACAATCCTGTCTTTCACAGGAGAGATCTCCGTGCTACTAAACATGCTAAAATTTAACCCGCTGCTTTGCTCCATCCAGCCAAAACAACTTAGTACATTTTCCATAGTACTAAATGATGCTTATAAAAAACCCAAAAATTCAAGCTTCGGCTTGAAAAATAAAATACCCAGAAATACCCAAAACACATATAGGTATTTATTTAAGGAAGTACAGACTTCCCTTTCCCTGCCTCTGACTGAAATCTGCTCTACAAAGGGATATGTTTGTCCTTCTAAGCACAAGGGGTATTTAACTTGTACGTTTATTACAAAAAAATACACTCATGAAAAGAAAAGTGTTACTCTCAAACTGTGTCACTGCTTCATGGAAATGTTTGGATTCAGAACTCTGGAAACATAAAATGTTTTCCAGGGCTGTTTACTGTAAGCTTGAGTTTTCAGCTCCCATGAGTGGGAAGAAAGTGTCTAACTTCAACTTTCTTTTCCAGAATGGTTTTTCAGCTGTGCCTGTGTATCCTGTGATGCTAAAAAAACAGTATCAGCTTTTAGTGGTGTAAATCAGGGGCACTTTCAGTCCCATTCGTAGTTTCTGCCAACAAACTGACATGGCAGTTTACATTGCCAGATGCTGACAGGTGATATTCCCACTGAACCCAAGTTTTAAAAGACAAATCATCTTCTTCAAGTCCCAGTATGAAAAAACCCATATAACTTCACCCAGCCATCCTTAGATCAGCTCCAATATCTTGTGTTCGGGTAATGAATACTCTCCAGCAACATCAATAACTGCAAATCTGGAAAGGAAAATTCCCAGTTATGGGACTGACTGAAAATGGAAGAAAGGCCTTCAGGACCTGCACCATAAGGAATCAAATGGAAGGAGCCCAGCAGGCCCACCTCTATCCAGACTGTCCTTTCCAATCCCTAATGTTCTGTGATTCTGTGATAGCCACCAGTAAAGTTTACCCAATGGGCTTCTTTCAGAGAACTGGAGAAATACTTTGAGGATATGAATCCGTACTCAAGCATAATGCTAAGGGGAACTGCAGGATTAACAGAGCACTCAGCTGCACACTGAAGACACGGAGCATGATGTGACCACTCAGCTCTCTACTCTTTGTCTAGTGTCAAGCAGAGAAAACCTTTTTTCAGAGAGTCCAAGCATCAGTTGCCGAGAGATTAAGTTAGGGCTATAGACATTTTTATGCAGCATGGAAAGAGCAGCCGCAGACACAGAGCCCTAGAACTGATTGCAAGAAACTGCACAAATGCCCCTCTCATGGGAAAGTCAATAGAATACAGTGATTTATATAGCCTGAGTTATCCCCTGAAGGAACCTCTCCATCCACCAAGAGCAAGGCTAGAGAGACCAGGGAGACCAAATTCCAAAGGCTTGAGCTCACCTCTGAGAGCATACCAGCCTGAATGTCTCAGCTCAGCAGACAGGACAAGCAAAGTAGCATGTCCCAGTGGACAGCTGCCACTTACAGATGGTGTTAACACAGTGTCCACCAAAATCCTCCTCAGCATGGCCTGAAGATCATCTCTTGGTGCTCTTCCAAATTCTGATTGAGTCCACTATGTTTTCAATTGGGCTGTATGTTTCATGGGTCACATGTATTTGATCATACACAGAGGCAGCAGGAAGAGAGAAAGCAGATGGGAAAGTTATTTAGCTTCAGGAAGGGTTAATTTTCTTCGGAATTTATCCTTTGTTTCCCTGAATCAGGAATTAATTACTCCTCATTACTGTTTTTGTTTAGATGTTGTGTATTCTGTTTTTCTAGGCAGATGGTAGCAAGTACGACATAAACAAACACATGTTACTGGAGACTTGGAACATGATGGAAAGCCTGAGGGACAGGCCAATCCTGAGCTGGTGAATGGGCAGTACACACATGGCCAAAACCTTCAGTACTCCCCTTTTCACATACCACAATCTACACCACTGAGGTCCAAAATCCTACTCAGAGCACATTCCCGTGGACTCTGGCTGCGTAGGCTGCCAATGAAACCTCCTCTAACAGCAGTGTTTGGGGAGACGATGTCCCTCAGCTCCAGAAATTGAGCAGCCCCTGTGAGCCCCAACCCTGGCCTTTTCTCTTGCCTGCCCAATTCTTTGGAGGGATAATACAGCAAAAACCTGGCTCCCACCAACTGTTGTTACAGCTATAGAGCTGAGAGGTTTCTCTTGGCTTGCTGGCTGACTTGTGTAGCCAGGGTGAGGTGGTGTGGGGATCACAAAGAATGAGAGGCCAGATCTGCAGAGGAAGATCTGGGCAGGGGACTTAGTTGCATTTTACTGGGTGTGAAAACACATAATTAACAATTTGGAGTCACTATGGCTGAGCGTGGACAAGGGCTCGGTTATGCAAAACAGTGACTAGGCTGAGAGAGACAGGGATCAGCTCTGAGGGCAGAGAGGTAAGGAAACTCTGAACCAACAACTCTTGTGCAGGTTCCCTTCCTGCTCCTACTTTACTCAAAAGGAACATGGTTGTCCCCGGTCAAAATTTTCTCCGAGTTTAAAGACTCCTTGCATGAGTCTCCATTAGGCATTATGAGCATTTTGAATAATGATCATTGTAATGCCATCTACATGTGATTTCCTTAAAATCACAGATGGGAATTACATCGATTTAATTTTCTTAACATGTTGGTATTTGATATCGATCTCTAGCAGTGTACTCACGCTTACAAAAGGACATCAGTGTCTTATGTCCATCTTCTAGATACTATTCTGCCTGCCTGAATTTGCCACATTTCTGCTGAAACCAGAATCTTTATTTTTTTTATTATTACATATCTGTTCATGCTCGTTTTTTATGACAGGTACTGAAGTGCAATTTTATGACAGTTCCTTGACGCAAATAATTCAGCAGAAGTATAATTGCTTGGGTATTTTTATACTTCCATTACACTTCCAAACAGAGTGAGTCTTCATGACCACATACCTAAAAAGGGAAGTATTTCTAATGTCATACTACACAGCCTAAGGACACATTAGGTAAAAACTTTCAGTAAAATTCTGATCTGCTTATGAACACCTATGACCACATGAGAGGGTATTTCACATGTAAAACACTGTTTGCCAGCTGAAATTATCATCAGAAAGAAACTTTGGGCCACCAACTTAGCCCCCAGCTATCCATAAAACAGCAAATACGGTTTTGGATTGCATTTAAAAAGCAGTTGATGCCTTTCATACCCACATTGCAATCACACAAGAACTTACACACAAAACATTCATTTAAACCTTCAAAGTTCCCTATGATTTGAGGTGTGCTGAACAATTCAACCTACAGAGCGTGAAGGTGTTAGGCAAGCAAATCATTTTGTTATAACTGGATAGTACATATCTGTAAGTAAGTAGATAGCAAAGACTAGACAAAAGCATTTGCAGTCTATGCTCCCATGTTATCATCCAAATCCTGCAGAAGCACTTCAATTAATCGTTGATTTATTCATCACATCCTTGAATTTGGATTCCCTTTCTAGACATGCCCCCTTGTAATAATTACATATGCTTTTCTTCTTTGCAGGTAGCATAGTCAGCTGTGCACAGAGAAATCCGTATCTCAGAAAATTTATACCAAGAGAAGGTTTTTGGCTTTAGCAATTCCCTCAGAAATAAGAAACCAGCTGGTCAACAGACACCATAATTTACAGGCAATAAGTAACTCGTGTCTCATAGTAAGGAAACACTCACAAAATAATTCTATTTTTACTACTTTTGAAGTGAAACATTTAATGGTAATTTTTTGAGATGAAAACAACCACTACACACCATAATGAAGCTCAGTATTGTGGGCTTGAGGCTGAAGGCAGGACCAGATATTTCTGTATAACTCTTAGGTGAAAAGACAGGTAAAACATTCAGTTTGACTAACGTATCAGGGATCAAGGCAAGATCTTTAGAGTTTAAGTCATATCAATATAAGTCAAGCTGAAAATCCAGTTTCTTTGAACTGAGCTTGTAACCGTCTCTGGACACTGACCAAGAATGTCCATGCTGTGTGCTCAGCAGAGGGCACGTGCTCCCCCGTGCCATGCAGTATGAACTGAAGCAGAACCAGGACTTGTCCTCTCAGCCTACACAGAGAATCACCTGCCCCACCCTCCAAGAGAAAAGGATGTCTCGTTAATTCATAAGTGCTAAAAATAAAAATTAAATAAAAACCGTAGCAGTTTGGGACAGTTTGTGCTACAATAACCACCCAACTGACCATGTTTGGTGTGGTTTTTTTAAAAAAAAAAGCATTTTACAAAACAGCCCATTTCCCAACATGGACCAGGCATCCTGGGCTACTTCAGAGAGGGTGCAGACAAGTCAAGTTCTTCAGATTTGCAGATTAGCTACTGCACACATACACAGAACATTTGCAGAACAGCTTCCCAACACATACATTTATACTACAGTCTTAACATCCCTGCGGTGCTGGGTGATTTATCTCTGAGGCGTGTGTGACAGATTCATGTTACCCATCCAAAAAGGCTGCAGTACACACTACATGTCAATTCTCAGGCTTGTTTTCTTTAGATTTCTCCATTTAAAAAATTAAAGAAAATTAATCAGGGAATTAAGAAATGCAATTTGCCAACATCTCAGATCTTTCACAGTGTTTTAAGTACATCAAATCACATTTAGAAAAGGCCAAGACTAAGAATAACTCGTGTTCCTGTTCTGAATCTGCAGTGACTAACAGAATAGCCTTATGTCCTGAGTCTTCTACTTCGATACAAGCTATACAGCATGGTTCAAGAAGTGAGCACAAACAGAGAATTGTTTTCCTGCAAGTGTATTAAGCACCAACTTTATAATGTAACAGCTGTATATTTACAGCTTTGAAGAGACATTACAATGAGCTACACTGTCTCCAGCTTTCACATGGGAAGCATGGCTGGGAAAATGGAAGACACAAGGACATGGCACCGTTATGCATCTTGTTGAATGTCCAAACACTGTCGCAATCCCTCTGCAAACTTCTGCTTCAGAACATCACTTCTGGGGCTCTGCCTACATGACATGTTCAAAATTAACTGATGCGTGTGTACGTCCAAGTATTGCATGTTCTCACCAAAGGGAGGCCAGATTTAAACACTCCTGAGTTTTGGGAAGATCTGGCTAAAAAACCACATGGCCAGGGTCCACTCCTCGCTGCAGCCAAGTACCCTGTCCTGATCTCACTGAACCCAATGGCAACGCTCTTGGAGAACAATCCTGCTCACCTAGCCAACTATCTATCATTTTCCTCACTACGTAAGCTCTTATTTTTACTATCATACCTGACTAGACTCTAAGCTGTGGAGTTTTTCCCACCCTGGTCCCACTTGAATGATGTCAGACAGCGGAGCAGGGAGAAAAACACAGACATGAAACCAGCACATCCAAGAAATAAATATAAGAAGTAGATACAGTGCCAAAGCTGGATACAGGAGCCGAGGAAAAAGGGAAATGTAAAACTTTCTTGGCAAGGGCACATGGATTCATCCAGCTGAAAGAGGCACATTCCAGCCCACACCATTGTAAGCAACAATCTATGTCTCCCTTGAGGAAATACAGATGTTTGTAATACTTTTGCCTTTTTTTTTTGAACAGCTTGTATGAAAAAATTTTGTTGTCTTGAAAAATTCCTCTAGGACTTGGTATTGCAAATGTTACTTCTGCACAATCTGTGAAATGCTGACTCAAACCAAACAGACAAAATTCCATACAGGACAGTTTTGTAATGCATTCTAATAATAAAAATGCACTTGAAGATTGACTGAGGCTAATGAATTAAAAACTCATTTATTAATTGCATCTCCTCTAGCCTGAATAATAAAGAAATTGCAATCAGATCCTTTCTTGTCTGCATCATCTATTCCAGAATTTTCTTTGCAGAATGGTACTAATGAAAACTCTAAAATACTCTAATCTTCTTATTTCAATTGATCTGATACTGCAGTAACTTCAATGTCTTCTAATCAGATGTTGCTGATTTACAGGAGCATAAGTGGTTGAAAGTACAGTCATCACATTCTTAGAGACACTTACTGCATTTGGCACTGGGTTCTTTGCTGGTGACTCCTAGGATTTGGGCCAGATAAATATTTTAAGTGGAAAAGCCTGATTCTTCTTTGCTTTCCAGAGAACATTGTTATCCTATGTGACTTGGTCTAGGTGATCCTGCTCTGGCAGGGGGATTGGACTAGACGATCTTTCGAGGTCCCTTCCAATCCCTCATGTTCTGTGATTCTGTGTGATTGTGTCATTTACATCTGCATGTGGTAACTGTCAGCTACAGCCCTTCTGATTTTCACATTTTCTTGAGTGCACAGGTGAGAAAAGCTTAATGTGCAAACACTTTTTAGTTATCCATTGTCTGTGTTAACCAGAATTCGGGTCTGATGGTTTGATTCCTCCTTCCCCCTCCCCCACCACTGTTTTTTTGGTCTTACTTTCAAGTGCCATGTCTTCAATCAGCCTCCTGGCCAAAAGTCAGCCTTTGGGGTTCTTGTCTAGCTACAGAGATGATGATGAATTGGAGAATTTGAAATACCTCTTCACATAAGGGCCCAAGAGCACGCATGTAACCACTCAATCTGTCAGGCTTGGAACTCAACCCCAAAGCAGTCACTGGGGAGAAGTATCAAATCCACAGCTGCTGTAAATCCCCTTGGCTTTCTTGAGCACTGGTAATCCATATTAGCAAGGAATCCAGCCCCAAATTTGAAAGATATCCAGGATGGACTTAAACATGCTGATTTGTGCAGTTAGAACACTTAGAGAAAGGTAAAACTTTGAGTCCCTGGAGAGGATGGACATCTTTTACAGATCACATCACGAGCATCCAGAAGAACAACATGTCAGGTTCTGTACGTACATCACTACCCAACACAGAGCACACACTCTCACTGAGTACGGTGTGCATCAGTCTTCTACAAGCACTGCCAGTGGTGACAAGCAGATTCCAGTCCTTCTTTGAATGGGGTGAGGCAGCAGGGAACTCCCCAGGAAGCTTGTAGGTGCTTTGAGTAATATTCCCTTTGATGCAGTCAGTGTGTTATCTTTTACTTGCAGCAAGCACCTCCTTACTCACAGCAGGGCAGACCAAAAGCATATTCATTATTATCTCACTAACTCAAGTGGATGAAGTGTTTCTTCCTTTCTACTTGAAAATTTCTCAAACAAACCCTCAGCAACCTCCTTGGCAAATGATTCTGTTGTCCAACTGATCACAGAGTTAAAATGCTTTTCTAAATTTCTCATTTATATCTACCTGCTCTTAATTTCATAAAGCAAGTCTTTGCATGTGTAACCTTTGTCTCTTGGACAACTCTTGGCTTTAGGTTTTTTCCACTCTCAATTATTCATATCTTGGTGTCCCTTCTAAGCCTTGTAGGAAATTAGAGCTGGTCATTTAATATGCACTAGAAAAATAAGAGCACTTCTTCCTGCTAAGAAGACACATGGCTTATTGTTTTCCAAGCTCTGCTGTGTCAGCAGCTACAAAAAGCAGTTATAAAAATGAAACCACTAAGGTTTGTCCAATCTTCAGTGCCATTGGATGCATCTGACATTGGCTGTGGAAAACTGATGATTTCATTTTCAAGGAGTCTTGTGAATAGAAATGGAGAAAAAGTTGGAAAACATAAGGAAAGCAATTAAAAACCTAACCCAAAGTTTTGTATTTCCAGAGCTCCTCCCCTTCAATTCATTTCACTCCCTAGATCATCCATTAAGTCCAACAGTCACTTTTCATACAAGCTGTACGTGTCCCACTGGTGTAAGTCTGCAGAACTAAGAGTGCTTGGGCGTGGAGCTGTATCATAGAATCATTAGGGATCAGAAGTGACCTCGAAAGATCATCTAGTCCAATCCCCCTGCCACACCAGGCTCACCTCACTGGAGAAGCCATGGAATCAGAGACACTCAGGGTAGGAAGGAACCATCATCCAGTTCCAACACCCCCAGCACAGGCAGGGACACCCCACTCTAGATCAGGCTGGCCAGAGCCCCATCCAGCCCGGTCTTAAACACCTCCAGGGATGAGGCCCCAGCCACCTCCCTGGGCAACTCATTCTAGGCTCTCACCACTCTCACAGTGAAGAACTACCTCCTCACATCCACTCTAGATCTACCCATCTCCAGCTTTGCTCCATTGCCCCTAGTCCTGTCACTACATGCCATCCTAAATAGTCCCTCCCCAGCCCTTCTGTAGGCCCCCTTCAGATACTGGAAGGCCACAAAAAGGTCACCTCAGAGCCTCCTCTTCTCCAGACAGAACAGCCCCAATTCTTTCAGTCTGTCCTCATAGAAGAGGTGCTCCAGCCCTCTGATCATCCTCGTGGCCCTCCTCTGCCATGCTCCAGCACATCCACATCCTTCTTGTAATAAGGGCTCCAGAACTGGATGCAATACTCCAGGTGGGGTCTCACCAGAGCAGAGTAGAGGGGGAGAATCACCTCCCTCAACCTGCTGGGCACACTACTCCTGATGCAGCCCAGGATCCAGTTTGCCTTCTGGACCGCAAGTGCATACTGCTGGCTCATGTTGAGCCTCTCATCCACAAGCACCCACAAGTCCTCAGGGCTACTCTGCAGCCAGTCACTGCCCAGCCTGTATTTGGACTTAGCATTGCCTTGACCCAGATGCAGAAGCTTACACTTGGTCTTGTTGAACCCCATGAGGTTGGCTTGTGTCCACCTCTCCAGCCTGTCCAGGTCCCTCTGGATGGCATCCCTGCCCTCCAGTGTGTCTGCTGCACCACACATCTTGGTGTAGTCAGCAAACTTTCTGAGGGTGCACTCAATGCCTCTGTTCATGTCACTGACAAAGATGTTGAACAAGACTGGTCCCAGGACCAATCCCTGAGGAACTCCACTTGTCACTGGCCTCCACTCGGAAATGGATCCATCAACAACCACTCTCTGGGTGTGGCCATCAAGCCAGTTCCTTACCCATATAGTGGTCCACCCATCAAACCCATGGTCCACCAGCTTGGAGACCAGAATATGGTGTGGGACAGTGTCAAAGGCTTTGCTTAGGTCCAGGTAAACAACATCATCCATTAATGTTGTGACCTGTTCATAGAAGGCCACCAGATTTGTCAGGCAGGACCTTGCCCTTGGTGAAGCCATGTTGATTGTGCCCAATCACCTTTTCACTATGCTTCTGTCTTAGCAGTACCTCCAGGAGGATCTGCTCCATGATCTTACCAGGCACAGAGGTGAGACTGACTGGCCTGTAGTTCCCTGGCTCCTCCTTCCTACCCTTTTTGAAAATAGGAATTATGTTTCCCCTTTTTGAGTCAGTGGGGACTTCACCAGACTGCCATGAGTTTTGGAGTATAATAGACAGGGGTCTAGCAACCTCATCTGCCAGTTCTCTCAGGACCCTTGGGTGTATCCCATCTGGTCCCATGGACTTGAACACTTTCAGGTCCTTCAGGTGATCACGAACCAGATCTTCACTTATGATGAGCAGTTCTTCCTTGCCATTATTTTCGATGTCTCCAGTAGTGTGGTTGGAGGCTTTTGCAGTGGAGACTGAGGTAAAGAAGTCATCCTCCTCTTTGGCTCAACACTGATCTATAGCCTTGCATCTATAGAGCAAACACCCCTCTTGACAATTTAAGAACTGAGACTGGACCAGTGCTGTACAGTTTTTAGGCTATTACAAGCTTTAAGGTTGGAGTCTCAACCTTCAAAGCAGCATGTTTCCAAGCAGCTACGTCTGAACATCATCCACACAACTATGCTAAATTTGAGCCACACGTCAGGGTCTGAACCTCCTCTGGTTTCTTCCTTCCTGAAGTCAATTCTCTATAGAATCTCAAAACAGTGTCCTTACCTCCCTTCTTCCCTATTCTGTTTCTCCTCTCTTTCTTATTCATGCTCTTCTGACCTCCCAATGTTTATAAACCCTAAGATGCTTCATTTTGTCAGAGATCTTTAGAGAAAAGCAAGAAAATTAAGGAAAATGAAGTGAACAGATGTTTCTGAAGCCAGTCTCTTTTACTCTTGAAATGTGCAAACACCTACCTGTTCCTTCTTTAACACGTTCAAGACATTTTGGTTATTCACAGATACACTCCTGTTACAAGCACTAGGTTAACAAGAGAGGGAGGAAAGTTTTCACTCCATTAAACAATTTTTCAATGGTCAGGCAGGAGAGGCCCTGCTTGCTTGAAATCCCAGCCCATAGACAGATCTCTCCCTTTGAGAAAAGTCCCTTCTCTGAAGGCAGACATTTTTCCCTTGGCAGTCTCAGTACATGAAGGACGGTGGTGCACAAGAAAAAGGACTCCACACTCCCACAGCAACTCTCTTCACACCTCTACACCATGGAAATATCAATCAGTTACCCTAAGACTTACCTCTCTACGTGCACAAGGATTTAAAACAACAATCTGCTTCCCTACCAGTTTACTGTGATGATGCTAACCTGCCTAAGGAACAAAGCAGTTCTGCTCCATCAACTTCAGCCAACAGATCTGGCCAGCAAGAAAATCTTTTTAACCTGTTTTTCCTCCTTCCTGCCAGCCCACACTCACCTGTGAAGGACAAAGTTAATTTTATAACCTTGCCCAAGACAACCTTTGTTCTGTTTCATTTCCCATTCCTCCAAGAGAAAGTGAAGTGATGGGTGTTAGGAGCCAGTCTTCTGCAAGGCCTTGCAGACCTTCTCACACATATTTCCCTGCACAAGTGCACTCAGGTGCTGGGCTGGCAAACAGACACCTGCAAACACCGATTTGTTGCAAGCATCCCTGTAAGAATAGGCCTGGTTGGTCCCTTCTGGTCCTGAATTCCTCCCAGCCTGGCAGAGCAGAGATGTTCAAATGGTAGAAGTGAGATTACTGGGGTATCACCATATAATAAAGAATGGGGAGGGTAAAGTTGGTTGAAAGCCTTATAAAGAGATTTTGAGCCAAGTCCTTAGCCCACTTTCAATCAATGCTCCATAAGCGATGCCATGCTACTGTGAGGCTGCTTCTCAACTTCTTTCATGGATTTGACATTTTCAGATCAAAACTCAAGAATAAAAATTATTTTAAAAATCAACTATTAAAGTGGATAGTGGCCAACTTGGGAATAAGTCAGAATCTTTTTCAATTCAAATCAATCAGAATTGTTTCAGTGTAGAGTAGTCAAATATATGTTTCAATAAATTCGACTTGGTCTAGGTGATCCTGCTCTGGCAGGGGGATTGGACTAGATCGGGGTCCTCAAACTTTTTAAACATGGGGCCGGTTCCCTGTCCTCGGACCGTGTCGGGGGGCCGGAGCCTGTCCCCGCAGAAGGCAGGAAGCGGCAAATTGAGGGGAGGGGGGGTAGTACCGGCGGACCCACGGGCTGGATTGGATGCTCTGGCGGACCGTATCCAGCCCTCAGGCCAGGGTTTGAGGACCCCTGGACTAGATGATCTTTTGAGGTCCCTTCCAATCCCTAATGTTCTGTGATTCTGTGACAAATTAATGCGAACCGATGGTTTCTCAGCGTACGGACAACTCAGGCATTTAGCAAACAAGGTTATTCTCTGTTACAGGTTACTAGTGGTTGTTAGGACCAAAGAAATCCCAAATTCAAGGAGCTTAGGTCCAAGATTTTAGTTCAAATAAATTCCTTCTTTTTTATTTCCTTATATTTTAGTCTATCTTTAAGCATTACCAGCTCCAGAACAACTATTTCCAGGATCCAATTCAAAAGGGAGCCCTCAAGTTGCTAAAAAAGGGTTTTGCCATTCAGTTTCCTTCTCATCTTCCAATTTTGCTGCTGAATGAAATCTGAGCATCTGCTGGCAATTTCTTCAGAGTCCTGATTTGTAGTGTTACAGACTGAACAACGTGTAGCTTGTACATGACTGCTGCATCTGAAGGCTGGTCAGACACAATCCCTATTCAGGACTGGTTAGCCATCAGAAAATAGAGTCAGATTTTCCTTCCTCAGCACGAAGAAACTTGTTTTTCTTTTCCAAATTTGTTGCATCAAAAAGCCTGGCCAGAAATTGTAAAAATGTAAATCTCCAAGGATGATGAAAATTATCTACTTATTACTTTGTAATTATCTGCAAGTTTTGGATGAAAATGTTTAGCGTCTCCTATCCACATTTTGTCCTGGCTGACAAAGCTGGAAAATGATCCAGCACCAAGAACAGAAGAGTGGGAAACTACTTGGAACATACTAAATCTGGAAGGCAATCCTTTGAAACCACAAGGGAGACTCTGATTAAGTGGTCACTCCAAGTACTCATGACTGATTCAGGTTAGATGAAATTTAACATTAAGCCACCTCATTTGGGACTTTTACTTTGAGCTGAACTGAACCCAGATTAGGGGAATGTCCTCATCCTGAGGGTGCTTTAGCATGGCTGGATCTTTGAGGGCAAAGGGGAACAGAAAAGCCAAATGTATAAAAGTTCCACTTTTCCAAGAGGAACAGATTTAATCCTATTGTTTTCAACTGTCTCCAGTTTATCCTGTTGCATGTCTGGATTAAGATCTCATAACCAGTGGCCATGATGGCCTATCCAGGGCCACTGTATGTCCCACAGCAGTCTACTGTGGATAAGGGTGCAGTAGGTAGGTCTCTTGGATCTGATGTGATCGTGATTCTACAAAGACATATTCTGGAGTTCGGAGAGAAGGAACAAGTTCACCTCTTCCTCTCCACTCTTCACCTCTATGCCACAGTTCAGAGAAAAAAGAAAACTGAGTCAGGGCAGGTAAGAGGGAGAAGAACCTTGGAGAGCCACAGCTCATTCCCTAGCCCCTCCCTACCTGCTGATCAGTCTTTGTCATGAAATATGGTAACAGCTAGGCAGCTTTTCATTCTCGTTCCAGCTCCCAGAGCAGCTGCTGCCACCACTAGTCAGTCAGCTTGTCACAGCAAGTTACATGGACACCCACTGCAGCTCAAAATGATCATTGAGAACAAGCCCACAACCTGCCTTAGGGGTGACTTCTTCCTTGTTCGGCAGACTTTCCTCAAGTGTTTTTTGTTCTGGTATTCTCCTTTAATCAAACTTTTCCCACATATCTGCACTCATGAACAAAGCCATCTCTTTCAACACTCTCCATCCAGCCTCACTGCCTCGGCAGTGCCCACAGGAAGTGTATGACTCAAAGCCTGTTTTACAGTGAGATTCATTTGGCTCTGCATGGCTTTCACCTCTGCTCTCCATTTCCTCTTCTTCAGATGATGGAGACAGCACCTTGCAAAGCAGCCCTTCATTACGCTAGCAAGGAGCACTGTAACTGAGAATACTGACTCTTCATCCCAGAGACAAGTCAGGAATGAGATATTCCCATGTACACAGCCACACACACCATACCATCTCAATTATAGAAATAGTCACACTTCTTTGCAAGCCATTTAAGTATCTTCCTAAATTAATCCAAACTGTTGCTAACTTACACATAAACTGAAAGAAACTCAGACTCTCAAAAGTCTCAGCTGCAAATAAAACTGAAGTTCTGTCCTCCGTTTCCTTTCCCACCTCAAACTAACATGGTAATAACCAAAGCAGGATTAAAAATGCCATTTCCTCCATAGGTTTAACAGATCTATATTTTTTTTTAAGTACATACATTTTTAAAATCTCAGAAAAACTGCAGAAGTTAATTGGCTGGTGTATCCCCATGACAAAGAAAAAACACATTCAAGACACAATCTTCACTTATCTCCACGCCATTCACTCACAGTCAGTGCCATGGAACATGGATCTCATTGAGCAAGGTGGAAAACAGCCCTAGTATCTTTTGGACAGAATAATTTTGTTACAATTACAGCTTTTCAGACCAGACCGAAATCTGATGATTTCTGAGCAAAAGGACACTAAAGCATTTCCCTTCAGGGAATTAGCTTTTGTTTAGGGACATTCCAGGAAAACAGTCTGAACAGATACACTCTGTTGGCTGCAGGTTTTTTTGCAGACTTGGTTCAGCATGTCATTGACTAACTGGAGAGGCCCCAAAAGAGAGCCTATTCCACTTGAAAGCAGTAGTGCACCAGAAGACATGCAGCTCAGAAGTCCATAATAAAACCCTCAACAGTGGAGTTGTCCAATCCTGTTCCAGTTTTTACCTTCCATATCCACCAAATTTCACTCCTGTACAGCACAGGAAATCTTTCCTAAAACAAAGTCAAAGCTCAATCCTTGCTTTACTGTTCCTTCCTACTCAATCACACTAAGCTAGACACCTCAAAATGTGTTAGTGAGCTACCTCTAATTCCTCATTAGCTGACTTACAGACTGATGATCAAGAGCAAGTCCAGGAACACCAGCACATACCATATTCATGCTTGCCCCAGGCCATGTTTCATGTTTCACATGGTGAGATGTTTCTCTTTGGTTGGGCAGTACAATGGGCTCTCTGTTTTTCTGGAGATAGCTATGTTTCAAATAATTTGGATTAGAAAAAGAGCAACAGCTGAAATCCAGATGACTTGAGTACTTTGCTAACAAAGAAAGATTGTTGAAGGCTAGATGAGACTGATCCTTCCTAGAAAGAGCTATAAACAAGTAAGTACTGAGTGATTAAACGCTAGATTGGATTAGAATTCAAATTAGGATCTCTGCATAGATAAGGCAAAGTTTGCAGTGAGAAGGGTTGGTAGAGGAGCAAAGCAGATGTCAAACACCTGCCTAAACATTCTGGTATATCCTTCTATGATAAGGTTATTTCTGGTTTAAAGCCTAGAGTGAAATTTTGAATTATCCAAACTTGAAATTATCATGCCACCTTTATGAAGGGATGCAAACAGGAAGAGAGGGCTAACACTTAAGATATTCCCTCTCCTATTGGATGTAGCCACTTCTTAGGGCTTCGATTTCCACTTGCAGTTCAGACTGAACTCCATCAACACACATTTCCCTGAATTTGCTCTCTCCAATGCTGATGTCAACCCTGAATGCAGTCATGTGGGAGGGGTGCACATCTGACCTGGAGCAGATGCAAACCCACTCATGATGTCTTGAACACGAGAGGCACATACCTAGAGTTTGGGGATGATGAAATAGAAGGCTGTAGACTGAAGTGAATGAAACCAGAGAACATGCAGTAAGCCTCCCTCACAAGTACATTTTTGGCAACCTGGGAATACCAACCACACTTAAAAGAGCTAATCAGGCATCTTTTTTTTTTTCCCCCTAGGTAAGAAGAGCTTTCCACTGCAGGACTAAGACCACCTAATCAACAGCATCAACAATGGTGTCTCTTGAAGGACAGTGTCTACATGAAGATGAAAGCAGTGTGTGTGTATATATATACACACACACACACACACACACATACATATGATAAAAGCAATATAAATTTATATTATATTTTATGTATCTATATATATTTATATAGATATTTTAAAAATGTGTGTGTGGCTTAGTATGTTTTTAAAGGTTTAACTACACAAACCCAGCACACAGGCTGAACCCTAGACTTCAGTCACCCATTATCTGATCACAGCAGACTAAAAAGGAAATGTCTCTTAGCTTTAGAAGACCTGAATTGTTCTCTTTAGGCTTCCAGACTCAAGAGGGCATGTTTGTTCCTCATACTTCCGCAGATCTCCTTTCCAACTGCCAGAGAAGAGGGCTGGGACCAGATACTTGGCCAGTCTTTCTGGGTACTGCTTTCCGATATTCACATGCTGCATGAAAAACATGAGCTTTCTGCTATGTTGACCAATAAATAGATGGGACTTTATAAACTACAAAACCCAAAACTAAGGTTATGCTAAAGCTGACAAAGTTGCTACTGTGAATTGAATTTTGTCACCTGTTCATACATGAAAGAAATTGGTTTGCCATCACGTGGTTCTACAAACACTTTCCTCAGGGTGCCTGTGTGTGGAGAATGGCTGGAATCCAGCACCTTTAGGGCACTCAACATTTTGGGAATTTCTTCCACTGTGAGCTTCCGTCCACAGAGAGCTGTTCATGCACCCTAGAAGTGAGCCCATGTCCTTTCTCCCTAGACCACATTGCTTAATAGGAAAGCTTAAACATCTGTCCTCAGCTGACATCCTTTTCTTAGGGCCCCTGTGAATCTCTGCTACCAAGCCACAGCGCCTGCTGAGAAACAGGGTTTATGAGCACAGGCTCAGTTCAGTTGTAACATGGCAATGCATCACCAAGCCAGCTCAGGATGTGGGCAGAGCTCACTCAACTTCTAGCCAAAGACTTTCTGAATAGAGTGTCCAAATAGCTATGTAAAAATTACTGCTCCACTGGTCTTTGAGGCTGTAGCCACCAATCCAGTGCCAGTGTCTGGAATTCACCTTCTCATGAAGTAAGGAATGCACCATTAGCAGCCATCCACAAGAAATTTAGCTCAAATAACTTCCCTAATGATGAGCAAGAGTTCTGGGGGCAAAGACTGGCATAGACTCCACCACAGCAAGGTGCTATTTCAGCTGTCTTCAGAAGAGCACTTCCTGTATCTTCTGTATTGCTTGGCTTTGTTCCAGTTCACAACATGCTGCTGCCTCTCTGCCCAACACAAATTCTGCCCCAGAGTATAACTACCTTGTACCTTGAATGAAGCAGAGATCCTAAGAGATGGAAAGAAAGAAGTCTTAACAACAAAATCCTACTCAGAAAATATCTGCATTATAAACCTTTTCAGAAAATACACAAATTAATCCTTTCTGTCCTAAGGAGTACACATCCTGCTTGAAACATTTTGTTTGTCCCTTATGTCAGTCAGAAACGGTAAACACTAAAAAAAGATGTAAAATTCACATTTTTAAAATAAAATTACTTTGGAATCCATCCATAGAGGCAGTACAGAACGAGTCTGACGGGGCTTCAGATTTTTGTTTGCTTCAAAGAGCTGTGTATGTGGCTGCAACATTTCTGTTGAGACAAATGCACCTTTATTTTAGTTACTGCAGGTCCTCTCAAAAAAGCATCTATAAATCCTCCACGAGCAATGAGGAGTCACAGTGGAAAGGCTGATGGATCTGCAACACAACAGTGGCTCAGACAGTTCAACTGTCATAAGTGTTCCTTTGCGGCTGTTGGCGTTACCTGTGTCACTGAGCCTTAAATATACATTTTGAACTGTCATGTCCAATCTATATTGGACCCTGGAGGGTAATTAAAGACAAATGAGCAAAATAGAGCAGCATGACAATACAGCATGAAGAGGCTCAGTTCACAAAGAAGAGCATAGGAGTAGTTGTTGAACACGGTGCCTAATGCCTAGTATGCTGGCTTTGAGGAGATAACAGATTTGGTAACGCATTCTTTATGGGTTTGCTTAGTTGTACACTCTGAATGAAGAGCTGACAGTATTTGGAGGGTCTCCTTGCTTCTTTTTTTTGTCTTCAATATCAGAATATTCTGTGTCAATGTGATTTCCAGCTGACTTATCCTGAGGTCAGGTTGAAACAACGTAGAGGTTAATGGACTCTGAGACTTCGAAGAGAACAATAGCAGGATGTTGGGACAAACAGAACACATGAAATATAATAATCTTGGAGGAAAAGTAAAAGCAGTTCTGCAAACAGAAACCTTCTCCACAGCTTATTTAGCAATGAACATAAAAGGAAAACGTGTCTGACTGTTTTGATTTAATATTTGCTGGCTATAAAAGATGATTTTGAAATAACATGAGTCAGTATTATTGTTCTTCAAACGTGACACAGGGTCTAAAAGACAAGTTATCTTCTGGGCAAGACTCATACCAGTGTGCTCAAGAGCAGTTGTGTTGATTGCATTTGGCACCTGGTGATGTTTACACATGAGACATTGGGCCACAAAGAACCCCATGAATGAATGGGTTTGATCTGCAAACACACTGGGTTGTTCCAAGAGGAAATGTGCTTTTATTATCAGTACTGAATCTCTATGACAAATAAATCATTAGTATTGCAACTGAAATATTAATCCATTACACATCAAAAATGTGGAAAGGTTGCATCCTTTTTTCTTTTCATTCCAGCTTGTTAAGTAACTATCCAAGGATTTGTGAACTAGCAGAGAAATTTTTAAAAGGCAAAACAAAGATATCCTAACAAGTACTGACATCATAAAAAATCCATCCAAGTCACAGTATAACAACATTTCTGGAACATAAAAACTATAATTGGCTTAAGTTGTTCTTCAGTCTCTGCCTTCCATGACATTGCCCAAAATTCAGCCTTATAAAGCATCTGTGAAGAAAGGAAACTTTTGAAGGGTAACTTTTGCAAAAGGAACCCAAACATAAGCCCAGGCTACCCAAACAAACTGGGCAAGTCTGACAAGAGTTTCCTTGACACCTGGAACAAGTCATGCACAGACTTCTATAGCACTGAACCCTTATGGTGGATCACCTGATGTCACTTACAAATAATTCATGACACACAACTTCTCTGGTTTCTCTCCTAAGACCTCTTCATGGAACTTCTCTGAAAGCTTTTCAGAGCTGCCACTGACTTTCTCTTTCTTATAGCTACTTGCTTTTCTCTGAAGCAAGTATCACAGAATCACAGAACACTAGGGATTGGAAGGGACCTTGAAAGACCATCTAGCCCAATCCCCCTGACACAGCAGGATCACTTAGACCAAGTCTCACCGGGACATATCCAGGCGGGTTTTAAATGTCTCCAGAGAAGGACACTCCACAACTCCCCCCCCCAGCAGCCTGTTCCAGTGCTCTGTCACTCTCACTGTGAAGAAGTTCCTTCTCATAATGATGTGGAACCTCCTATGTTCCAGCTTACACAAATTGCCCCTAGTTCTATCACTAGATGACATTGAGTAGAGCCCAGTTCCATCCTCCTGACACCCACCCCTCACATATTTATAGACATGAGTCACTTCTCAGTCTCCTCTTCTCCAAGCTAAAGACACCCAACTCCCTCAGCCTCTCCTCATAAAGAAGGTGCTCCACCTCCTTCATCATCTTCGTTACCCTATGCTGGACCCTCTCCAGCACCTCCATATCCCCCTTGAAGCAAGAAGCCCAGAACTGGACATAATACTCCAGGTGTGGTCTCATCAGTGTAGAGGGGGAGAAGAGCCTCTCTTCATCTGCTAACCAGCCCCCCCTTCTGATCCACCCCAGGATGCTGCTGGCCCTCTTGGCCACAAGAACACATTGCTGGCTCATAGTCATCCTGCTGTCCACTAGGACCCCTAGGTCCCTCTCTCCTACACTGCTCTCCAACAGGTCAGTCCCCAGCCTATACTGGTACCTGNTAGGACCCCTAGGTCCCTCGCGCCTACACTGCTCTCCAACAGGTCAGTCCCCAGCCTATACTGGTACCTGGGGTTGTTCTTGCCCAGATCCAAGACTCTATATTTCACTTGTTAGATTTCATTAAATTTCTCTCTGCCCAGCTCTCCAGTCCGTCCAGGTCTCACTGAATGGCAGCACAGTCTGCTGGGGTGTCAGCGACACCACCCAGCTTTGTGTCATCAGCAAACTTGCTGACAGTGCACCCTAATCCCTCATCCAAGTCATCAATGAATAGATTGAACAGGACTGGTCCCAGCACTGACCCCTGGGCACCCCAGTAGATACAGGCCTCCAGCCAGACTTTGTCCCATTGACCACTACTCTCTGGCTTCTACCTTGCAGCCAGTTTACGATCCACCTTACTACCCGATCATCTAGACCACACTGCCTCAGTTTGGCTGCGAGGATGCTATGTGAGGCTGTGTCAAATGCCTTACTGAAGTCAAGATAGACCACATCCACAGCTCTGCCATCATCTATGCACCTGGTTAAGCTATCAGGTTGGTCAAGCACGATTTTCCCTAATGCTGACTGTCCCTAATGACCCTCCTGTCCTTGATGTGCCTGGAGACAGCCTCTAGAACAAATTGTTCCATCACCTTTCCTGGGATGGAGGTGAGGCTGACTGGTCTATAGTTACCTGGGTCCTCCTTCTTATCCTTGTTGAAGCTTTGAGTGACATTTGCTATTTTCCAGTCCCTAGGCACCTCTCCTTATTCCCATGACACAACAAAGACTGCTGTCTGGAAGATCAGCAGTGGGTTATAGTCAGATGATCTCACCAGGTTAGGGAGCAACCTAGTGACATCCCTGATTTGGGCTCCAGGTAAACTGCAGATTTCCCTATGATGAGGGTCAGCTCTGCATAGTGGGCCCTCAGTCCCTTTCAGGAGTGAGTCTCCAATAACTAAGACCCTCCTCTTCTTTGTGGAGGAGGTTGTCATACTTCTGGAAGACTTCCTGGATTTATATGACTTTGCTGGGACCTCCAGTGTGGGTTCTCTATTCTCTATATCCTTATTAGACTGGTTGTCTCCCAATAGGGGCTTATATCTAGTCAGTGGCAACTGGGAAGATGAGGCAGGCAAGGGTGGTACTTGCCTTCTGCCATGACGCTGCATTTGGCTCCAGTCACCACTTCTACTTGGGCTTCTGTCCTCCACCTGAGAAATACAGGATACACACACACACACCCCNTCCTCCACCTGAGAAATACAGGATACACCCCCCCCCCCCCCAAATCTGGCTGTTATTTAGCTGTTGTCCAGACTGCTGAGCCTGGCTCCACCAGTCTACCTCTATTTCACCCTCTTTAATTCTCCAGAGCCTTTCTAGTTCAGCTTGCAGCCTTTCAACGTCTAGTTCATCTTGCAACTGTGCCGCCTGGTCCAGCAGATAATCTATCTGCTTGCACCGTGCGCAGCCAGGAAAATGTAAGAGAGTGCTACATTCTTGGCAGCCTGTCACCTGCACAGGCTCATCTTGTTGGGGGACCTCTGTTTGGGTTCCCACATCCATGTGCAGTCCTCCTCTGGTGCTGCGTTGTTACCTGTTTTTTTTTTTTTGCCCCCGGCGCCTGAAGCTGCTGCACTCTCGCTGCTGCATGCAGTCTAAGCGTGACTTGCAGTTTCACTGCCCTTAAAGGCTCCGGTTCCGCAGCCTCTGTGGTGCTTGCCCAGCTTCTCCTGTGTGAGTACCCAAGCCTCAACAGCTGCCTTCCTTCTCCCCTGAGCTTTCCCATTCAGGAAACCCCAGATCATCCAGAAACCTCGATAAAATAGGGTTCAGGGACCAGTGCTCTCGCTGCTGTGTGTGGTCAAGTAGAAAGACAACAAACTCTTACCTCTCTATCTAGCATTGCTGAAATCAGCCAAAAGTTCCTAGGAAGAGGATGAAGCCTACAGAGACAAGTGCCTAAGTCATACTGCTTCAGGAGCCAAGGTTAGAAATACTGTCCAGGTGACTGTATACAAGGTTTCTCAGCATGAACTGTTATAGTAAACATGCAAGGAGAGAAATATCCTCATGTATTTTTAAGTTAAGATTGGAAATACTCCTGGAAAGCTCTGAAGTTAGAAGAGCTTTTGAGGTTCTGTTACTTGTATGTGCCTCCATTCAATGCATTAAGCAAAGCATGCATGGGAAAGAGCACAAGTTCCCCAACAGAGAAAAATCTGAGCCAGCTGATATCCATCTCCTGAAAACAATTGAAACACAGTGTACTCTCTTTGTCTGAGAGCTCATCCTTTGATGTTCTATTTGCCTCTTCTAAGTCCACTAGATTGTGTTGGCTTTATCTGGGTGAATCATGAGACAGTTTACCATTAACTAGATGCTGGAAAGATACAGGGTTATCCTTCCACCACACCTGTTGTGTTTACTTTATAGTGTTCAAGTCTATAAAAGCACTTTCCACTAGTCTCATGTTCATGCTACGAGACTCAAACTGTCTCTAGTGCCTGTAAGAAGTCAGTGGGTTAGGCAACTCACTAAGAACAATGAAGTCCCAAAGACATGGTGTCCTGGAGAGCTCTTTGTAGTCACCATATCAAAGCTAATGAAATGATAAAATAAGAGGAGAACAAACATTACATTCCTTTATTTCTGGGAGAAATCAGATGATCTGGTATCATCAGTGACATATCTGCCTTGCCCAGCTGATAAGGATTTAGGAAAATTAGAGGATTTTAGAAGTGTCCCAATTGCATCTGCTATTATTTTTATGACCTACTTCCTCTGTTTTGAAGCAAAGATGTAATGTGGGTCAAAACAAAGAGGAATCTGCTATGTGCTGCAAGTGGAGGTTGTAATTCTAGCATTTTCACTTCATCCAGATTAAGTCTTATGGCTCTTTCATGTGCAACTAAAAGGAGATAACTGTTCCCTTCACCCGTCTCCAAGCATTTCCACACGCATAATCAGCCACTACATGCAAAAATGAAAAACAAGTGGGTAAATATTAATCCAGCTTGTCAGAGGCATACAAACAAAGTCAGTGTGGACAGCTACAGAATATTTTGACTACTTCAACATTCTTACATCAGTAGGTACTGTAAATAACAGACAGCTGTTGAAAGGTGTGATCCGTCCTCTGAAGAAGGAGTAGAACTAGGGTCAGAAGCAGAGAACTGTTAGACATTTATCTTGTATCTGCACTACCAAGAGAAGACATTATTAACGTGCATTGGACATCAGCTGCATGGCAAGGATAGAAAGACATGAGTTGAGAAAGACTCTACTCACCAGCTGAAACCAGGATGAAATGTTGTACAGTATTTCCAATTTACAAATACTTGCCGCACAGCATGGGTGAGCACGCACAGCTCTCCCTCTACTTCGAGAGCAAATTCAGGGTAAGACAATAAAAAGGAACTGCTTTAAATGGTGGCCAATACTGCCACCCTAGTACAACCCTTCAGGTTCACAGAATCTGTACATTCACTTCTGATGAGACTTCAAAGACAGGGAAGTAGTATTGATTCTCTTGTATTACTTCAGAACATAAAAATGTCCCTGCAAACATCCCTTCGTTTTAAGAGGAAAATGTAATGAAGGCTGTTCCACAGCATATTGTGATTTAACAATCACCACAACCTGTGGTGACAGGTTGGACTTGATGATCTATGAGGTCTCTTCCAACCTTGATAATACTGTGATACTGTGATACAGTGAACTTCACAATCAACCCCGTTTGAAGAGCAAAAGAAACAGCTCCCAGGAAGGGTAAGAGAACATGGTATCTCACCATGTAAGACAGTTGTTTCTTCCCTCTTTATTCATTTGTCATGTACAAACTTGCTTGTTTGAATAAGTCACTGGGTTGAAGATCTCTTGTGGAATGGTTTTACACTTTTCATACGTCCCACTGCTCTCAGAGAGGAACTGGGGCAGAGAATGAAAACGTTGCCTGGTTTCCCCCAGCACCCCAACCCCTACCAAATCAGTGTGCTCACTTCATTAGCCTAGGACACGTCAAAAGGAACACTTCACCAGCACTGCATCTGAGCAGCAGCAACCAGATGGGGCTGCAACCACTGATAATCCAGCCCTGGGCACTGACTCTCCATTAAGGTTCTAGCACCAGTAGCAGCAAGTGAAATGAATAGCAGCAGAGAGAGATCACTGCAGTTAGGTAGAGACTGGCATAGCCAGACCCAGCGTATTCCCAACAATAACCCAGAGAGCTGCTTAAGCAGGAGTTAGCACCACAGTATCTTTGTGGCTTTTGTCTTTGGTGATGGAGTTGTGACCATTAAATGGCTACTGCTGCAGTGCACGCCATGACAGAAGGGAGAAGTGGAAAGAGAAACGGGTGAGAACAGGAATCTTTCTGGACTGCATGGAAAGGTGGGCCTGACATTTACACTTGAGAGGAATCCAACAGGCTGGGTGCAGAGTCAAGAGGCCACACTGGGTGGAGTACTAACTATACAAACAGCCTGTAGACAAAGGCTTTGCCTGATCTGTGGCCTGTTTTTTGAAGGCTCAATGTTCCCAGTCGCATCATGAGCTCTATACAGAAGGGCTCTACTCAATCAGTAAATGCTGGGCCTGAGCAGACACAAAGCCTCAGCAGCCTACAGTTCTTAAGTGAGAAAGCCTGTTGAAGCAGCACAATGTGGTTACTTCAACATAGTTGGCATGAGCAGGAACTGAGTTGAAGGTGTTTGGTGGTTTTGAAAAAAACCACACAGTCTTATTTCACCAAATACCTTTCATAGCAAACTTTTTTTTTCTTTTTGAGGATGTTATGACTGGAATGTACAGATTCCATGAATCTGTTTTCTTCTCTTTTCCCTTGAACTTTTTCCCTCAGCTGCTTTCTCTGCCAGAGGACTTTGTGGAACAGCTTTCTCTGTGTGCTGCTTGTTTTCCATCTGAGTAAATACACCTTCAGGCATCCTGTTTAGCAGAGATGCATACTCCTTCCAACACCCCTACTTACAACACATTAAAATAATTAATCCTATTTCTGTTTCAACCTTTTATTGTTGTACTCACTTGCTGCTCAAGGCATTTACACAGTTGCGTCAGAGATTAGCTCATCCACACTGGAACTGGATCTCCCGTGCGTGTGTGAAAACAATAATAAAACTTAAGTTCAAGAAATACAGGATCCTTGGCCAGAGCCAGAGGTTTTACCCCTTCCACCCTGTTCTAGCAGAACACCAGAAAGAAAGGAAAGCTAAGTAAATTGACCAGCCTCATTGATTTAGAGTGATCGGGCTTGCGAGTCTCTGTCATGTGAGCAGAACCAAAAGACAGCCAGATCAGATCCTTTTTACTTGGAAACTGATGATGTACATGCTCGAGTACTGAGTCTACTGTCTTTATGGCCCAAGAGCAACGTGTTTACCATTTTGTCCCCTCAGGCTTCTTAACACTAATAGGATGAGTCTATGCAAAACCCTAGCATTTATAAATGTCTTCATTCAAGCTTCCTTTTCCTTCCACGCAGTTTGAACAAACTCCCAGGCCAACAGCTTCCAAGTCCAAGCATCCCACCCTATTCTTACATTTATACCTCTTGCCCTGATTCTTCTAAGTTCCTCCTGGCTGATTTCCCAGAATATCCTTTGCCTCTGGCAAGATAATTGCACAAGTCTAAAATACTGTCACCACAGCCCTTAGCTACAGTATACGTTGTTGTCAATATCACCAAGGGGCTGGAAGCCTGTGGGAGAGAAGTCCCTGAAGAGTTAATTCTCTCTCCTGCTTCCAGAAATCACACAGTTTAGAACAGTCACGCCAAGTTTAGGATTCAGGGTGTTTTAAACATGCAGAAAACATTTGGTTTTCACAAACTGAGGAATTGTGTGCTGGAGTAAAGTGGGTTGGTCTTTTGTCATCAAGGGCAAGAATAAACCCAACAACGAACTTATAAGCCAAGTGGCTATTTTCATGCTTTTTTATTCTTTAGTTCAGTACCTAGTCTTCTGCTGAAGCAAAGGGCAAGTGGAAAAATTTAGGCTACTGTCTTTAAAGTATTTGATGCAATTACACTACCCTACGGTTAACTGTGTTAACGTACTAACAGAGAATGAGTGTGACCACACAAATACCAGTCAATGACACAGCAGAGACCAGATCCTCAAGTCAGTGACCTCTCACAAGCACCATGTACACATCCAGTCTTCTTCCCAAAATTAAGGGGTGGGGTTTCTGACAGACAACACAGTCATGCTGGAAGACAGCATCTGAGAGGTGGAAGTTTCAGACTGTCATGGAGGCAAGATATTATCACCAGCCTCTGCAAGGTGACAGCTGCCAGTTCCTACTACTTTGGCACCTCACCAGGGTCTGAGGACTCAATTTCTCAGGCCTGATCCAGCCCTTCTGCTGCTATTCAACATCTGCCCACTGCATTTTTAACATAGTCTCCATGGGAAGTGGACACTGAATTACGCTCTTTACTACTATTTTATGGGCAATTGCAACACATCCTTCCCAAAACATACTTTTTCACACTAAAAAGACATTTTCTTCATATTTATTTGCTTTTCTACAGTTTGGGTCAGGCCACATTGCGCATCTTGGTGACACCAAACATTAGCCCAAAGAAGTAGTAGTACGTGGCTTTTCACCTTCACTGTTAAGTGCAGGCTCTATTCTACTGCTTTCCCTTGCACTGTTTACTTGCATGTGTGGCAGCGAGGAAAATGAAGGATGGATTTCTCAGTCAGCAAGAATCCCTAGCACTCAGGGAAACCCAAGGGTTGTTTATGGGACAGAAAGCCAGATGTAGGTGTAATTGTAAGGGTAACAGGCAGTGGGAAACCTTCAAGCTTTAGACTTCCCTGTGTTACAGGCTCCCTATGTTACAAGCTTAGAAATCCATGGTGGGGGCTCCTGAGAGATGGCATGAGGCACCTGGAGCAGCAGGCATTGATACCAGAAAGTGGGAGTGTTGCTTCTTGCACTAACAATAGCAGTTAGTGCCCTCAGCCTCAAGTCTCCTACTTCTGACTAAATTCCCTATGTTCCATGAATCTCTCATTGCAAAGACAGTCTTGTTGCAAGGAACTTACTATTCAAACAAAGAACAGTGATTGCCAAACTGCTCAGCAGCAGACACTGATCAGATGTGATTGAACTCTGTCCAGGAAGATATTGATTGTAATAGCTTGTTATTCCCTTTGATGAAATGAAAGAGATTGGATTCCAACTCTCAATTACACCACAAATTTCAGTGAAATCACTTTGAATTTGTACTGCTGTCACAGAACAGCACACACCCCAAGTCTGTAATTCTTCCCCTCTGCAGTTTAGTTCTTCTCAGGTACTTCGCAACTGAGGTTCAATAAGCACTGAATGAAAAAAGCAATTCTTCAAATACTCATTCAGGAAAATGTTAAGTAATAAAAGATCCAGTAAGTCAGACGGCCAAGTTCTATGGTATGTTAGAAAAGCAAATTTTACTAGCAGTTGGGGAAAGGAAAATCTAAAACAATACCATCAGTTGGTAGAAACTCAAATTGAGAATTGCAAACTACATTAAAGGGTCCAGCACCGCTGATTGGGCTGAACTAGGCATAAATGAAGGGTAAAAAATGGAGCTAAAAACCAAAAAAGTTGCACACAAACCCCAACAACCCTCATTCTTATTTTACTCCTTCACACGAGCAACAGAACTGAGGAGAGTATTTCAACAATCTGTAATTTTATCTTTCCTGTGTTCTTTCTTTGGATATTATGTGTCATCCCTGTTTGCACAATAGCCAAGTGCTGATCCTGCTTGCTTTGCCAGGCACACAGATCATAAGTCAGCCAGCACAGCCTGTAAATCATGTGCCACTGAATTCGGATTCAAACTAAAACACTCAGGCAAAGGTTCCACGTGGTAGGAGCAGCAGGACTTTAAGAGGGGCTGGATGCAGGTAGGTTTTCCCTGGAATACATGGGGATAGGCACAAGTACAGCTGTCCTCAGCATTAGCATGCACTGCTAGGGTGTGTTGGCCAAGCTGTCTGCAGGGCAGAGCATCTGAGCCACCCTCCTCCTCCTCCATCCATTTCAAGGTCGTTTCAATTCCCATACAGACTTCTGCGGTTAACAGCTTTTGCCTTCAGTGACATTAAGGTTTCTTTCAATTTTTCCTCTAAGCCCATAATTATGGGCAGGGAACCAGTCAGCAAAAAACCCCGTTCTGTGCAGTAAGGCACTCCAGAAACACCCTTCTAAAGCAGCAACATGGCCTGAATGTACCACAGCTGCTCACAACACCCAGCCAATCGGGCTGTTTGTACAAGCACTCCTCAGTCCGGGCAAAAATGAGCCAAATCAGTTTAACCACCAGATCTTTACAACCCCTTCCCTCTCCATCTCTTCCTTCTGCAATGCATGATGGAGCACATGCACAGGCATTGTGCCACAGCTGAAAAAAACCACACAAAATGCAGCTACAAGAAAACATATGCCAGAATCATCAGCAATGGGCTCAGCACTCACTCTGTACCCCATCTCCCAGCTCTTTTCAGCAGTACATCTCTGGATGTGGGTGGGGTAGAGAACATGCTTGTGCTTTGGGGAAGAGCAAGCTTGGAGTGACTCAGTGTTGTTTACAGCTTTTTTTTTTTTTTAGAGACACGGGGAGGAGAACCTCAAAACATCCCCAGTGAGCTGTGAAAGTTTTCATCATAAAACTTTCTTAAAGCATAAAATCTAACGTCCTGAGTAGTGCTGAAAGACATGGAAGAAAGTTTCCCAGAGAGGCCCTACATGGTCCTGGACTGTAGGAGAACAAGAATGACAAAAATCTAAAGTCATGAGTGCAAACCACGTGGCAATGCCACTTTCTCTGCAGAAACCTTTATCAGTGATGGGCTACACCACCCTCATCCATATTCAGTGCCATTCATGCCTACACATCCTTCTACTTGTGCATGCATACAGCGATCCCAGGAGAGGGAAGGCACTGTCTCAGTACATCACATAATAATGTATATATAATAATTTCTACAATTCCATTTGCTCCTCTTGAGATCCTGCCTAAAGCAATACAGGGAAATTTTACTGAAAGGATGTGAACACTGAGTAGTGCCCAGATGTGCACCCATCTCTCCAATGCTGCTGGAATAGAGCCCACACACTCCAAGTTTTCTAATGCCCTGCTCAAACTGCTCTGAACCACACAGAAGAAAATTAAAAACAACACACTAAAGTAAAACCTGCCAAATTCCCAGCTGGTGGAGTCCCACTGAAACCTGGAGTTATGCAACAGTCAAACAGGCCCAAAATTGAATATAAATATTTCTTCCATAAATTAAGGCAAGATTTTGTTCCCAGGAATCTTCAGTGGTAGCCATGGGCCACAAAAATTTGCATTTTCTTGCCATTCCTATTTTCCCCTCACACCCCTCAAGTTCAGAAGAGTTTTTATGTCTGGTCTTGGTTCAGTTGTGAACTCAGTTTAGGAAGGGGCTAGAGTTATCTCCTAGGCTGCCCACAGAAACCATACAGAAATGCATACGTTGGCCACAGAAGGTTGATCTCCATTGGTTAGAAAAGTAGGCTGAGGCATAGGAATGACTTTACTAGGGGGAAAAAAAAAGTTCCACTGCAGCTGTCATACAGAGTTTTATATATATGAGCAGGCTTGCAGTTAATCAGTACTTTGAGTTTGAAATCATTTTAATTTTTTTTTTTTAGATTTTTTATTTCTTTTCAGAGGCTGAATCAAGCTCCACTCTGCACACATCTGTCAGTTACGCAAGGGACTCCTTTGGAGCTGTAATGACTTTCGTTACTGGAAACACAGACCTTCCCACCACTGAGGCAGCCTTCAAAACAAGAAGTTCATTGTCTCGGGACTCAGAGATGCACACACTTCATCTAAGAGATTTCAGAACCAACATTTGGAGTGTTGGACCCCAACTCCTGTTGGACATTCAAGTGCACGAAAACACCCCAGGAACCTCTCTTAATTTAATAGTAGGCACAATAATATAAGAGGCAGGCATAATAGCAACTTTCAGCCCCACTTGGGCTCTCCTCCAAATGTAACCAGCTGTGAAGAAAAAACACAGCACAGACTCAACGGCCAGTACAGCAATTGTGATCCTCCAGCCTTTAGGTAGTATGGTGCTCCCCAGAGCTACCCCAAAGACCTCTGAGCTCTCCTAGAACCCATCAACATATGTCACTTGGGCACTGTTTTGCCTGACAAGCATCTTCTGCAAAGCACCTGGTTCTTACTGGGAAAGCTTTCAGTGCTTTTGTTAAGAACAATAACTCTATCACCCATTTTGGCTTTTCTTGTAACCACTATCATTACAGGGTGCAAGCCCACCAGATATTTGTTAACCATGGAATTCCATGGAAATTTTCAGGATGCCATGTGGCTGAACCACACAGGAGATCACCACCATGGCCAAGACAGGGAGAGGCCTTACTCACTTGAGTACTCTCCCACTAATGTGCCAAAGGGTCATACTTTCTATGCACTAGACATCTAGAAAGTGAGTTAGATGAGTTTGGTGGACTGCCCATAGAACAGCAAGATCTTACCATGTTCAGCTATGTAAAGCACAGATCTATGCCTATGTCCCATCTAAACTTTGGTGAGAGTTTTTGAAGCCAGAAGAAAAACTTGGTTTTCCTTTAAACCACAGCAAGTTGCAGGCATTGAACACACATCTCTGTCACAACTGCTGGAGGCTTTCCTCATCTTGAACAGACACACAGCACCTACAATATATGAAGTTGCTGAAATAAGGCCATTCATTTCCTCAGTAGCAAGTTAGTTAAATTGAGCTAGAAATGTTGCTATGTTGGATTAAGTAAGAGTTGTGGCTTAACCATGGTACATTGATTATATGGCTCCTGAATCCAAGTTAAGGCAAAACAAAGCCCATAGGCTACAACAAGAGAACTGCATTTTTTTGCAACACAGGTAAAATACCTTCCTAACTCTAGAAATCAAAACAGAATATGACAGAATACCACTGCTGTATTTCCTTATCTCCCTATAATACTGTCAGGTACCATCATATTTCAATCCCTACATTCTGCACTACAAAAACACATTCTGCTTTAAAACAGTTCTTCCCAGTACTAGCTAGCAACATCTCAGATAACTCCCACGAAATAAGGCACAAAGAAGCACAGACCAGAGGAACTTAGCTCCTGGAAAAGATCTGTGTGGATCAGAACTGATGCAGCTAATGGGAGGGAGCTGAAAAATGAAGACACATTCCCATCACATGCCTGAATCCACCTTGCTACTCAGTTAGAAGGTTTTGCTTTAAACTGATGATCCTATGACTTATATCAAAACAAAGGTAGGGTGCATAGAGTCACTCTGTAACTAGGTGTCTCTAGCATAAACGTTCCGGGATGCATGGAAAAGAGGCTTTTTTCTTCTTGACTTTTCTTAAATTTGCAGTTATCTGCTTGCTAGTGGAAAGGACACTAAGTAGCAGCAATCACACAGTGCTTTCCCACAACAGCGTTCTGAAACCGACACTTGTAAACAGATCCGTCAAGTAAGGAGCAATAATACAGTTTGGCAGAAAGAATCTTCGAAGCCAAGACACACAGAGAAATTATGGTTAAAATTACATTAATCAAATCCAGTTAGGAAAAGATGAGAGGAAGATTGGCAGAACATGTCTGGGATGTTACCAATTAAACTTGTTTTCCTTCCTAAAAGGCAAAAGCATTCTTTTTAATTGGCCTCCGTCACTGTAATTCTAACAATAACCCACAGCACAGTTACTATTTGAGCTACTTGAAAACTTAAAGCTTGCATCCAGCTTCTCTAAAAAGGCTCTTCTGTGGACAACCAGTGGGGCTGGCTAGAGAGGAACAAATGGTTTGCTTATTCACTTTTGAAGTGAAGTTATATTACAAGATTTATTTTAATGCTGAGAAGCCAGTCTGGGAATAGTAAAAAATGATCTATAGCAAATAAATCAATGAGCTGGGAGTCAGAAATATGCAGAAAGATGTTTCTTTCCTGACTTTGCTTGAATGTTCTCTGTGGAGCAACACACTGGCATTTATAAACCATCACAGAGCTCTGCACACACTACTGCAATACATGAGCTCCCACCAGGCACTCCCTGGCATTTCTCCTATTGGTGCTGATGCCTTTGGCACTGAAGAAGTTAATGCCTGTAGGCTGCAATGCCAACCCCAGCCTGGCTAATCCCAAGGCATTACTACACTTAAATGCTTGGCTAAAATGAGATTAGAAAATTTAATGGCGTTAACGAAAGCCTGACCTATAAAAACTTCTTAAAAAACACAGCAACACCACATTTTTCAGGTTTTCTGGGCTAAAACACACAGATCCTCCAATTTGCTCCACTGGTGCCATTGCAGAAGTACAATACAGAACCAGAACTTCTAATATCACCACAAAAATCTGTGATTCTAACAAATGAGGGTCATTAACAAGTTACACTGTCTTACTAAATCTGTACTAGATTCCAGTGATCACAGCTCTTTTCCTTCCTCCCTCAAAAGACACATTTCTTAATTTGTACTCGCTGTGGTGTGAATTATAGAAGATCTTATTGCTCATTACAACTACCTGCAAGGAGGTTGCAAAGAGGTGAGGGTTGGTCCTCTTCTCCCAGGTCACTAGTGATGGAATAAGAGGAAATGACCTCAAGTTGTGCCAGGGGAGGTTTAGACTGGATATTAGGAAAAACGTACTTGCTGAAAGAGCGGTTGGAACAGGCGGCCCAGGGAAGCAGTGGAGTTGCCATCCCTGGAGGCATTTAAAAAGCACGTAAATCTGGCACTTGAACAGGGTTTAGTGGCCCTGGTGGCATTGGGTTGACAGTTGGACTGGATGATCTCAGAGGTCTCTTCCAACCTTAATGATTCGACGACTCCAAATTAACGAGGTAGGATAGAAAAAGTGACAGCTTGATAAAAGTTGCACCATGTGTTTTGGAAAAATCTCTGTTAAAACAGGTGATAATATCTGCTCTAGAAGAACAAATTAAAAGAATTACTTATTAAACTTCTGAAAGAAACCTGTTCTTGCCTTTAAATCCCCTTTATAGGCTCCTGCTTTTGAGCTACATACCATGCTGAAATACCTTAGGTAAAAATCTATTATATTTTTAAGTTCTTTCTTTTCAGTGAAAGTGACTTATTGCTAGACAGGTTATAGAACACTCTATATCTTTGCTAGAAAACTATATGTAGCCAGAAGATGTATCTGCTTCCAGGCTTTTTCACTTCTTTGCCTATAGCAAACCATAAAAATGGATAGTTTCCCTTTAGACAGTATGAAACCCACTGAAGATCTAAAGGAGGCTTGCACAATTGGCTCTAGATTATCAGTCTTCATGGTTGCAGCCTTATCCCCAGATACATGAGCTGGCTAATTTGCATCTGGCCACTTTTAACTTCCCCTTGTTACAGAAGTATGAGGCATGAAGCAAGATCACGAGCCGGGAGATCTGAAATACTGTAGATTATGTTTGCCTATACAAAACATATCCCCTCCCTCCAGCTGGTGAGATACTTCCCCCAAGACACAGCATGAGTAGAAGTAGGACATTACAACATATAACAAAGCTGCACTGGAGGACCAAGAGCAGGATTCAGTGTTTATACAGATGAGAAAACACTTGCGGTGACACTAGCTAGGATAACTAGATATCTACCTCTGGACTCCAGGATGCCAGCCAAATGTTAACTGCTAGGAATTCAGAGCAAAGTATCTCAGGGTAATGATACCATCTAATTATTTTATAGAGTTTAACACCTTGCTTTAGCACATCTGACAAAGTCATGTGTTATCTGGCTTGACCAACTGTTTTTCAAACAGGGTGGAAATACTTGCATTTTGCCCTACAAATGCTAGCCTGCAACTCATAACAAAGGCTACAGGAACTATCCCTTACAGCTTTGCATAGTCTCCTAACGTGCAGTTTCCATCTAATCCTAACAGGTATTTTAAAAGCGTCTCAGCTCCTTTACACAATATAGTCTTAAAATAGCCCAGCACAAGGCTTGTGGTATGCTGACAAACACTACATGCTGGCAGCCAGTCTAAGACCACTGCTGACAAGAACAGGACCCCTGTTGTCCGTATTCCATCAAACATGATCATTTTAACATTGGGAACATTTGGAATGGCTCCATGAAAACCTGTCTGACATCAAACAAGCATTGCAGCCAACCAGAAACTCAAAGTTTCAGTGTTGTCAGTTCACTAATAAACAGACATGAAAAGTTTAGATAGACTTATGGGTGAAACACATTGAATGTTAACTGGAAATATTTACATGCAAAAGAGGCATAACTAACTAAAAATAGTATTTAAGACACTCAAACACAAGCCAAATATTTCTAGTGAAAGCCCCAGTGAATGAAAGGGCATGACTAGAATGCCTGGTGAAGCAGTCTGAACATTTTTTTAAAAAGCCACGTCAGAGACTGAAGTCACAGCCCCAAAGCTTAGGAAAGTTATGAACAAATAACCCAAACTGAATAGTCAAGATTCCACCAGCTATGCTAGGCCTGCTCTTCAGTGTGCTCCCAGAGTGCTTTGTCTGTATTTTCTTTTTGGAAACAAGTCCTGTGACTGTCTGTACAAGTCAGCACGATGGTAGCTTGAGAGCAACTTCAAACTACAGCCAATGAAAACGGATCTGTGATATGCTCTGGAGAACAGACATTTGGCAGAAGCACCTTGCATCAGCTACTGCAGCAAAAGGACATTTAGAGGACCATAGCTCAGCCAGAGCAGAAATATCCTGGGCACCACACTTTCTATTCCAAGGAATCCCAGAGACAGCACAGTTTATTTATAAGGCTTTCCAGTCAGAGATACCCTGAGGGCAGCATCCACAGATCTTGCCTTTTCCAGTTTGTGTACTGCTGCAAATCCACCTAAGGCACCACTTACAGAAAGAGGCTGAGGGAGGAAAGCATCTGTGATTCAGCACTGGTGATCATCATTAGCACCACAGTGATCTACCACATACGTAGCTCTGCCCAAGACTGCCAGCATTCATTCCAACACCAGTTAGGCTATGAATTTGATCATAAGAACTCTGGTTCTTACGGATGCTGTGCTCATCAAACCCAAGGCTCAGCTAAGACTGACATATATTGAAGTACTCCTGGGAATTAGATCCATAACATAACGAATGCACATACATAAAAGAGTGAACTTCAGGAGGACAGAGCCGGGCTCTTCTCAGTGATGTCCAATGACAGGATAAGTAGCAATGGGTGCAAGCTGGAGCATTGGAGCTCCACATGAACATATAAGACAACATTTTTATGGTGAGAGTGACAGAATACTGGAGCAGGCTCTCCAGAGAGGTTCAGGAACCTCTCAAAACCTGCCTGGACATGTTCCTATGTGACTTACTGCATGTGATCTTGCTCTGGTGAGGGGGTTGGACTAAATGGTCTTTCAAGGTCCCTTCCAACCCCTAAGATTCTGTGATTCAGTGAATCGTTCTTGTAATGAGAACAGCATGTTTATGAGAATGCATGGAAAGAGGAGCAGCAGAAACCAACAACAAAACCAACTCATTACATTCCCAACAAAGCAAGGGCTTTAGCAGCATGTTCTTGGTACAGTACCTAGTACCTCACTGGAACACTTGCACTATGTCGTAGAAGCAGCTACCTATGACATTGGATATCACAGGATAATGATTTTACTGCCATCAGCCTGAACTGGTTCCCTGTGGATAGCACTTGGCTCCCACATGCAGACTCAGATAGATAGGTGTAACCTGGGAATGACTTCACTCATCTCCACATTTATGTTGGCACAGTCAAAGCTGAAATCAGTGCCTTTGGAAAAGGTTCAAGAGGAAATACTGAGCAGAAGGTTAAGGCTGATCCATAACACTACAAAACCAGACAGGCATCCAGTCCAACATAAAACTAAAAGGAAATTACTTTCCCATACAATTCTTTTATCTCCTTTGTGATTATTAATCCAGTAGCACCTTAAGGCTCCAACAAAGATCTAAGTCTCATTTTGTTACGCAATGTATAGTCCTGTGGAGTGAAATCTGGGCTCCAGAATCAAATGAAGTAGTTTTATTACACATATCAGCAGAGGTAGGATTTGTCCCAGAGCACTAGGACATCCCTGCCTTGAGGTATTTTTATCTAAATAAGCAGTAACAGTAAAGGAGGGAACAGAAAAAGAGGAACAGAGATGAAGTTGAAAATTCACAGAGCAGACCGGCAGTAAGAGAGGAGAGATGCTGTCTCATACACTGCAGTCCATGATGATACAGCAGAATTTCTGCTAAGCTACATGATACCAGCTACAGATAACAGGGGAAAAACTTTCCCCTGCTCTTAAGCTGGTACTTAATATCCACCAAAAAAAAAAAAAAAAAGCAGAAACAATACACTGAAGCCAAGAATAAAATTACATCAACTCATCCAGGCTGATGAAGACGGAACTAGAGGACAGAGAATGCTAGGACTGTGGGAACCTGCCAGCTCTCTGACGGGAGTCTGATGGCCTCTGGGTAGTGCAGGAAACAGCAGCTAGACACACCTGACTAGTGTCCATAAATTCTGCCATGAAAGAGCTGCCTGTAAAGGTCAGATAAGCCTCCGTGGTTACATCTGTCTTGACTTCTTTATATGTGCAAAGTCCGCTTACTATCACAAATGTCTTGGATTTCGACACAGAAGTCATAGTAAGTAACATTCAAAGCAAACAAAGCAACAAGTCCGTAGCCTCAGGGGTCAATTCCAGCTCTAGGGAGCATTTCCTCAACTACTTCAGACTTCCCTTCCTTTAAGGGCAAGCAAGTTCAACAATGAATGATAATGGAGAAGAGGAGACTGACGCCAGAGGACAGTCCTTAATAATCTAACATAACCTGCCCCAAGGATGATTTTCATCCACAGTAGCACTCACCACACTGCTACGGTGCTTTAGTAAAAGGCTCCAGGGGGTGTCCAGGTTTAGTAAAAGGGTCCAGTTGTCACTGCCTGGGTACTGCACACAACTACAGAAATCAGATCCGATACGGCTCAAGAAGATTTATATTTGTACAAACTGTGCTAAATGTCTGCATATAAAATTTTGACACTTTTCTTCCAGTATCAGCAATAGCACCATCACCAGTACATCAGTGATATTTGCCGTAGCACTGCAGAATAGAATCTCCCAAGTAACTTCCCAACAAGAGTGTGCAGTATTTTGTCAATATTTATGGTTTGTTGTGACAATGAAGGTTTTGATCTGCTTGTACTCTGCAACATGCAGTTGTCTGGCTGACTTCTGACCCCACGTGGTCTCAGTGCAGGGTTTTTGATTAAGTGCCTGCCTGTTGTCACAGCAGAGCTGCAGCTCCTTGCAGAAAGTGATCCAGCAGTGATAGGTCCTCAGCCAGAAGTGTCAGAAAGGTCTTAAACACACCTCGCATGCCATTCAGGCTGAGAGAGGTCTCCTCCTCAGTTTATTACACAAGTAATCTGTGTCCTCAGCAGCAGCTAAAAAACAACTGCACTGAAAACTTGGAGCTTTTTCCACCCCAGTGTGGGAATTAGGTCTGGTGTGGAAGATGGCTTTAGTTCTCACCCATTCTAAGCAGCCCACCCCTCCAGCCTGCAGAACTTAGTACAGCACAATAGTATGAGCTGCCTGCAGTGCTACCTCAGCATGAGGAAAACACTATTTCCTATGGGATAAATCAGGTCATTTCATCTGTGTGCTTCTGTTAAACTCATAAGCAAAAGATACTGATAGCATTATAATAGTTCCATGATGGGGAAGAGCTCTCTGCTTGCATGCCCACTTCATCGTGATCTGATGAGAACTTGGACACTGCCGAAATATTTCAAGCCAAGGTCAATGAAACACTTGTATAGTCCCAGCTACTGGTGCTCAAACATACACAAAATTAATCACATGCATACACACAACAAATCTAAATCTATTAGAGAGCAGAGCTACATCTTGTTTGTTAGTTTAGCTTTAATTAAGTTCAGCATCATGTCTTTGTGAGGCTTTAGTTTTGTTGGAGGCTTCCACTGTTTTATGGTTACTCTGTTTTAACTGTTCCATGCCCAGTCATGGTCAGTAACTTTGACCAGTGAGTTTCCCATGCAAACACACAGCCAGCAGTCTGAAGTCTGAATTTTGTATGACACTATTTATTGGCTTTTTTTTCTTAGAGTCTCTCACACCATACACTTCAAAGACAATAGCAAAAAACCACACCACTCATTTCTTTGGATAGACAAAAACACTGATTTTCATGCACTTGCAGGTCTATCCATCATCCCAAAGTAGAGTCTCCCACACTACAGGCCTGGAATGAAAACTATCACAGCTGTTCCTGTGGGTGAAAGGAATAGCAGAAAGAGATGCTAAAATAATCTCTTCCCAGGTGTTGTTCTCTAGTGCTAGACCTGATTCTGGTTTGATATACACCAGTGGATCACTGCAGCAATCTGGTTCTTGCTCTAAAGCAATACACATGTGAGAGCAGAATGTTCTTTTGTGAAACTATGCAAGTTAGACCAGTCTGGACAAGAAGGTGCGACTCTAGACTGAGGTTCATTTGAAGACTTTTCCATATTAAACGCTATCCCCTAGCTTTGTTATATGTGGTTGTGTCTTTCTATAGGAGTTTCCCCTTTCAAAATATTTGTAGTGTCCTCAGGAGTCCAGTCAGAAAGCAGTTCTCTGCTCTCTGTCTTCAGTTTGATACCAACCCTGCAGATGAAGGAATCCTGTCTGAACTTCATTTGTACCCCAAAAAATTATGAAAGCAGACATTCTCCTCCACTGTGCTCTACATTCCCCTCACAGTTCTCCTGCCAGCTCTGCCTGCATGAGGCAGTCTGATCAGTAGACATCCCAATCTGTATCTCTAGAATCTTCAACTCTGTCCTGCAATGATCATGTCCTCCTCTGCAAGAATATGAGTTGTAGAAAAAGAAAGTGGGTTTAGACCATGCATATATTATATGCAATGTTTTCTCACTCCCTGTGCAGTAGTCTTGGGTTGTAAGCTCTTTGGGGATGCATTTGATGTGGTTGGGAACAGCTCATTTTGGTTAACCTCTTTGGCTCACATAGCAGTACAACATTATTACTACCCTTTCTGTAAAAGGGTGCTCCACCAGGGTAATTTCTAACATCCTAGATTTACTCTTGAAGAACCTAATCTCATTTTACTGAGTAACTTTAATCTTGAATAAAGAATTCAAGTACACTCAATACATCTTGCCGGTGGTACCATGACTTTTTAATTTGGTTGTTTTTTCAAATCCTGCACCATTTTAACATGTGTATTATCAATGCCTTCACAAGAGATGTTCTCGATGCTCTTGATGAATCTACAAGGATAAATAAAGCTAAAGAATATATTTTTTAAAAGGCTTGATTAGCCTCTTACATGGGGTAGTTCTTTGACAATGAGGACCACTGTCATATAAGCACTTCCCAGTTATACTATTAACTCATTTACTTTTGGGAACAGGCTGGTCACACCTATGTAGACTGGTGCCAAACCCAACTAATCTGTGAACATGCCAAGGAATTGTTTGGGAGACCAACAGCATGCTAGGGACTGTACCAACAGTATAAAGGTACAGATGATTGAGTTCCCATCCCTGAGAGCATATCTAACATGCTTTAGCTTAGACACAGGCTTAAGGACTTAAGTTATTTTCACCTGCTACCACCGTGTAAGTACCCATGCAAAGTAACAGATAATATCCCCTTTGGACTAACAGCTTAGCCACCACTTTTGTGAACACTGTGGGTATGTGTATAGACAAATACCCATAAAACATTGAAGCTTTTCTGCCTTATGAAGTCATAAATGCCACGGGTTGATTCATTACATTTGGTAAGTTAAGGTATAAACACTGTACTTTAAAGACAAAGCTATTCAAAAGGAAAGTCCCAAGATTAAAGCTGTTAAATATACAGAAATATACATTGCCCAGTGATGTGTTAATCTGTGGTCTATAATAAGGCAGCTATTGACAGTGTTCAGGAAGAGCTTTCACAGCTTACATGAGACGCATATGCTACAGCCAGCTTCTTTCATTTCCATGCAGAAGGTGGTATCTATACATATGTAGAATATGTAAAAAAGCCTTGGAGCACCTCTCCTGTGATATCAAGTAATCAGTGACTGAAAATACATAGTATATATTTTGTTCTCAAACTCTGTATTTAGGACATGACTCCAACAAAATAGCTCTTAAAACTTATCCCCCTTCTAAGCCACAAACTATTAATACCAACAGTCAAATGCTGACAAACATAAGAACACAGCTTTGCTTCAATCAGACTGCTGAAAATCTGGAGCAACTCAGCTAAGGCCAGCATAAATGAGATCAGAATCTGGCCCAGACTCAACTAACTAAGCCAAATTCATTAGCACACTCTTTCCCTGCAAGTCTGAATATTAAAGAGTACGTTTTCAGTTTTGTTTTTTAAGTGCATACTTCAGCCAGTCTAAAAGTACATTCTGTAATCATGACAAAAATGCCAACTGACGTAAAGAAGCTTCACAGATTTAATAATATTTTGCTTGAAAAAGGGTGTAGAAATGCATGTGCTTTCTAATCTGCCCTGCCTTGACTCTGAGCTATAGGAAACACCTTTCTGAGAAGAAGGAGGAAAATTCTCTCCCACATAGAAAGCTTGAAAGATCTCAGCAATGACAATTATTTTTATCAACATGGGCATTCTCTTTAGTGCCTGGATTAAGACAATTTAATCATGATAAACATGTGAGAAGAAGGCAGAAGAGTGACCAGAAGATTTTGGACAAACTGTTTCTCTCAAGTGTGAAAACAGCTTTCTTCCTGCCAGCTTACACTGTTATCAATTAACTACTTCCTAGGACCCAGCCTACTCCATAAAATTTCGTTATCTGTCCTCCTCTTTGATCTTCTTCCAAGAGAAAGAGTATAAAACTTGCCAATTCCTGCCTCCACATGAACAAGGTCTTTGCTAGTGAATCTTGGTCAGTGCTCATGAACATGGGCTATAGAAAACCAGAGCATAGCTCTGAATCCAAATGAAGCAAGGGGTGGGGGCCATGCTCACAGAGCTGTGAGTGCCAATGGCAGAAAGGGAAAGTCTTCACTGCTTAGCATCACTCATCCCTGTATGCCTTGTCACAGTCAGACTTGGACTATCCTTTCAAGCACCAAGACAGAGCTACTCCAGACAGTTATTTTGGATTCAGACAGCTGCATCTAAAAATCAGATTCCAGCTCCCAGAGCCAACGTAAAATTTTCTAAGTGTCAGTGGAATCATTCAATTTGCCTCTTCAAGAATGAGAGAGGTCACTTATATAATTTTCTCCAGTGGTACAGCAAACTTTGAAAGAGGTGACAGGGATCTGCAGGAATGCCAAGTGAGGAAGCATTCTGAGGAACCTTCAGAAGAATTCGATTTATGGTCAGTTTGTCTTCTCCAATCTATTCTTTCAGTTTTTCCCATTACCTCAATGACTCACTGTCCTTATATGTTCACTCTCAGGACATTCACGTACCGCTTCTCTAAGCATGCGCTGTCCCTGCAATAGCTGTGGACTCCTCCTTTATTCCTCTCTACCTTCTACCATGCACCACATAACTCCCTTTCTAGTGATAACTTTCAGCCTGAACCAAATAAACACTGGAATAGGAAAGAGTAGGCATTCAGGTCTGCCCAATAAGTATCTGTGCTAAAGTACCATGCAGCACAGGTACACGCTGCCACCTTCAAGGAGGAAAGGTGAGTGGCAGAGACACCAACTCATCCACCATTCTTCAATGCCAGCTGCTGCTGCAGCAGAAGGAAACTATTTGCAGCACTCTGCTGCCCAGTGCAGCTACTGAAGCACTTCTGGCTGAAGCCAGCAGTCGGCCTTATTATGCTTGAGACCATCAGCCCAGTTCATATAAATGCTGAGGAGCGTTTACACTGCTGGGGCCTCAAAGTCAGTGCTAGCAACTTTTACATTCACATTAAGACTGGTCCTCACTGCCAGATGTTCTCCGAGCGCCTGTGGAATAAATTCAGTTTGGGCTTAATAAAGCCTATTTTTGCTGTCTCATTTAGCAAAGCTCATGTTTGTGGGGATTTATTAGTCACTTAACTGCGTGAAAAAAGAAAGTATTTGCTTGCAATTTCAATTGCTCTGCATAGCCCTCTGACTCAGCGGCCTCTGCAAGCACACAAATATTTTCCAATCAACAAAAAACTGGTTCAAACTGCTGCCCATTGAAAACAGGAGACTGAACACAAACAGGTTTGATTCACAATCTTGTTTTGTGTTTTCTGGACGGGATTCAATTTTTTACTGAAATGTGACAGATGTCTTCAGTGTGGGTTTCCACTCAGGGCTGTGACTCCATCAGTCCTCAAGGAAGAAGTAACCTAACTAGACAGTGAAACACAGCATTAAGCTTGCTGCTATTATAATTTCAAGAGTTATGACAGCACATGGTCATCGGTTTCCTTCTTGTTACTAAGCAGCTTTCATGAACCAGAGATTTCCTGAATGCAAGCTTCTTCCAGACTGAATCCAGCTGTACAACCATTAGCAAATGTCTTTCTTTTGTAGGTCAAGTTCATATGCACAAACATCCCCACACGAGATGATTCAAAGAACTCATCAGCAGAGAACAACTGGAAATCAAAACCAGGCAAAGGTCTAATTGTTCTTGCTTCAGGGCTAGTTCCCTACAACCCCTTTCAACTATAGAAGAGCCAAGGCACAAGTCCCAGTCACAAACTATATGTAGGCTAGTACACAGAATTGTGTTTCCTTCAACAGAACTCTTGCACTTGAACTGATATTTGTAGGCATTCATGCTGAACTGCATCTATTCTAACTAGAACAGATTGCTCAGAGCTCCATCAAGCCTGATGCTGAATATCTCCAGGGATGGAGCCTCCAACCATCTCTCTAGGCAACCTGTTCCAGTGATCCACCACCTTCGGATTGAAGAGAATTTTCCTAATGACCAACATAAATCCACTCTTTTCCAGCTTAAAACCATTACCCTTGGTCTTGTCATTACGTGCCCTATTGAACAGTTCTTCCCCAGCCTTCTTGTAGGCTTCTTTCAGGTGTTGGAAGGTTGCTATAAGGTCCCCCTAGAGTCCTCTCCTCCTAAGGCTGAACAACTCCAACTCTCTTAGCCTATCTTCATAACACAGGTGCTCTGGCCTTCTGATCATTTTTGTGGCCTCCTCTCGACATGCTCCAACAAGTCTATAGCTTTCTCTGGGGATGTTTAAACTCTGTCTGGATATGTTCCAATGTGATTTGGTCAAGGTGATCCTGCTCTGACAGGGGCATTTCGAGGTCCCTTCCAATCCCTAATGTTCTGTGATTCTGTGAAAAAGGGAACTGTGATTGCTGCTAAGGAAGATTGGCGGTTAATTTTAGAACAAAGTTGTGGTAGCAGCAAGTACAAAATATTCTGGGTCCTGCTTGGACTTCATGGTGCAGCCTTTAAATCAGACCATTTTCTAGCTGTATGTGTTAAATTCTCAGGGTGCCATATGCAAAATTTAATGCTGAAATGTAATCTCAGTCACTGTGTTTTCTTGTAGAAGAGGAGACTGAGGGGTGGCCTCGTTAATGTTTATAAATATGTGAAGGGTGGGTGTCAGGAGGATGGAGCCAGGCTCTTCTCAATGTCATCTAGTGATAGGACGATGGGCAATGGGTGTAAGCTGGAACATAGGTGGTTCCACATCAGTATGAGAAGGAACTTCTTCCCAGTGAGGGTGACAGAGCACTGGAACAGGCTGCTCTTGGGGGTTGTGGAATCTCCTTCTCTGGAGGCGTTTAAAACCTGACCGGATATGTTCCTGTGAGACTTGGTCTAGGTGATCCTGCTGTGGCAGGGAGATTGGACTAGATGATCTTTCAAGGTCCCTTCCAATCCTTAATGTTCTATGATTCTTGTCTTGGGGGCTCCAGAGCTGGATGCAGTACTTTCAGTAAGTAACTTTACTTTAGACAGATATCAAAAGAAAAAATATTCAAATGGAAAAACCCTAGAATTCCCTCACTTTTGATAGCCACGAGCAACTACTTCATTATTCCTCAGTATTTTGCCCCTTAGGGGGCTGTGTATGTCCCTTTCTGAGTGCACAGTTTCTATAAGTAAAACGTCTGCAGTTATTGATAGGGTAAGCCATTACAGCGAGTCCCATCACTAAACATAAAAATCAGGTTTGGAAAAGCTATTAACTTGATACTCTGGGAATGAAGAGACTAGAAAACAATTACTAACATTTTGGCTTAGGGAACATTTAACAAGCCTTATATTAACACTGGCACTGGCATCTGTTGAACAGATTCAGAAGTCTCCTAGGAATGGATTTCCCTACCTGTTTGTGGTTAATATCACAGGGCACCTCTCCAAAACTGTGCCACAGAGAAAGGCTGCACAATTTTTCATTGCTGAGGACTTTTAAAAATCTTCTGTATGTTAGAAGTTCTAAATTACCTCAAATGGTTTCATTTCTGTTTTTCTGCTTCATTTCTTTATTTTTAACAAAGGAACTTGTTAAAAGGACAGATATCTCATGATGTTACTCATCACATAATGTAAAGCAAGCTGCCTTTTTCTTCTGTTTTCTCCCAACTGTTTTCAATTAGAGACAGGGTCTTTAATTTAACTTTTATGTGAAAGACCTGCTCATTAAGAATTTTTCCCCTTTCTTTAAAAAAGGAAGGGGCCAAAAGACAAGAAAGTTACCAATCTTTGACAGATAATTTCCTTTCGCCGCAAACAGAAAAGTTTCAAGACTGATTGCAGTGGGGGACATTTGGAAGGGAGATCATATTCAGATAAGTTTAGTCTTTACAATGTTGTTGATGGAGATAGAAGGAAAAAGGCCTGATTTTATCTTGTGTCATTTCCAGAAATTCTCACAGCACTGTGGAGGAGCAGACGTTCTCACTGAAGAAACTTCAGTTATTTCTGCTTATCTTGAACTCAAAATGGAAAGATCATCCCACAATTTGTGCCTGGCCTGTGTCCAGCTTTACCAAGCATTTAAACGTTCTTGTGGCATCTGTTGAATACTTGGTACATACACGAGTGTTACTCCTGATGTCCTTTCTGCTCTGAAGGTGCATGAAACTGTCGGTGTTTGCATTCCTCCATCCATTTTTAGGCTTCTTAAGACTCTATATTCCAAATTGCCAAAACCACAAGTGGGTTATTAATTAACAAAATAATATCCCAACATTTTATGCAGCCAAAACTTTAGATGTAAGATAGACCAGAGAAGCCTTAATGCCCAAGTTTCTCATTGCTGTTTAATTAACATCTGCTGCAAAGTTCTGCACCTGGGTCAGGGTAGTCTTCAGTATCAGTATAGGCTTGTGAATGATTGAGAGCAGAAGGATTTGGGGATGCTGGTGGGTTAAAGGCTGGATGTGAGCTGACAGTGTACTCTTGCAACTCAGGAGGCCAATCACATCCTGGGCTGCATCAAAAGAAGTGACCAGTATGTCAAGGGAGGAGATCCTACCCCTCTGCTCTGGCAAGACCCCTCTTGCAGTGCTGGGTCCAGCTCCAAGGTCTTTGGCACAAGGAGGACATGATCCTATTGGAGCAGGACCAGAGGAGTGACACAGTGTTCAGAGCACTGGAGCACCTCTGGGATGAGAACAGGCTGAGATGAGGTTGTTCAGCCTGAAGAGGCAAAGACTCCAGGGAGACCTTATTGTGGCCTTCTGGTACTTAAAGGGGGCTTATAAGATAGATGGAGACAGTCTTTTTAGTTGGGCCTGTGTTAGAGCAGTGGATGATGGTTTTAAACTAAAAGAGAGGAGATTTAGACTAGACATAACGAAGAAGTATTTTACAATCAGGGTGGTGAAACACAAACAGATTGCCCAACCTGTCACAACCTCCTCGGGCAACCTGCTCCAGTGTCTCACCACAAAAAAAAAAAATTCTTGTTTTTCGTTACTCTTCGTTCTGATAGTCACAGGAGACATATTTAAGAGATGCTAAAACCATATGTAAGATATTTTTACTACTGCTCTCCCATCAACAGCAGAAAGAGACTGACACGGTTTCAGCTTTGCAACAGTGACTGTATAAATGCTGAGACTCGCCGAGTCACAAGTCAGTCTTAATTTAAGGTCTCTCAGTAACTAGAAATTGTAGCATTTAGGAAAAACCCAACTTGTTCCTTTATGAAAAAAGCAGCCTTCAGATTAAAGAGCATACAAGCTACTGTGTCAAGTGACACTTATTTCCTTCCTTTTTTGATGCTTCAAACCCGACTCTACTTACAGGCTTTTATAATGGACTTAGTCCTAACCAAGCAAATCTATCACTGATTTTCCTGACCAGAAATGACAGGAGCAGCCTCAAATGGCAAAACTGTTGGGCTTCCTCTGCTTTGAGATCATACAGACTTGAAAGTTACCTTCTAATTTATACCCAGGGGTTGAACATCCCATTCTGTTAGACAATTATTTAAAAAAACCTGACTTTTTAATTCTTTCATGGTTCTTTTATAGTTCTCTCTACAACACTTCAGTGAAAGGGACTAGAGACTTACACTTACCATATGTTCCAAATTACACTGTTTGAGGTTTATGTGGCAGAACGGATAAAATTGATCTTTTCCTTGGAAAAAAAAAACAACATGACAGAACTAAGAGATTTCCCTCCAGCTGCTTCCAGTCTAACATTCAGCTTGTAAGGTTCAGTAATTTAGATTCAGTTTAGTATGAAAAGTGATGTGTAGGAACACCAATAGTGTATAAAACCCCCAACAACTATGAATTTACTTTTATTGTACTAAATTAGACATGGAAAAAAAAGAAATCAGGTTTTGAACAGGTGCAAATAAAGCTAGAGTCCCCAGCCAAATAAAAATGCATACCAAAGCAAATGAGCTCTTTAGACACTGACAATGATGGTCTGGTCTCCAAACCAGTTCAGGGGATGATTCAGTCCACTATTGTACAAAACTCATATTTATACTGCATGGATCAGTTGATTTATGTTTACAAGAATAGTTCATATGCATTTAGGCCCTCACACTCTTTCTAGAGAACTCTGGCAAGGCTACTCCATGCAGAAATTCCTCTTCTCCACTTAAAGCAGATCATTACCAGATAGCAACAAATACTTCAACCACTGGAAAACAGAGGGAAAGTAAAAATGAGATTATGCCAAATATAAACTGGCATGGGGCCTGGGATTTGAAACAGGGAGAGCACTCCAAATCCCCAGGTCTGTATCTGCTGATCTCATCACTAATTCCTCCCACCTCTCTTAAGATCTTGCCCTAAAGACAAACAAAAAAACACTAAGCTTGTACACAATGTGCACATTTATTTCACAACCCTCAATGCAGCCTTTATATAAACAGTTCCTGTGGAGACTACTGGAATATCCACTGTTACTACCAGGAAATGCCAGTATTGGACTCTCCAGTATCACACCCAGCAACTTTTAAAGTCCGTAGAATGTTTTCCCCAACTTGTTCTCAGGACAGAACCATTTTTCTTTCCACACCCCACAAGAAGTGAACAGGCGTTGTGAGGTAGCCAAAGTAATTAATTCCAACTCCTTGAGATCAAGCACCTTGTCTCAGAGATGAGGAAACGATCTCTGCTTTAGCAGCGCTGATGCTAGAAGTGGTGAGAAGGTCCTTTAAACAGGAAGGAAGGGGTGAAAGGGAAAGAAGAGTTCTGGAGTAACATTGCCACTGCTACCATGGGAGTAACTACAACTCTCTTAAGGTGGGAATATGTGTTAACAACTGGACTAAGCTCCAGAGGCTGCACCTCCCTGTGGTCCTGCCTGGTGCCCTCTGGGGTAACTAAATTGGCCTCTGCCCTCATTCCAGGGAATCATGGTTATTTTAGCCCTATCAGTGGACTTCACCAACCCCATTGATAGTATTACAGGTGAAACAAAAACCAGGCAGGTGATTACTGGTGTCCCTTGCCCACAGGAAGGTATAGTTGTGCAAAGCTGAGCATGTCCTAGAGGGAAGGTGGCTTGAGCTGTGTTGTCCTTCATAGCATACCAAATGTGAATTACCCAAGAGGCTGGATTACTAGGGATCCTAGAAGAGGCAGCACAGTAAAGTCCGTGCCTTCAACTCCAGTGATTATCTGAGGGCCTGAGTGGTTCCTGGCAGGGTCCTGGTTGCTTAGCCTGGGTGAACTGAATGAAAACTGTCATAACTCACCAGGCCCATCACCAGCAGTACACTAGTGGATTCATAATAATTACAAGTCTCATGACACTGTCAACCAGACATGACATGGGTGGACAGACCACTACTACCTAACCCAAAAAGAGACACACGTGAATGTGTACCAAAACTAGCCCTGTGCCATCTATAACAAAATGCAACTGTGGTGAAAGGTGAAAGGAGTGAGCAGCTTTACTGCTCCAATGACTGTCTTATGGCTTAAAAGACTTATGCTATTTGTACTGCCCAGGGTAACTTGTATGGATGGCTAGCAGGACTGAAACTCAACCAGCTCACCTATTGTATTCTGAGCTGCAATGCAACAGCAGAGAGCACTCTAGCCCTACAGGCAGTGCTACATGACCCAACTCCCCAAAATCACCCACCACCAAAGTCTTCTCTTTCCCCATCTGCAAGCCTTCCTCCATGATCAACACTGATAACTCTACTTCAGGGAAGGTGAACATGCTGCACCTATTGCAATGGAATTAATGGGAGAGAAGGTTTCTCACGTCATGTGATCATCTTCAAAGGTCTGGTCTGCTAGGAGCACTGACCGTGTTCCAAGAAAGGCAACAGGTGAGTCAAATCTGTCCCTGCCCACGGTAGGGGAGTTGGAACTGGATGATCCTGTGGTCTCTTCTGACCCTGACTGACTGTATGACTTGGTCTAGGTGATCTTGCTGTGGCAGGGGCATTGGAGTAGATGATCTTTCAAGGTCCCTTCCAATCCCTAATGACTCTATGATTCTATGAATCTCTTGAAAAGATGATAGGAGTCAAATGATTCTCACCTTGAAAGCCTGAACAGTTGAACTTAACCACAGTAAGATCCAACAACTCTCTACATCAGCGAGGCCTGTGGAGGTGCTTTTGTGTTTATTCACAGAATAATTCCATAACAAAAATCAGAATCTTTGCCTTTTCAGCATAGTTCTGACTCAGTTTCAGTTCCAGATAAAACTATCCTATTTGTAACAACTCTTTCACAGACACAAAGAAGGTTATAAAGACATCTTATGGGTTCTATTACTTCCAGCTCATTTACTGGCAAAGAGAATGTGAGCCCTATCAGCCCTATCTCAGAATAAGCAGTCCTTCCCATACTAGTGCTCTGGCTGTTTGGAACATCAAGGATGAGCAGGAACATCAAGCCTCTGGTTGTTCTAGTCCTATCCAGAGGATGTTCTCTCTGCTTTTTCCCCGCAAGTCTCTCTTTAGCATGTAGAGACTGTGCTTAAAACAGCCCCCTCAGCCACACCTCCTGTCAGAAAATTTCTGCCATCACTTTGTTTCCCCTCCTCCCATATTTTATTCACTTTCACCAAACTCTTTACCCAGAAATTGTTCCAAATTTCTCCAAGCTAGAGCCAAAGCTATCATCTGGCAGAATAAACATGCACGTGATTGTGGCCAGTCTACTTTTCCCTTTAAAGTATGTTTGTTGAGTTCCTGCATTTCCCCCTTTTAGAGTTGTGCAGAAGACTTTCCCAGTTTTGAGATTTTGTTTGTTGTTGTTTGCCATTTTTGTTTGAGGCATAGAAAAAAATCTTATTCAGACTGCAATTTCACTGCTCCGAATATTACTAACAGCTTGCTCGTCCATACTAAAGTAAGCAAGATCTGTCTTTCTAAACCTCTTACTTAGTACTAATTTTCTCTTGATGCAGCTCTTGTTAGACCAAGATGGAAATAAAGAGTTTAACTTCTTAAGGGCCTAGAAGTATTTCATATCCTCCATCGCTTGCCTCTATTTTTGTTTCTTCTTGTTTAGCTCTGTGGCTCCATCTTATCCTGGCGTGAAACATCCTGCCTTTCTCTGCCCCCATTCCCTTTTACAGCTACTCCCCTGTAAATCAGATTTCTCCTGAATAGCTTCTGTTAATCTGACAGCTCAGCAGGGACTAACCCCACCACTTCCTACCTAAAGATAAATATCTGCTTGGGCATAAACACTGAACAGAGAAGGGAAGGACGGTTCCTTCTAAGTCAAGACCTATCTTTATAGCACTGAGATGGTGGGGACACAGGGGGAAGAAAAAACACACCTCAGGGTCTCTACTGCCAAAACAATAGCTCTGCAATATGCACAAGACATCTATCCCTGAACATCGTAACTGCTGAAAGCATGTATGCAGTTTTGTTGCAGTTGAAAATTACCAGAATTTTCAGATGTGCAGAGGTTGTGCTTTCATGAAGAACCGACTGGAGAAGCAGCTGCCTCAAATGTCAGTGATATCTGGGAAAAGCAGTTAACTGTTCAGCACCTCCTATGGAGGAAACCGGGACAGATGGCATCAAGGCTCTGTGAAGAAGCAGAGTGTGTTTAGTTGAAGGGGTCATGATGTGGGAATGGAAAGTAATAAGGGCAGTAGGAAGGCCAGATTTGTGTAACTTCTTGCAAACAATTTTGCCTCACAATTTCCAGTTAGACGAAACTAGGAAAATAGATCTGTTGTTTTTTAAACTACAGAATCAAAGAAAAGATCAGAAAGAGTATCAGCAAACAAACGTCACAATATATAAGGTATTCTTACAGTTTTAGAGAACTGTGTGAAGTGCTTTGCCTACAGTAGTTCAGAAGGGCAAGCCCAACTTCTCAGCAGCTATGAAGGCTCCACACACTGCAAGATTCTGGATGTCAGTCAGCCATAGTGCAGGATCATAAATGAAGCAGCCTGTTAGCCAGTTCAGCACTTCCCCCCTCTCCCCTTTGCACTACTCCATGAGAAGTAACTTCAGGAACTTGTATATGCAGCAGAAAGTCATCCACTTTCCTCCTTGATGCTCTCACACATCAATTTCTATAATCTTTACAGTTTCTCCTGCTTCTTCTGTCTGTGATATATGTATCTTGCCTCACTTAACATGAAATTCAAAGCAGCACTGAAAGAAGCCCCATGACAACTGTAGACAGATCAAAATTACTGAGCAGAAATCAGGAGCTAAACAATTTGACCTTAACAGTATTAATTTCAGGGGAGTCAGACAACTCTGGGACGGACCCTCAAAGAAACAGGTTAAGCAAACACCAAGTGTGATATCTCCACTGTTGGTTATATGTCAGTACTTGACTTAATTTGCCTGACAAAGCCACTTATGTACAATAGTGATCAAGCAAGGTCACAGTGACATCCAGCCCTCTCACAGTGGTTGGCTGCTCCTCTCACCCCTTTGCTTGCAGCGCTATGCACAACAGCTTCTGTGTCAGATGCTTTGATAATCAGCTGAACCATCTCATTTACAGAGCTTCATGTGAAAGCAGAATCTGGCCTTGGGCTTTTAAAATACACCTGAAGCTGAACAAACATAAGACTTGGGCAGTGAGCACTGCTGGACCCTACTTGCATCAAGGGAAACCGGAACACGCACAGGCACAGGAGACAAAGGGATCCAACAACACACTTCAGCGGAGACCCAGCAGGGTTCTGTAACTGTTGTCACAAGTTAATACAAGGCAAAACAACACAACAGACAACTTCCTGCTTCACTCCCTAGCAAAACAATTTAGTCAGATTTTGAAAAGGACCCCAAATGCTTTTGCACTGAAGAAGCATTTCAGTGTCTTTCTGCAGAGCTGAGCCTTCACCAGAGTGAGGGATGGAGGGTTCTGAGCCAGGATGCCCTGAAGTCAGGGGGACATCAAGAAGAGGTTGGTACCTTGTCCAAAGCACACATACTTGCACAGCATGGGACTAGTTATGCAACTTCATTCTGCTGCTGACGATTGCAGCATTGAAATCCAAATGAGCTTTACACATATGAACACACACTTTAATTGCTTCTAACCCCACTGTACTATATCTGCTCATATCAGGCTTTACACCTTCTGGTGGCTTATAAATGTTTGAGTTCATTATGACTAAAGATGCAAAGTTTTGACCTTTGTGGCATTTACAAATACATGTTTGTAGAGACAGTGTTACCATGCAGATGTTCTTTCATCATGTTTTCACAAAAATCACAGAACATTAGGGACTGGAAGGGACCTCGAAAGATCATCTAGTCCAATCCCCCTGCCACAGCAGGATCACTTAGATCAAATTGCAGAGGAACATATCCAGGCAGGTTTTAAACGTCTCCAGAGACTCCACAATGCCCCCAGGCAGCCCATTCCAGTGCTCTGCCATCCTAAACATGATGAAGCTCCTTCTCATGTTTATCTGGAACTTCCTATGTTCCAGCTTACATCCACCCATTGCCCCACGTCCTATCATTAGATGACACTGGCTCCATCCACCTGACACCCACCCTTCACCTGTTTATAAACATTAATAAGGTCATCCCTGTCTCTTTTTCTCCAAGCTAGAGAGACCCAAGCTCCCTCAGCCTTTCCTTATCAAGCAAGTGTTCCACTGCCTTCATCATCTTTGTGGCTCTGTGCTGGACTCTCTCCAGCAGTTCTGTATCATTCTTGAACTGAGGGGCCCAGAACTGGACACAACATTCCAGAAGCAGTCTCCTTCTGGCTCCCCTCCTTGACTTCCTACCTGTTGGAACGCTCTGATCTTGGACTTGAAAGAAGTGGTCTTTGAATGTTAACCAACTATCCTGAGCCCCTTTACCTGCCAGTACCCCGTCCCAAGGGATTTCCCCTAGCATTGCTTGAAAAGGCCAAAGTTGGGCCTCCTGAAGTCCAGCATTGTGATTCTGCTAGGTGTTCTGTTCCTGCCACATGAGATCCTGAACTCCAGCATCTCATGGTCACTGCAGCTGAGGCTGCCCTCAAACCTAATGTCTATAAATGTGTGAGGGGTGGGTGTCAGGAGGATGGGGTCAGGCTCTTCTCTATGTCATCTAGTGATAGGATGAGGGGCAATGGGTGTAAGCTGGAACATAGGAGGTTCCATACAAATATCAGAAGGAACTTCTTCCCAGTGAGTATTGGAACAGTTTTCCCCGGGGGGTTGTGGAGTCTCCTTCTCTGGAGAAGTTTAAAACCCACCTGGATATGTTCCTGTGCGACTGGATCTAGGTGATCCTGCTGTGGCAGGGGGATTGGATTAGATGATCTTTTGAATTTCCTTCTGATCTCTAATAATTCTATGATTCACTGCTTCAACCAGACCCTCTTTGTTGGTGACTATAAGATCCAGCAGTGCTCCTCTCCTAGTAGGCTCCTCCATCATTTGTATCAGGAAGATACTTTCCCACACCTGCCTGGCTGAGAAGCAGCATGAGACATGGAGGCATGAGTCTCTCACATGAAACACCCTGGGAATAGCAAACAAGAGAGCTATCAGAAAATGTACATGGGAAAGAGGTGTTTATATGAGAGAAGAGCTGCTCCTAATCACAGCTATTACAGCATTGAAATCTATGAGTACAAGTCCATGCCTAAATGAACAATATGTTGTGGTACAGAACATCCTATAATAAGACAACAAGGCCAAATCTGACCCAGTTCCCAGAAGTTGTACTCTATTAACAAGTGTTATTAACTTCAGCACTATTACTCACACAGACAAGGGTATCCACAGGCAGTACACCATTCAGTAACCTCCACAATATGACTAAAGTTGTGGTATGTGGGTAGTCAGCACTACTCAGGATGACTCAAGATATTCTAAACATATATTTTATATGTTTGTCTTACAGCTTTAGAGGTTTTAAACCTCTAAAAAAAAAAAAAGTAAAGTGATCTTATCATGTGCTGCTCTGCATCTTGTTGCCAAACAGGAATGTTTAGTAATCTATTTTATACTACACATCTCCCAATAGTACTACACCGAGGAGTAGTACTCCAGTGTGATTCCAGCAGAAATTTGCCATGCAATTCCTGGTACAGGTAGTAAGTTACTGGGTCCTGTACACTTTGAATTAAGGGCTGTGAATAACATTACATATCCAATGACAGATGATACAAAGTGAACTACTGGGATTTTGAAGTGGTCAGAAAAATCTCCTGGTGTTCTGCACCCAACTGGCCACTACAGAACAATCTCCCTCTCATTTGACTTATTTCTGTTACTGTGCCATGACAGATCTGATAAAGCCAAGACAGTGATGCCTAAATGGAGGAGAAAGGAGACACACACAAGTCTGAGCTGGGTCATGGTCAGTTAGTGGAGTCGTGCTAATTCATACCAGCAAAGGTTTGGTCTTTAAATTGTGCACGCAGAGTATTACTCAATGTTATTCTCTGCAAACTGAGATCTTGGTCCTGATGTTAAAGTCTCTGGTTTCTGCCTCAAAAAGTGGAGGTGGGAGACAGGGAAAAGATGCATGGCCCATAACTCTTCCTATTTCAACTACCTCATTTTGGTATATTTGAAAGTGTCTTGTATCTCACTGCCCTTTGGCTGATTCTTTGCACTGAGATAGAAGAGATAAATCAGCATTCCTGTGCTACAGACACACCAAATCTTTACTGTTGTGGCTATTCCATGGGTAGTAGAGTTTGAAATACCTTCCTTTACCCAAACCCAAAGCCATTGATTGCAAGAGCTTAAAGAAAAGTCCAGAAGAATTAATTATGAAAGACCATCACCTGAAAGAGAATTGCACCTTCTGATGTGTGCTGAAGTTTTGCATAAACTTGTCTGCTTGCCCTAGCCCTAAGGAGAATCTTTGGCTCTGAGCAGAGTGCCAGCACCGCAAGGAATCCCAAATGTCACCCCTCGCCTGACCATGGAGCTGTTATTTCTTAGTTGGCTCAGATTCAGCAAGGAGACCTATGCAGTATAGAACACATTGTTCTTGCCACCACATGCCTTTAAGAAGGGACCACTCTGGACTGAAGCCTCTCTTGATTCAAGTCTCATAACCCTTTGGCTAACAGACTGTCCCTTGCAGCAGGCTACACCACTGAATAAATTGCAACTACAAATATAAATAAAACAAGATCTTCACTCAAAAAGGCGGAACCATTGGTGCTGCTGAACTCTGAGGTGCTTTTATCAATTTCCTCAATCCTCTTAAAAAACTTTACTGTGTTATATCTTTATATGGAACAAAACACCTTAAAATTTCAGTATGAGAGGAGACATTGGCTGGAAAGCTGCTTGGCAAAGACAGACCTCAGGCTATTGACTGATCATTGGCTAAATACGAGCCAACAGTGTGCTCAGGTGGCCAAGGCCAACAGCACCCTGGCTTGTATCAGATAGTGCAGCCAGCAGGAGTAGGGAAGTGATTGTCTCTGTACTCAAGTACTGTGTTCAGCTTTGGGCATCTTAATAATAAAAAAAAAAGACATTGAGTTCTTAGAGCAGGCCCAAAGAAGGGCAACCAAGGTTGCTGAAGGGTCTGGAGAACAAACCTGATGAGGAGTGGTTGAGTGAGCTGGGACTGTTTAGTCTGAAGAGGAGGCGGCAAAGGGGAGATCTTATTACCCTCTACAATTACCTGAAAGGAGGTTGTAGAGAAGTGGGTGTTTGTCTCATCTCACAAGTAATGCACGGTAGGTCAAGAGTAAACAGCCTCAAGTTGCACAAGGGAAAGTTTAGTTTAGACAATAGGAGAAACTTTATTGTAAGGGTCATCAGGCCTCGGAACAGACTGTCCAGGGAGGTGGCTGAATCAACATTCCTGGATGTATTTAGAAGTTGTGTAGATCTGGAGCTTAGGGACATGATTTAGCATTGGGCTTGGTACAGTTTGGTTACTGGTTAAACTCAGTGGTCTTAGAGGTCTTTTCCAACCTAAATGATTCTATGATTCTATAAGTACCACCATTCCAGGCATCATTGGGTTCTGCAAATACTTTCATAAGCTGCCTTTGCTACGGATGACTTTCCCCTGTCCGGATCAAATTGTTATCCTCATTCATTTCAATTATAGGTTTACACTGAGGCCCTACAAACCATCCTGCTGGCACAAACCAGTAAGAAAGCAATGGAAAGGGAGTGGGAATTACTTGGACTAGCTTTGCCAACAAAAACCACCCCTACATACACCACAGGTGAGCTTAACAGCTACAGTCTATTGAGCTCCTTGTAGCAATCCTGGATCTCACCCAAGTTTGCAAAAACTTAAAGTACCTTCAAGTTGTGTGTGGTCATTTTGCTTCTCAAGTACCAAAATAATCATAGAAAATATTCCCATTCCATCTCCATGTGATATTTGCTCCTACACCAAACCCATGTCAAAATCTTCCATCATTCAAAACAAGTCTAGACTTTGAAGCAGTGCAAAGACTTCAGTAGCAAGTAATGATACAAAGGCTCGCACCTAATGAACTAGGGTCCAACTCAGTTAAGAATTCTCTGTAGACACACTAGAAATACCATAGATAAAAGCCAAGGAGAAGAAACAGTTTTGGGAAGACCAGTTTTTGCTGGACCGTGCTAAAATTAAAAGGAAATTTTCTTTAGGGAGAAAAAAAACAGTAAAAGATACTTGATTATAAGTATGGGGTGACTGGAAAGAATGGGTGCACTAGAAGGCAGATCATGCTGGGAGGTGCTTCACCTGCAGATCTGTACACAGGTATTCAGAGGAGACACAAACTAACTGCAGTGTGTAGATGACTGTCTGTGCTATGCCCTTCCTGGTCAGCTTTATTAATACAGGTATCTGATGAGTCCTTCTCTCAGTGCCAAATCCAGAAGGAATCAGAAAATTTCATCTTCAGTTGTACAAGGAGGGAATATCAAGGGCATCTCCTACCAGCTCTCTCCTTTCTTTAAGTCATCACCCTTACTTGTCCCAGCCAGTGAAACAGATGCAATTTAGGTTCAACGTTCTAGAGGCACTGTGCATAAAGAGCAGGGTAGAGCATGTGTCCAGGTTAAGGCGTTCAAGAAAAACACACTAAAACCAAAAACCCCTCACAAAAAGACCAGACCAAAGACCCCACACTCATCATCATCATCCAGGTTATCCAGACTATGTTTTTGTGAAGATCCTTGTTATCTGAAAGTAGCTGCCAAACCTTTTGTACCGTTTTTAGTCCAAACAGATCACAGACTGCTTGCTGTCCTTTACTTCTCCACAGCTGAATGTTTTTGAAAAGTAGAATTGCAAATACTTGTCTTGAGCACAAATTGCTTTGTTTGTCTGAGAGGGAAGGTGTTTATGTGAAGAACAATCACTTCTGTACAGGCATCCTCAGGGACAACAGACATTTAGAACCACAGCCGAGTTCCCACAGCAGCTCATGACTGGGCATGAGCACAAGCAGCCCACTGGCCTCCAGTGAGATTAACTGAGCACTTTCTCAGTGCTCATCTCCACCCAGAAGCTGGCATTGTTAGGCCTGCAGTCAACCACGAGTCATCTGTCTTCCTGTCATCCCCATTAATTTAACCATGTTTTATTTGTTACCATCTACCTCGCCTTTATGAGTCACGGGAAAACAGAAGTGTACTGTTTGGAAAATTGCTCTTTACATAACGTGAAGACTTGGGTTTGGACATAACACATTATAAGGAAAGCAGATCCAGAGGTCAGTGCTCCTACAAGTACCCCCTCCATTGCCCTAGGAGCTGTAACTTGGCAACGCAAGCTGGGCTTTTATGTTGGCATCTTTCTCAGCCCTGCATTGAATCCCCTGACCCTTTCCCACAGCAGCTCCCCAGCTGTGGAGACACGCGCCACGCAGTTTCATTGCCAGCTTCTTGCACAACTTACTTGCAAGCCTTTAAGACAGACTCCACTGATTCTTCTGGGCTTTGGCTGGAGAGGAAGGGAAAGTGAACGTTCCCATTTTAGACTCCGATTATTTTAAAGCACACGATGACAGATGCTGTGCAGTTGGGAAGGGCTTCTGGCTGCTTCTGCAGCATGAGTGCACACATGCATGCAGTATCAGGAGATGAGAAGAGCTCAGTACAAGTTCTTGCACAGCCAAGTAACCCTGATGGAGTCTGAACAGCAGTGACACAATGTGGGCTCTAGACTTGGCGTCTCCTATCTCTAGGTCACAGATCTCTGCCACAAACCATGTGTTAAAAGTCCCGTACGAAACAATTCAACATGAAAGTAACTGAAAGCTCCCTCCCTAGGTATTTGCCTCCTTGTCCTCAGTGCTAATGCCTGGGGTTGCCACAGCATTATGACACTTTCTGTCAGGCTCCAAGAAGGAGCAACAGATAGTTCTGATGCAGGGAACCATCCTGTCTCCCTCTTCTGTGAGCAGCTATTGCTCATTCTGAACTGGATCTCAACCTCCACATTTCAGAAAAGAAATATTTGCGAGCAGATCTAAGCATCACAATTGCTACCCTTTTGGAGGATGATCTGGCTAGTTTTGTCAACTTTTTGACTGCCAGAGAGCGAACTTGGCAAGTCTGTCTTCAAGTCTTCATCAATGCCTTCGTAGGCACTTAACAAAATCCAAGACAACATAGTTTTTCCAGTATTTCTCGAAGCAAGCAGCAAGCAAATCCAGACAGATACCAAAGAGCTGTATTATATTCCATGAAACAAGTGTCACAGTTCAGTATGCCACTGCATCAAAGAAGATTTCCCACAGCTTGAGGATACTGTCAGTTTAAGTCTACAATCACCTCTCTACCCATTAGTCAGCACAGAATATGTTTAGTCTCAAGAAACCTCACTCAACAGAAGAAAAGCTCAAAGATAGGAACAGGCATTGCTGGAAACCAGCATTTCTGAAATAGGCTTGGACACTGCTACACCAGGATGCTGCTGCTGAAAAGGTGCCCAGTGACAACACACCGATGAGAAGATGGATCTTCATGAGGTGTAAACTGATCTATACCACTTGCTCCTAATTCAGGAATTGCAATAACTGTTCTCTGTTGCCTACAGAGACAGCCAGACACATCCAGATGTTATTTTGCCAAAAGTTTTAGTATAGGCTGAATCACTTGCAGGTACCCAGTCAGTGCTCACCAATGAGTCAAGGGAGATCTATTGAGTAATAGATACCTATGTCCTTAGCTAGTGGTGACAATTTTCACCCCTGGCAGACTTTAGTCACTTTGAAATAGTGAAATCACGTGACAGAATGAGAATGTACAAAAATAAAAGGAACGCATTAATTTCATATTTTTCTGATTTTTTCTGAAGTGTGACTCTCACTGTGATTTTATGACTCCAGATTTAGAAAAATCAAACACCACAATGAATGACACTGGAAAGTCAAAAAGCACTAACAGCACAACACTACTATGAACTTCCCCAGTCCACAAAACTGTAAGAAAGCCAGTCTTCCATTTCAGACCTTTACCCCAGATCCCAAAGCTTTACTTTAGTTCTTTCTACAGCTCCAGAAAGAGTTGTAGACCCTAAGCAGTCTGTACACCCACAAAATCCATTTGTCACCTATCTAAGGCACACATACATGTATTTTTCAAAATTCCTCTGACTGGCACCATGCCTTCATAAATTTCCTTCAGACAGAACTTGAGAGGTTAACCATCCAAGATGTTCCCAAGAGACCCACTAGTTTGCTGACACTGAAAATATATATGCATGGAATCTCTAAACTCCGAGAGATGCTCAGACAAAATCCTGTAAGACAGAGACTTTGTCACATTAGAAACCAATTCCATCACCTGTAAACACAAATATCACAGTCTAAGAGTAAAATATCTGTTTTCTTTCCTTTTTCTCTTTGCAAAAGGACTCCCAAGTCAATATAACAAGGTGAACACATTTCAAGAACAAATTCAAAGCACGTACACATCAGAGGGTTAAAGCACACACTGGGACACTTTGCTTCTGTCCTCTCCAGCCCCAATCCCACAAGCATACACGTGCGTACTTAATTTTAGTACGGAAACCAGCAGGTTTCTGTAGCACAGAAACTAGGGTAAGTACACTCCCATCTGCAAAATCAGCGCCCAAGGCCATGGTGTCTCACTGGAGCATAGGCTTGGAAATATCTCCCTCCACAAGACAGAAGTTAGCAGAATAAGATCACATAATTGGAGTAGAAAATGCAGGGGGAAAATACGCTGTTGGTGAAGGGCAATGCCATGGTGTATGGATGTCCAAGATCAGTTTACTTTGATTCACTACTTCAGAGAAAAAATGCAGTCTGAAAAGCTTTCCATTTTTACCTGCTTCCTCATGGGGCACTAAACAAAATAGGTATAAATTAGTACCTATCACAGCAAAAAAGCCAGAGGGATAAATCCCTAATCAGACAAATGGGAACTAGGAAAGGTCAAACATTCAGCTGGAGAACAGAGGCCTAGAGTAATCCCAGTTCATGTACAGAAGCAGCAACTTCAATCAAGTTCTGTGGCTTCCTTCTCACTGCTGTTGAGCTGGAATCTGTTCAGCTGTATCTTGCCTCCGAGAAGCAGCCTTACAAAAACCTGTTTCTTACAACCCGAGAGGCATCTACTCAGCAATTAATAGGACAGCATTCATTTAGTAGTATCTCCTTCCTCCGCTCACTCAGCCAGAGCTGAACTTTAAGAATGAATGGACTGTGGGTCATTAAAAGTCATCAGGACACAAAACAAACATTCAGGGAGGATTGAGGATTTACTCATCCTTTGCATAGATCTTTACAAGTCCTCATCACATTAAAGTGAATCTCAGTAAAGATACCTGAATGAGAGCTCTTTTCAAAGAAGGTGAATAGAACAGCCTACACAGGCTTTTGAAACTCACCATAGGACTACATTCTAGCCTACACAGGCTTTTGAAACACACCAGCCTCACCTCAAGTGCCTGGCCCTGCAACACATGAAGCATCATTAGCAGGCTGGTTTGGGCAGTCAGAGGAACTGCTATTGTCTGATCACTCCCTTCCCAGACAGTACAACTTACATGGTAGGATTTTTTGCAGCTTCATCAAAACTGAAACATTTCTTATTGCAAGCTATCATCTACACAAATTTTCAGACAGTTTCATAATTTGAGTTGTATTGCTGCTCTTCCAGAAAGCTGGCATCATACACTGACAGATGGTCTCCCCAGCATTTCCAGAGCCTCGCTCTTTCACACTGGTCAGATTTAGGAATTTGGTGTGCCCCAGGTAGCAGCTTATTTTACTAGTTTTTCTGTATTGATATAGAGCTCAAAGGATCTCAGTCATAAGCAGTCCTGCTGAGCAGCAGCAGAACAAAAAGACATCATGCTTTTAACTTCAGTTTTAAAAGGATTTTTGACATCTGACAAGGCCTTTCTCCCTCATGACAAGCTCATGGAGTGACTTAAAGAAAGATGGCCTGCAGAAATCAAGACTTCTCTTGAAAATCCTGAGAGGAATGATGGACTAGATGAGTGAGCAAGGCTAAATCTGAAACAAGCACTGGGACGGTTCTAAAAGGGGATGGTTCCGAGTTTTTTCTTCTCCCATCACTTAAAATCACCCCCACAAATACAAACAAACACACAAAGAAAACACAGGTTTCACCAATCACATTCCCACTGCCATCCGTTTTTTTTTTGTTTAATGCATCCCCTTTTTGCTCAATAAACCATGCACACACAAACAAAACAATCTGAGAGGCTCATCTTCCCTTTTGGGTGATCATTCTACCAGGATTACATCTACATACACATGCTCCCGACAACCCTGTAGTTCTTCGCGATTCCCAAAAAAACCCCTCAGAAAATGCTGAGTAACCCAATTTTTGAAGACAAGAACAGCTGATCTTGCAGAGAGCATGAGACATAACCTGGTCAAAGCACAAAACATCAAGGACAGAAAACTAGAACTCACACACATGCCTACAGACAGGGCTCTGCACATGCCCTTGCATGCTGCTTGTTACTCACTGTCACACACTTTTTGCACCAGCTATTGCAGTGGGCCTCAGCTCTAAAAAGCTGTAGAGGCCACTAGATGCCTAAATCAGCCATGATTAATCCAAATGGAACTTTCCCATTCATGCGAACACTCCCTGCTTCTGAACAAGTACAGCAGAGTGTTCTCAATTGTGTCTCAACATGCTCTATAAAGTGTGATGAAAGAAGACAAGAAGTTTATCCCGGAGAAAAACAATATTTTAATCAACTTGTACATTCAGTTCTTCACAAGTACAGCTTTCTATTACCTGAGCCAAAACTACTAACCAACACACACCTCTGGGATAGTCTCTTTAGAGCTCTCAGGTGCCACATTAACAGGTAAAACAAAACAAAGTTTAACTTCTCTTTGTCCTTCTCTCAGTCTCATCTGCTTCCTTAAAGCAAGACCCCAGGTTCAACAAAACACACGTGTCACACATTCTAGTAGGCTTGTAGGTATATCACCTGCTCCTAGCATCAGCCTTTTACATTTTAGAAACAGTAAGCTGTGTACTTGGAAGCTCACTCTTTACCTGTGCACTACAGCAGTCAAAAGCTAAGTAGATTTATCTGCATCAGAGTCTAGTTTTGGGGTACGCATAGGTAGAACTACCTCTCATAGATAATCTTTCTCATTCAAAAAAAGAAGGTGAATGCAAGGGAAGGAATTGTCAAACTGTGTGTCACAAACTGTACCTTGTATCTTATAAATAGGAGTAGGCATCTGGGGATGAGGAGAGGAAGAGGACACACAGGCAAGGTGACAAAAACTCCACAAACAAAAAACACACACACCCCTCTCATCTCTTTTAAAGCTCTGAGACACCCAACATCACCAGTTCTAACCACAGAAGTCACACCCAGATCCCTCAGATGGCACTCCAACCTCTTTCAATGACTTCATGTGTGCTTTTGGTCAGTCCCTGCCTCAGCTTCCCCAGTCACACCATTTTGAGTTCAAATCTTACTCGTTAACAGATGGAATGCAGATAACAGGAGACAGCCAGTTGCAGATTACAATGCCCAGAAATTCTCTCCCCACCCTGAAGTTTCATATGGAAGAACCATGCCAGCTGCCAAGTTCTGCTTCTATGACCACAAACTCGAAGCAAAACAGAGAGAGATGCACAAACCCAACGTGGAGAAACAAGAAGGGCTTGAGGACCATGCCTAGGCCCGTGCACACTGCAGCTGGGCCTTTCTCTTGAGAGCGGCTACCTCAGACAGCCTTTCAGTGTTTCAGCTGCAGGCAGGCAACAACAGAAACGCACCCCCGGACCACAAGTGAGCCATTGCGACAACAAGGAGACACCACAAGTTTCCAGGTAGATGGAGACAAACAGGAAGCTAAGACGGATAAAATCAGCGTAGTCAAAGAAAGCAACCAAACATCACAGAAACACACGCCAGGAGCTCCAAACACAGAAGCCAAATCCCATTCTCCAAACACACCTAGACAGCAAAGGAAGCACGGGCTTCCACACACATGCCCCAGCCAGATTTTACACCAACAAACCCAAAGGGGCTTTGTAGGCAAACAAAGAAACCCCAAAGATAGGCAGAGCCTTACCTGACAGCTCCAGCTGGACTGGGTTCTCCTCCTCCAAGGCCTCTTAGGATGAAAAGACAAGGCCAGTGCTTCACTTCCACCTCCAGAGCAGCCAGCCGCCTGCTCCTACCACAAGCACAGCTGAGCCCAGCTGCCAGCCAAGCACCCACAGCTCTCTTGACAGAGAGCCACACCAGCCTCCTGCAGCCTCAGGCCCAGCATCTATAAAGGCTGCCCTGTGCACATCCAGCCAATCACAGCCCCTGGCCACAGCAGTCTCCTGCTGGTGGGATCCTTCAGGGAGTCCCCAGGTAGGGAGGGAAAAGGAGAAACTACTAAAAAACTGCTGCCTTCCTCCCAGGGAGCCACCCAGGGCTGCTCATTAACTCCCTAATGAGAGAATCATACTGGTCCCTCATCACATTTTACAAGCGCCCACTGGAGAAACAAGAGCTCTCCCCAGGGCTGTGGCTGGGACAAGCAGAAATGGGGAACCTCTTTTCTCCTCCTGGTAGGGTGCAACGTGTCTGGAGATCAGCTTCCAAATTAGTAGAGTATTTCAGAAACCACAAGGCTGCACTTTTGCGGGACCAAAGTTTCCACAGGGTACTGTTAAACAGCCACCGGATGAGGCACAACATCAGTTTGAACCAGAGCTGAATGTTGTCATGACTCAAGTTCACGTTCTTCAGGAGCAAAAACCCTCCTGAAGTGTGCACAGAGCTACTGCAGGTTTTATAACATGAGCCACTGGACAGCTTTACACCCTGCAGCTGCCGTTGCCACGCTGGCAAACCATTCCGTCACCTCTCCCTTTTGTTTACATTGATCTTTTCTGTGGGTATGAAAACAAATTAAACTTTTCATAAAGGGAGATTGACCCATCTTCTCAAACTAAGTAAAGAAACTTGTGGGTAGAACTGTGAACTTTTCTCATCCAGTTTAACGGAAAGGACCACAGAACTAAGAGATTTTTACCTACTTGATTTCCCAGGAAGAAGTTTTAATATTAATCTGCTGTACAATCTATCTTTTGTCAAAAAACAGGAGTTATAAAACTAAGACTTCACTAATTCCTCTCATAAATTGCCCCTTTAAAGCACCAAAGCTCTGCACTAGGTTGATACAGTTCATTCAGTTTTCTTCGCTGTTCCCAGCCTGTCCTTAGAGCTGATGAAGTCACTTGTCTTGTAACTTAATAGTAGAAGTCACTAGTACAATGCACACAAGCTCCCAGCTGGCTGCCAGACAGGAAAAATGTCATGTGATTTCTATTAACTTTATTGGATTTGGACCTGGAAGCCCCGCATGTCCTATACAGTCCTTGGCCAAGTCCATTCCCTACTGCTCTCCTTTCTTTGAATATTTGGGTTTCATTCAGAGAACAAGACAACTGCCTAGGCAAACACCACCTCCAGCCCCAGCTGAACTAAGTCCAGATATCCACATGAATGAAGAGCACAAACTCAACTACATGAACCTATGAAATACAGCATCTGAGCAGATGCCTGGAGGTGACCTCTCCTGTGTAGCCAAGCCACCTGCACCTCAATGACATTAATGCACCAGCACTGTCTTCCAGAAAAAGCACTTTAAACACAGTAATGATTTTAGATTCATAGCTAGGTGTAACAGCTCACACCACCTTGCAGATTAAAAGCCCTGAGGCAAAGGTATGTTAAGCAACCCAGTTCTATGGCAAAGCTTGGAACAAAACCCACCCTCTCTGCTTTGTAGTGTTAAGCTGTAACTAGAAATACAATCTTCCTTTATATTTACACCTCCTCTGCCCTGTGTCATTGAGAACAAGGAGATTAAAATGTCTGCAACATAACTGGAATGTAAATTAATTGGTAGTCTTTGATAAGTTTGTCTTCATTGCAAGGTGATAATGCTTTGTTTCCAGTTGACACTTACAGAAGTGGCAATAGCTTTATGGTCCTGCATGGAGCCTGAAGTGGATGCATTCCCACTTCACGTCTTGGGGGCTCAGGCTGTTAGCCTGAGAGCTCGCCCTAGAACTGGAGACTCTGACAGAAAAGTTCTGTTAGTTGTTACAGCATAACTTTATTTGAAGGGTGTGGAGGAAATGCTGTTCAACCTGTTAGCTGAGTAAAAGGTCCTTTGAACTGTAGTTACCTCCTGGCATAGAGTTCAGTTGGGCAATCTTAATTGTTTGCATTTGATTATACATATAAAGAAAATGTGAAGCTGTGTCACTTTGAACAAAGATATGTTCAAAATCATGTGGATAAACAGCTCAGAAACACTCTGCAGGGACAACTAGAGGTCTCTGCCGGGGAAAAAAGACTGAAAGATCTCAGGACAGCCCTTGCCTTCATCTGGTTGTTCATCCATCCATACCATCGGCACCCTCCTCTTCCACACCAATGTTTATTGATAGAGCACAAAGAAGGAAGGTCTTGAACAGACAAAACACAAAATCAATGTCTTCATATGATGGCCAGTTGTCATATTTGGGCTAGATTTTTGACACAACATCTACATTTTGGGAGAGTGAAGGTTCGAGCTGTACACAGAGCAGATGTGGACCCACATGGATACATGTAAAGAGTGACAGCAGTGAGCATTTATCGGGGGTTTATGGAGCTGGTGGTAGCATAAAAACACACACAAGGACATAAAGTTCTGATTACCCAATATACAGGCATCTCACACTTCCTGTGGCCAGGCTCTTAAAGGGTATTTATTCTGGTGGTGTTGGTAATGGAAAGACTAGCACAGATAGGGAAAGGCAGCTAGCCTGGTTCACAGAGGAAGCACTGTGACTGTGTTACTGAGGAAAAATTATGTGAAGTCTAAGAGAGGAAAGACAAAAAAAGAAAAAGATATTTAATGTCTCAAAAACACATTCTGAATTTTAGCACCAGCCCTTTTGGGTCTACCCACATTTATATGGAACTATTCCTGGGGGAGTAAGAGAGAAAATAAATGTAGTTCTGTAGTCTATATGCCAGAATATTAATGAGAGCCACAGATGATTTACAGCTTACCAAAGGCACTGAGAAGTGCCTGGACCACATTGGCTCTTTCACTGTGATGAGACACAGGTCTATATAACACAAAGGGATTAGGGCCCATCCATCCATTCAAGTCACTCATGGGACATCGGATGTCTGATGCCAGGGAAAAAAGCTCCCATTTACTGCCTTCTGGCTCTGCCCCATAAGCTGCACTGTGTCATGTACGCACTAGTGTTTCAGCCTCTTTGTTTGCTTACGAAGCAGATGTTTGACAGGCACAGAGATAATTCCTTCAAGATCTGTAACAGCTGTGGCCAGCCTTCAGATAAGGGGCCCTGTATTTCTACAGTCAACCAGCCAAAGCCTTATGCAACTTGGTTAAACTGCCCTTTGAGACACTGCCTCGCCAGTTTGAGTAAGTGGCAGGCACCTCTCAATACGAGAACATCAGTTTGCTTTTCCTTTGGGCTCAAATTTTGAAACACTTTGTTTTTCCTTCTTATTATTTTTGGAAGGTTTTGACAATGTGGAGTCTTCATGCATCCAAACATGAGCTGCTCCTGCCTCTGCCACCATTCATTGCATTGACATGCAAAGGTTAGCTCTTTCTCTGCAGGAACACAGATCTTTCCCGAGTAAGCCTAGAGCTCTTACTGTCTGCCTGATACCATTTGCTCTGTGCAATCTACACCTGACCTGTGGAGTTTAAAGGACTGTCTTTGTGGAAGTCCAATATTATTGTGACCTCTCATTAAGGAAAAGAGAATCCTGGCTCAACTGAGCACGTTCCCTTGGGTACATCTCAAAAAGCAGAAGAGCATCTCAAGACATTTTTATGCTCAAACGTGCTACATGGGGAGGTATCACTCAGAGATACTTGCACTGTACAGACACAATTCATCTGCAGTACCTAGCACTGACCTGGTACTCTATCCATTTACACAAGCAAACCCAGGGTCAGTGATTAGTGACTTGGTCTCAGCACCATTAAGTCTTGCTGATTCAGATCTTGCTGGCTTGAATACTTGTTTTGCTATCATCCCTATCAATGGTGTCATCACATCCTTTTCTTTCACTGAAATCCAGACTTGGTACACCTGGCTCAGAATTTAAAACACAGACCCGGCGTACCTTTGTACACAGAACACCAGACAATGGAAAATCTGTGTGGCACACCTCACATGTGGCTTTGGGATCGTAGCTGTAATAGAATATGTGCAAATAGCACAGAAGAGCTGGCACCAGAGCAGCCTGAGTGAGTTAATCCACTAATCTTTACATTTGGAAGGCTTGAAAAAAGTGCAGATAAAAGAAAAACTTCCATATTCGCAGTGAGGAGCTGAGAGTAAAACTGAGCTTCATCAGTCGGGACATGAATTTGCTCAGGGTTGAAGTGGCCATCACGAAGGCAGTCCTAGGAAACAGAACAAACATGAGTGAAGTTCAAAACAATAGCACATGATCACTTCTTGCAAAACAGAAGACAAAAAGTCAAAGGAACTTCCTTTGGAGGACTGCAGTGTGCTTCACCAAAGCCACGTGTCAGATTGTGAGGCCTTTACTCATGAACCTTGCTATATATGCATCCTCATTTGATTTTATGATTCAAACTAGTACCTTGAGTACAATGGAATCAGACTCTTGCCCTAGTCAATGCAGCGTCAGTCATTTTAGGATTGTTTTTTTATTGATGAAAATCCTGAGTCAGAAATTACTTCCACTTTCCCTAGTTTTTATATTCAGAGTCCAAAAGTTACAGTAGTTACAAATACAGAAGTCTGATGATCAAGATAACCAGTCAAGAAAAACCCAAGATGTTAAGTACAGTCCTCAGTGGCTGCTACTCTGCATGTGCAGCTTTATTCACTTCATGAAAAGGCACAAAGGACTTTGACCTACTCCTATACTCGCTATTTCAGATCCACATGGGGAATCATTGTAGTTCCTCCTTGCATGCATGTGATGCAAGTGAAAGATCACTGAAGACAGCCCCACTGAAGTACGGATGAGCTGAGTCAGAAGCCTGTTACATGCTACATTGTGCCACTGATGAAAGAAAAGTCACCCACAAAGGCAACTCTACAGTAGGTAAATTTTAATAGTACAGCATAGCCCTACTGTTATTAGAGCGATCCCAGTAAAAATATTCACAAGGCTTCTCCTGGCTGCAGCTGTCTTTAACAAGGTTTTTCTCTTGTAACAGTTTGGTTAAATCATTTTTCCACCAAGGAACAGAGGCCATGTAGCGATGGTGTGCGTGACGTGATCCTGCAGATGGTCAACACATGAGAAGTAAAAATGTCTTAGGTGCTTTTACAGCTATCTCACAGTTGTAAGAAATTAGATTAGATGAGATTGAATTCAATAATTGTTGTTCTGGCCTCTATTCTGGAGGATTTTCATGAGCTTGAAGTCGCACTGCCAATCCATTATTCCCAGTGACAAGAGCTGAAGCAGAGTTTCCTAAAACTTTTCTACTGTTTTACTAGATTCCCAATTGCAAACTGTGGTGATTCTTCCCCTTCTGCCTCTTCGTCTCAATTTGCTTAAGGGAGTGTTTCTGTAAAGCCTGGCTTAGCTCTGGACAGGCTTAGTGAAGTAAGGACTGAATGTGTGTCTCCTCCCTATACATCACCTTCACAGCCCAAAACTAGATCTTCTCTGCTCTGCTGTGATACAACCAACATCACTAACTACACACTAGGGTCTCTTTGACTTCATGTCACATTCAGGTGTTGAAATGCCCACTAATAGCAGAGATGCTGTAGCAGGCTGTTGTGGGAATTGGATTAAACACAATTAAACACAGTACCTTCATGTTTCAGCTACAAGTCCACACTTGGAAACAAGGAAAGCAGCTGAAATGCTGAGCAGAAGAAAGATGAAAGAAGAAATGCTGAGTCCTCTCACTTGCCAGTGGCACAGAGTAACTAAAAACATAGCAGCACGAGATGAGGAAGAAAGCTTTGAAGCACCAGTGCAGCACTGGGAGCTATTTCACAATAAATATCTTCATTAAAGCGTTGCTCATTAACGCATTATTTCCGTTTCTGATGAATCTCATTGGTTTTTAGCTTAGAGATGTCCCAAATGGTTAAATTCTTCCCTTCCCCTTCACAGTTGCTCAATGTGGTCGCAGTTTTGAGAGTGACTCTCTTAGTCAAGGGCAGAGCAGCCATGCCAGAATTTTGCCTTTGCAACTGTGCTGCAAGCAGATTTTTTTGGTTTAATCCTCAGATCACACATTTAGCTGATATATATAGACACTACTTTCCGCAGACCAAATTAAAATGAATCTTGAGTGTCCACTGAGAGAATTACTGTTGGCGACTGATTGCACTCAGAGTTGCAACACAGGGAAGAGGGGTTTTTTAAATTTTTCCCCCCTTGTCACCTTTGGAAATTTCACAACCTTCAGTTAGACAGACTCTGAGTCTGAGCTGAGGCTCTCGCAACAACTGGTTTATCAATGCCACTGAAAAACAAATCTGTACAGCGTCACAACTTTCATTGATCTACTGGGTTGGATCCAAGCTGATAACAGCTCAGAGGAGAACCCGGGAAAATAAAAGTCAGACTTGTTGATTCAAACTGGCATGGAAGTACAGCCTGGCAGCACACAAGCCTTCTGAGTTATCAAACAGAGTGCACAGCGCAAGACTTCACTCAGTACAAACTCTGATACGGTGCAGTAAGGCAGGGACCTTCTTGTGCAGGACTTTTCTCGACCAGGATTCTCACCTCTGCTCAGATCAACCAAGAGTCCAGTGGCCAGCCAACTGCATGGTGACAGAAATCAGAGCATACCTCTAACACTGTCTGTCAGATATAAGGAGCTTGAACCTGCAGAACAGTTGCCTGATGTTATTGCATGGACAAGGGGAAATGTGCTACATCCTACAGCACGCTAATATTTATATGGAAAACAAGCACACAAGTACATCTCACGCTGAGCTGTGCAGTCCTGTGAAGCTGGTTCCTGCAGGGTGATACGAGCCCAGAGGCATAACTGTTTACAAAAAGATGCTCAGCCCGTGGCTGATCACTAGTATGAACTTGAAGACTCGCAAGAAATAGCTGCCTTAGAAGATTCCCCAGTCTGCTGCTGGCTTGGGGACAGACTTCAAGGACAGACTAGCTACGTACATTTTTTTCCCCTCATTCTAAAAGCAATCACCACTGGTCACTATCACTATAAGTTGCAGTCACAGAATCACAGATCTCTTTGGTTGCAAGAGACCCTTAAGATTATCCAGTTCAACAATTAGCTTAGCAACACCAAGCCTAGATTTTAGCCAGTGAATCAGAATTTCCTGAAACTGCTGAGCTCCCACACCAGGTGTTACAGGTATTTACCACTTTGCAGCAATGGGCTTTCTTTTGGCAGCATACCAACACACACCACATTTCATAGGCACCCGTGTTTACAGGCAGGTGTGTCTCAGGAAAGGAGACCATGCACACTTGATTGATTTCCCTTATTCCTTCTCCAAATTTTGGATTCCTTCAATAATCCAACACTGATTTGCATTGGAATAGTCACTGGAGCCTAAAGCAGCTCCTCTCACCTCACAGCAATGGAGGTGCAGTGTGTTCACTGCCTATTTGTTGGCATTTTTCCCCTTTTCAACTTTACCAATGATCCCTGAAATACTGACACAGAGCAGCAGGACTTTGTGTGGGTGGCCTGTATGGATGTTCTAGTGGGTTGCACAAGTGGAAAGATGCCTGGAGAATGCTCTAAACCCAGAGTATTTTTACAAGTCGGGTCCTGCCTGGGGTTGATTTTGAGCCTAGATCTAAGAAAAGGCTTAAGCATTAGAGTCTTTTTGCAGGACTCTTGCTAAAACCTAACCATGCTTGTACATGCTTTTGTTGGAGCTAGACCAGAAAACTCAGCACCTCAAAGCACAAAGATACACAGCTGCAGGGCAAAAATCTAGATTGTGGGAGTTTTTGCTGTTGACTACAATGTTATCAGAGTTCAGTATCTATGATCACTTAAAGGTTCTTCTGATGCTGCCAGCAAGAGCGTAGAGTCAAAAGCAGTGGCTGCAGCCCCTAAGAGACGTCCAGCAGCAGCTTCCCAGGAATAGCCATGGACCCTCACACCACATCCCTCCCTCATAGTAGCAGTAGCCAAAAGAGCCTGGCAAGATAGCCATTACATAGCCACATTAGGAAATGGTATACCATGCTCATATCAAAACCAACATTGTGAGCCCTGTCTTCCAGTTTTCCATTGAATAGGTAACCAGGGATTTCCATGACACTTCACCCATTGTCTTGGCTGAACAAGGCATGGTCAACAGCAGGTTTCAGCCTTGCTTATTCTTCACACTCCATTTCACCCAGGACCAGGAGCACCTTGAGAGTGCCAGGAACCATGACTGCAGCATCTAAAAAGGGAAAGTCCTTGAGGACTCCACCTCCTTGATGAGGTCAAAGGAAATGCTGGAACTTATGGGGTGCAACCAGAAGAGGCACTGCAGACTGGTTATAACGCAGGGTCTGTGAAAGGTATTGGGCACAGGCACAGGGTCAGGAACGCAGATGCCACCCATCTAGATAACCCCATATAATCAAGGTTTGCTAGGTCTGCTTTTGTCCAGTGAGAAGAGCTCTGATCTTTTGGCATATGGGACCTGGGGGCTATAGGTTTTGTTTGTGGTTTTCTCTTTATGTTTTCTTTTACAGCATTAGTATAGTCCTCCCTATACGTACTGTTGTTTGCATTTGCCCCGTGGTCTCATTAGTGATGTCACAAGCAGGGTTATGATCACACCACATGCAAAAATAACCCTCTAGACGACAGAAAGCCACTGAAAGGACTGACAAACTAAGAGGCAGGAGACCTGCTTCTGTGGGAAATGTCCCATGACAATAAACAAAGAGGGAGAAAAATAGGAATTGTGCATCAAGCATTAGATTTTCCTTTAGATCTCAGCCCAGACTCAACAGAGACAGGACCAGGGACTTCACGTGGGCTTAATCTTCTTCGTTCTGTGTTCTTGATGGGAGCAAGTGAGATTGTGAGGACTGACCATTCCTGGAACCTCTTCCGCTTTTCCTGGAAATAAGGCTTCGATCACATGATAATGTTTTGCTGCTCTTTAGGAATTCCAGATCCTGAATGAGGCAGACTGTAAACAAGGAAACCCGATACCGCAGGGACAGAAGGGGAGAGAGAACAAGATGTCCGTGGACACACTGGAATGTGTTCAAGCACTGCAGTGCCTTCTGAGGTTTGATTTTAAGTGTGCCTGTCTCTGTGGGTACACTCACACACATATACACACACTCTACCAGAACATTTACTCATGTTTCTCATCCCACATTACCAAAAGCAGCCCAGTGAGGTTCCCCAGGACAAGCACCACTCCTCCAGCCCAGTACTGACCACAGCCCTGTCTTTGCATCTGCAGCTCTGTGGCTTCAAACCCAGTTATTTTCTGGCATGACAAGATTTGCAGAGCCTTGCTCGTGGGTGCAGGCAGGTACATGAGCACCCACAAGCTCAATCCCAGTCTGTCTTGGTCTGCTGGTTATTAAAACCCTATCTGGCTTTTAAGGCATGCATACAACATGGTGGCTGCTGGAACTGAGACATGGGGTGGGCACTGGAAAAAAAAGGCAGGATTTGGGGAGCAAATAAGCAGATGGTTAAATAAGAGATGGAACGTGTTCCTCAAAAGGCACAAGGAGAAAAAAGAAACTGGGAGAATTGGTGGTAACAGCTGGGTTGGTACAGTACAACACACCACTGAGAGCCTTGCCCAAAAGGACAACCACCAAAGAAGCCCGAACCTTTAAGATAGAGCTTGTTCTTTGTCTTCTGAGTCAAATGAAGTTTGCAATCCTATGCCAAAAACTCATATTAACGCCAAAGACCTCCTTAATCCTAAGATGTTTTTAGTTTTAGTGTTACACTCTTACCTCTCATCAGAAAATTAGCCTTAAAACTAATAGAGATGGAAGTTAGCCATAAATGGGGTCCAAAATGGCCTTTTTCTCCATTTATAATAGAAAACTTTTAGGCACTTGGAGACAAACCTTTGCTATGAAATCCTTCCCAAGCAAATTAATTTGTTGCCATTTGCAAAATGTTGACCAAGAAGCCAGGTTTGCTTAATGCTTTTTTGGATTCACCGCTCTCAGTGGTACTGTGAAAGGAAGATGCACATCATTGCAACCAGGCCATTAATTAAAGCCTTATAAAACCTCAAGTTGCTGGAAGGATTCCCATTGATCCATTAGATTTTGGATAAGGCTTGAAATACAGCAATTGGGCTGAAAAGTGCATAGAAACCTCTTCACTCTCTTGCCAGACTTTTACTGATGTTTTGCCTTGCGTGTCCAAAGCCATGGGGATCAATGATGAAAATGTCAGCCAGCAAAAAACAGGTCGTTTGTTTTGTTCATGGTCCCTGCAGCACTCATGCTAGGGCTTGGACCAAGCTGACACTCTATCTTCATAGTTCTGTGGTATTTCCCAGGTCTTCTAATAACAACATGGCTGTGGCCATCTCTGTTTAACATCTGTACTGATGTATCATTAGTAAGTTTGCAGATGACACCAAGTTAGGTGGGAGTGTTCATCTGCAAGAGGGTAGGGAGGCTTTTCAGAGAGACTTGGATAGATTGGGGAGCAATGAGCCAATGTTAATGGCAGGAGCTTCAATAAGGCCAAGTGCCAGGTCCTTCTCTTGGGCCACAACAACCCCCTGCAGCACTACAGGCCTGGGGAGGTGTGGCTGGAGAGCAGTCTGGCAGAGGGACCTGGGGGTTGTAATTGAGAGGGAGATGAATATGAGCCAGCAGTGTGCCCAGGTGGCCAAGAAGGCCAATGGCATCCTGGCTTGTATTAGAAATGCTGTGGCCAGCAGGAGTAGGGAGGTTATCGTCCTCCTATACTCAGCACTGGTGAGGCCATACCTTGAGTATTGTGTCCAGTTTTGGGCATCTCAATACAAGAGAGATGTGGAGGTGCTGGAGCAGGTGCAGAGGAGGGCAACTAAGCTGGTGAAGGGCCTGGAGAATAAACCTTATGAGGAAACACTAAAAGAGCTGGGGCTCTTTAGTTTGAAGAAAAGGAGACTGAGAGGAGACCTCATCACTCTCTACAACTACCTGAAAGGACATAGTGGAGAGGTTGGTGCTGGTCTCTTCTCACAAGCAATTAACGATCAAACAAGAGGGAATGAGTTCAAGTTACAACAGGATAGGCTTAGACTTGATATTATAAAAAATTTTTTCACAGAAATTGTGGTCAAGATCTGGAAGGGGCTTCCCAGAGAAGTGGTTGTTGCCATCCCTGGATGTGTTTAAAGATTGAGGGATCTGATTAGGAGTGAACTTGTAAAGTAGGGTAGATGGTTGGACTTGATGATCCCAGGGGTCTTTTCCAACCAGAGTGATTCTGTGATACGTTCCTCTGCAGCTTGGTCTAGATGATCCTGCTCTGGCAGGGGGATTGGACTAGACGATCTTTCAAGGTCCCTTCCAATCCCTAATGTTCTGTGATTTTGTGGTTCTGTGACTAACAGTAGAGCACAGTGACATGGGTATAAAACAATCCCACAGGGTAAGGAAGGAGCGTGACTCCATATTTTGTCATATCTCATTGAAATGGGATGAGCTTTACTAATCGATGTAGAAAGTGAGGGTATTCAGCTGAAAAAGATTAACAACAAAAAAGCTTTCTAGCGCTGCATGTGGAGCCAGCATCCAGAGCCATTCACAGAATCTTTCCTTGGCCCTTTCCATTGTCATTTGATTTAGCCCAAAAAGCGTAAAGAACAGAATAGTGGAGAGCCATAAATTCTGTATTGGAAAGGAAAAACCGCCGTCATCTCAAGGACTATGACAGTACAACTGGTTGGTTAGAGAGCAGCTTGGAACTAATTTTGTTCTAGCCTTGAACTGAGCAGCTGCCAGAACAGTTTTCTACCGCAGTGTTGCTTTCTGTACAGCAGAACTAATTATTATTGTATGTCATTAACGACACTTGTACTCAGCCTAAAAGGGCTAATAAATACTGGAAAATTCATGAGGAAACACACATAGAGTTGCAACACAATGCCAGTACTCATCATGCAACTGAAAACTTTGGCTCCCCTACCAAATCAACAGGACTGTGATGCTCCTGCTGTTCCCTGCAGCCTGACAACAGCTGTGCAAAACACACCATGCTTTTGCCATCTGCAGTTGGATACCTTTGGATAAATGCACTTTCTTGACTACGAAAATACAAGAAGCTGCTTTCTGCCCTCTGCAGTGTCAGAGTGGGCAACTGGGCTACTACCGACAAGGACAGACAAGGCAGAAATCAGACCTAATTTATCAAATGCAAATCTGTTCATGCAGCCATAGCATAGAAATGCTGCAAAACAATTACTGGCCAAAATTTTCATCTCTGGATGCATTGAAGATAGTCCTAGTGGGGTGAAACATCACAGAAGAAGATTTAAAAAACTAGTGATATCTTTTGCCAGTCAGCAAAATATATTCCTGACAATCTATCAGTTTCTAGATGCTTAATGGTTTATACCCCTCTAACGTTTCCTCTCCTATCACTCATAGCCGTGAATCCTCTCATTAGTCATACTGCACCACTGCCAGCACATCACTTATTATTTCCTCATCAAAACCGCATTTAAACAAAGATTAACCTATCTGAAATGTGGCTCCTGTCATCACTTCCCTCTGTGCTGTATTTATATGCTGCTTTAGCCTTTTTTGAGGTAGTTGTACCAGGTAGCTTTTGATTAGTAACATACTGTTCACATGTTGCCGTCATGTAGCAAACAAAGCCCCAAAGATGCCATCAGAGGTCAAAATAAAGCCCATTGCATCACCCTAAAATAAGTTTTCTGCATGAAAGTGCATGCCCTACCCTGCCAGATGCTCTTTGCCACCCGATTCTCTCTATATCTCTTTACAAAACATTCTGTTTACTTGTATAAAGACAAAGCACAAACCCACTAGATTTCACAGTATCACAGTAATGATAAGGTTGGAAAAGACCTTAAAGATCATCCAGTTCAACCTAAATCCAAATAAACCCAGTAATTGTAACATCTAACATCTAGATCATGCCACTCAGCACCTCATCCAGCCTAACCTTGATCACCTCCAGGGATGGTGACTCAACCACCTCTGTGGGCAGCCCATTCCAAAACCAGATCACTCTTTTGGTGAGAAATTTTTTCCTAATGTCAAGTCTAAACCTCCCCGATGGAGCTTAAGACTATGACCTCTTGTCTTGTCTCCAGTGGCCAGGGAGAAAAGACCAACCCCTGTCTGACTACAACCACCGTTTAGATAGTTATAGAAAGCGATAAGGTCACCCCGAGCCTCCTCTTTTCCAGACTAAACAAACCCAGCTCCCTCAGCCTCTCCTCATAGGGCTTATCTTCCAGCCCCTTCACCATTCGAGTTGCCCTTCTCTGGACCCGTTCCAGCACCTCGACATCTTTTCTAAACTGAGGGGCCCAGAACTGAACCAAATACTCCAGGTGTGGTCTAACCAGTGCCGAATACAGGGGAAGGATAACTTCCCTTGACCTGCAGGCCACACCATTCTTGATGCAGGCCAGGATGCCACTGGCCCTCTTGGCCGCCTGGGCACACTGCTGACTCGTGTTAAGTTTGCTATCCACTAACACCTCCAATTCTCTCTCCACCTGAGAACTCTTTAAGAACTCCATTCCCAGCCTGTACTTCTGCCTGGGATTGTTATAACCAAAATGCAGAACCTGACACTTAGACTTGTTAAAACTCATCCTACTGGAGTCTGCCCATCTCTCCAGTCTGTCCAGATCCCTCTGCAGGGCCCTCCTACCTTCTAACAGTTCAACACGAGCTCCGAGCTTGGTGTCATCTGCAAATTTGCTCATGATGGACTCCATCCCATCATCAATATCATCAATGAAGATGTTCAACAGGACCGGACCCAACACCGACCCTTGGGGGACACCACTAGTAACTGGTCGCCAACTAGATGTGACACCATTTACTACCACTCTTTGGGCTCGTCCACCCAACCAGTTCCTGACCTAGCACAGAATATTCCTGTCAAAGCCCCTTGCTGCCATCTTCACCAGGTGTATATTTCACTTGAAGGATGCATAATGTCTTACTTGGAGTCATTTCAGGAATGATTAAAAACCCAATTGCAGATAAAAGTTGCTAGAGAGGGTGCAGAATGTTCCTGCTCTGTCTACAGCCACTCAAGAGAGAAATTGTCCCTGTTTAGAGTAGGGTCATGCATGCCCATTTCTTGGCTTAGTAGTCATTCACACATCTTAGAATGGCTTAGGTTGGAAAGGACCTCAGAGGTCATCTAGTTCAAGCCCCCTGCCATGGGCACGGATACCTCTCACCAGACCACGCTGTCCAGAGCCCAATCCAACCTGGCCTTGAACACTTCCAGGCAGGGGGCCATCCATAAACTCTCTGGGCAACCTGTCCTAGTGCCTCAGCACCCTCAGAGTGAGGAATTTCTTCCTAAGGTCTAACCTAAATCTACCATTTGTTGTTTTGAAACCATTCCCCCTTGTCCTAGTCCCTCGAAATTGCCATCTCCTGGAAGCATAAGCTAATTTAATGTTGAAAATGTGTTTGCAAGTGTAAGTCCCTAGCTGTTCTGTTGTCTTGCTGTGTAGAGGTGGCCAGCAGAATGCACTGTATGTGCAGTATAGATATCATTCGAATTATTGCCCAATGCCCATGGGGCCAGGGTTAATAAAGCAAAAGGGAACTAAGCACCAAAGCACTGTCTATAACTCTGTGTGCACCAGAGACCATGTTAGTGGAGCTTTCTATCATCTAATTGCTCAATATTCAAAGCAATACTTGATACTGCTTATCCAGAGATCTGTGGTTCCAGCCAGAAAAATATAGAGACTGATAAAACAAGGGCAGTGTTGGGAAAGTCACAGCAGGAGTTGCAATGAAAAGGCATCTAGCCAAGGAAAGAAATCAGTGATCAGACACTATGACATAAAGTTTGGCCTAGGATCTGTAATAAAACTCAAGCACACATGCATACAACTGTAAGCATGTAATTCTGGAAGGAATTAAGAGGTCCTCTCTGTAGTTTGAAGTGGGCTCCATCTTACTCCCGTCACAAAGGAAGGACTGAACATTAAGGCCTGCCCAACACCAACATGGCAGAGGATAAGCAAATGCAGACACCATTTCCTACCCGATCTAATTCTATAAGGTGTTCAGCTACTCCTGAACATTGCTGAAAAGAAATAAGCATTTTTAAGTTCTTTGAGAAAACTCTTGGAGCTGGTCTTGGATGGCCAGAAGTCATTACCAAACAGATAAGGACACTTACTACTTCCTTAGAATGATAGTTCTAATATTTGAGGACACCAGAGGAAGAACTTGGGGTGAGAGGAAGATTTTAAACAGGAGTACAAGAAAGAAAAGGAGACTGAATACCAGCTGTCTTTTGCTCATGAGAGAAGTAAAAGGAGCAGCCTAAGAGAAGCATGATGCTGGAGGTGCAGAAATGAGACAAGTCTGGAATGAAGTCTGCACTGAGCAAGGCTGTCAAACCAGTATCAACCATCTCTGAGGTAGGAGATCCCCACATCCCTTGCTTTACCACACAGGGAGGGATTTGAGAGTCTGAACCAAAGGGGACAGGGAAGGGAAGCGGAGAGAAACACTTGAAAGCCAGATGCAGGCAGCATGTCCTCCTGAATTAGGTTCTGCAGAGGGAAGAAGGGAAACTGGCCAACCTGGAGCTCATCTGTAGTTCTAACAACCAGATGGCAGGATCTCGTGTATGTTTTCCTCCAACAGCTAGGTCACCTTTGTGACTGGACACGCTCACCCTGTACTGAGAAGGTCCACTTCAGCATGATTATCTGTCATGGAGACAAAAAGAAACCAAGCCAGATCAGAGAGCTTTGGGATGGCAGCACGGAGACACTCATATTGGTGGGGGAGCAGTCCTTTATGAAGTGGCCTTAAAAGCTGCAGGACAGCGTCTGCTTTCTGGTCTCCCACTTTCACTTCTCACTAGCAAAGGCTCACTGAGGGTCTCAGCTGGCTGCCCTGGGCAGACTTCACTGAGGGAGGGAGGGCACAGGACCAGACACTGTATGAACAACTTTTGATCAGCAGAGCAATGCTTCTTGAGAACTCTTGTACATGCAAGAAACAATCCTGCTACACAGAGCTGTCAGTGACACCAAGCAGAGTGAGAAGGAAAGAAGCCTCAACCTGATACGGGTCAGAGCTGCTATTTTCAGGGTCAGATCAAGGTCCTGAGGGCTGGACTTTGACTTAGAAAAGATTTTCCTCTCAATTCAGTTGCACACAGTGAATAAGCTTTTCCCTGGGGCCGAGGAGGTGAGAGAGTGACAGGAACCCTTTGCTGAAGCCATGGCTGTTTATGACAAGCAGCTACAGGCTTGAGTTTTGCCCAATTCCTTGAACACGTGCCTTTTCTCAGATGGTTTCTGTTTGTCCTCAACAGTGCTAGATTATCATCCACTGCAGTCCTATGGCTGATGATAATTGTAATATAATTGTGAGACTGGATATCTGAAGGGTTGTAATGACTTCTTTTTACAGCCTGTACAGTATACACACACATATATACATGTCCAGAGGAGGACCACAGAAATGATCCGAGGGCTGGAACATGTCTCCTACAAAGACTGAGAATTGAGGTTGTTCAACCTGGAGAAGGCTCTGGGGAGTCCTTATGCAGCCTTTCAACACTCAAAGGGAGCCTACAGGAGGGATGGGGAGAGACTTTTTCACATGATCTGTTGCAGCAGGACAAGAGGTAATGTTTTTGTCATGGGTTGAGGCGGGGCCAGTCATGAGACAAATGACAGTCACTGTCTATTAGCCCCTTTCCCTCCCCAAAAGGGGAAGAGAAAAGCAATAAGGGAGAGAGATTTATTGATTGGAAAAGAAAACTAAAACAGCTTTAATGAAAATAATAATATGAAACAGATACCAAGCCAATATCCAACCCGACCCCCCTGCTGGCAATTACATCACCATCACCACTGATGCAGACACTGGGGAAGTCCCACACTGGACTCAGCTGTAGACAGGAACCAAATGCAGAACCTGGGTTCCAAAACTGGATTCAGGAACACACAGATTGAGAGAGAGCATGGACAGAGTCCTCTTTGGATGCTGACCACTAAAGAGAGGCAAAAAGGGCAAAAGGGAAGAGGGCTGAAGAGGAGAGCGGACCCTTGTGATCCTTCAACTTTACACTCCATGTGGCATATATGGGACAGAATACCCTGTTGGTCACTATAGGGTCACCCGTCCTGTCCACTCTTCCCTGCAGCCTCTCACTTTCTTCATCCCCAACATGGCACAAAAGATTGAGCAGTGATCTTGGTCTCAACAGGAGTAAGTTTGAGCCCTTCTGTGTACCAATTCTTGGTAGTAACTCTAATCATCAAGTAAGTGTTATCGCTTGTAGAAGCAGCCACTGTCTGCACAGACATGCCGTTGACTGCCGTTACTTAGGAGAGACTGGCCTGAAAAGTAAAATCACTAAACAGAATTAGTTCTGTTCTAACTCAAACCAGGACAGTTTTTAATGAAAAGAGGGAAGATTTAAACTAGATATAAGGAAGAAAAGTTTTAGAGTGATGGTGGCAAAACACTGGAACACATTGCCCAGAGAGGTGATAGATACCCCATCCCTGGGAACATTCCAGGTTGGGTTGGACTGGGCTTTGAGCAACCTGCTCTGACTGAGGATGTCCCTGTGCACTGGAGTGGGGTTGGACTAGATGAGCTTTAAAGGACCCTTCCAACCCAAAGCATTCCATGATTCTATAGGTACGTGTACGTATGTATGCATGTAAAGTTTTGTCTCACCCATTGATGCCCTGTACAACCTCTTTAGCAAACAGGAAGAGAAAAATAATATTGGCAGACACTCGGACTGTAGAGTCTTAACCCTAGTCATGTTGCCACCAACAACAAAGGTCTTGTTGTCCTCAATGGGGTGTTAAGCCTGGCTGCGCTTTGGTACAGTAGTGATCTGTCCCTTACACAACCACAAACCAATGATTGCATATCAGAGTTTGGATTTACAACTCTTCGGGGCAAGAAACTCCCTTCTCAGTTGTCTGCAGTAATAAACCCCTCCCACCCACACTTTTCTACATTATAAGAAATCCATTACTATGAGAGCGATAACTGTAATAATCTGTAACAGGGTTCTCTAGCAACACACAAGAAATAGCTGCAGTCTCCCCAAAAATGGTGGCAGGGAGCTTCCCAGAGAAACACTTAGTTTCATATTCTCCTGCTGTTTAGGCTACAGGAAAAAGGAAGAAATGCCAGCAAAGGCAATGAACCACAGTCAAGTTGGTTGACCCCCAAGACACTACCAAATCAGACCAAGGTGTGCTGGCGCGCAAGTGGAGCCTACCTTCAGAAAATACCTTACTGCCAGGAGCTTCCTAGGACTGCTTGGCTAGGGCAACATTTCCCACCTGCAGGTCTGATCCTGCCCAACACAAGCAATTTAAGCACAGACTGCTGAAGATCCCATCGCCTTGCATGGGCTCATTATCCAGTTGCAATTGCTCAGCTATTGCATCTGTTTGCATAATTAAAAGCAGCTGTCCCTACACTAGCTCCCATCCCAAACATAGCTGTGCAAATACATTACTGCCACTAATATAAAGAACAATTTTGTGGCCTCTGCCCCAACTGGCCCTTCAAAAGTAGCACTGATGTTTTAATTCCTTCCAAGATCACACAAAAATATAACCCTCCAAAACAGTCTGTTCCTGTCCTTTCCTATTATCCAGCACAAGATCTCAGACATTTCCCACTTGTAAGGGTTTACTGCCTCGTAATTATAGTTCATGAAATCTATTCAGAGTGAAGTGTGTCCTTGTGTGATGGGTTAGATACTCCAGCTCTTCCTGGCAAACCACATGTTTAACATCATGAGAGGCATAAAAATGTAAGCAATCATGTTGGAGTCACTTTTAGTACAACAGATTAGTTTGCAGGGCCTGGCAGCAGTTGTAGCATAAATCACACTTGAGACATGGGAAAATACTCCTAGATTAGGTAGTTCAGCTGTTTGCTGCGAGTACGCATTCTCTGCTGCCTTCATCCAAACCTCACTTGAAGAAACATCTCTGTGAATGAGATTTCTACCACTTCCCTCTGGAATTATCCAACAACTTGACAGAAATCACTGCTAGGAGATATGTCCTCACATGTAAATCTGTGTTTTCCACGACTCAGTTTAAGCTTTTTACTCCTAATGTTCCATGTTTTCATCCCATTCCTTTCCCTTCCTTCCAAGTGTTCACAGACTCCAGATACTGGCAGCTGGTTCCAATGTTCTATCACTGTCCTTTCTCCCAACTAACCCATGTGTTGGTATGGGCAAGGAGACTTCTCCAGCACTGCTTGCCTCCAGGTCAGGAATCACCCCAAAGCTCTTGAACATGGCTCTGCTACCAGCAAAGAGAAAGGGTTGCTCAGGACAGGCCACAGAAAACAGTTGACTTCACACAAGGGAGCCTTTCAAGTACTTTGAATTATTTAGCATTTAATAGGTGTTTTTCTGCCTCTGGTAATGGTTCAATCACCTTTCCCTTAGCTGAACTACTCTTCCAACAAGAAAACAGGAGCAACCAACTGAGACATGTTTGGAGCTAAAGGCTACTGCTATTTACTTGCATGTTTTGCCTTCTTTTCATGGAAGTGCTTGGTACGTTGTGGCCTTGACACCGAGCAAGGAGAGACTGTGTGTATGTGGCATGTAAAGTACATATTTCCCTCCTTGGCAGTAGTCCCGCTGCAGCAGCTTAATGCACAGTTCAGCGTCCTGACGTGCTTCTCCCTACCCCTCGCTCTGTTCTGCGCTCGATACACACCAGTGCTCTCCCCTCTGCTCACTCTGTGCCCTTGCAGGGATGTGAGAGGTGGAGCCATGGTCCTGGCTGAAGTCAGTTCAAGATTCCTACCAACTCCTCTAAGGCCAGAATTTCACTTTAAGTGACAGCTCTTCCAAAGCAGTGAAGGATTAAAGCTGCCACATGAGCGCACAGGATAAAATGGAAGACTTGCTAAGCAGTTACAGGGTCCAATGAGAGTTACAGAGGGTCAAGTTTCCAGTCCAGCGAACCCTGTCACGTGTCCCAGGGGCACTGGCTCACTCAGGAGCAGAGACTTGCCATCTACACACTCCAAGAGGAACGAGAGGCTAAGATTTCTAAAGTTTGGGGCCTTGCAGGCACAAATTCTGTTGGCTTTTGTGCTGATTGTAAATCAAACGCTTACCAGACCTCAGCTTAGGAAGGTACATGCTCTCCTCCAAGTTCAGAGGAGTGGATTTGACATTGCCCCAGCACCACAACAAAGCCACTTGACACCATGAGCCATGTGGCTCCTGGAAGAGGGACCGGGTCTGCTGAGAGCAACACACGGTTCCCAGCAGAGCACCGTGCTGGCAGGTGCAGTCATGGATTTGGTGGTGTGCTTCGTGCAGGACTCCCAGGCTCTGCTGTGATACCAGTTGCATTGCTCCCTCTGCGTCACTGGTTTTTGGCACAGGGGAAGGACATCAGGAAGGGAGTAAGATAATTGGAAATGAATAGAGTTTATCGGAAAGGGAAGCAACAAATAAAAGAATCAAATGAATTTTGTTCATCTCCTTTTCAGTCTCTCTGAGCTTTTCAGAGTTGGGTACCTACATGTTCATGTAACCTGAATATAAAAAAGGCACCTTAGTGCCTGCATCAGCTGCTCTAAGTGCGCATCGTCTGGCCGTGAGCACTGGCCTGTTTCATCGCCAACAGTTCAGCCATATTTTAGATTCATGCAGAACAAATATATCTTTAAAAATATCTGAAACAAGCACCTGGGGCAAAACAGACCCTCCGCCCTGTCTGTCCTTAACCCTTATGAGGACTAAGCATGATCATCGTCCAACACACGGTAACCTGCAGCCGGGAGGAGAACAATCGCCTTTTCCCAGTGATGAGACCAGAGGAGTTTTTCACATATCACCACATAGTTTGTAGCAGAAACATGTCAGAAAGTTTCTATCAGACCCTAGCCCACTGAAATGAGAGGCTTTGTCCTGTGAGAGTGCAATGTGAAGGTCTACACCATGTCCTGTCATCTCTGCGAGGTATTTCATCAGTCAGCAGCCTGTTCTGCAATGTGCTTAACGGCAGAGTTGTGTAAGCTCAAAGAAAGCGAAGGCAAAGAGCAACTTTGGCAATCCCTGCCCAGGCCAGTGAAGGTAATGAAGGCTGAGAATGGTCCTGTCACATTACAGGCAGAGATTAGATATTTGCAGAAGGTTTTGCAGGTGTTTGCAATCCTGAAACAAGAAAGCCAAGGCTCAGAAAGGAGATCTATGTGAGCTCTTTTATTGCATCAAGCAATGCAGCAAACAGTGTGAAGTTCCTTGTTTCTGTTTTCTCCTTTTCCTGGAGCTGATACCACAAGATAAAATTGTTGCTTATAAAAAGAAAAAAAAGGCAATCAGCACTAATCATAATCAATGCTCCTTTGCAAAACAACAGACAAGAAAGGGAGCTGAACCTGGGGGAATAGATTTAAACTGCTTCATATATGTCTGACCTGATTAATATAACCATAACTGGTCTACTACCTTGTTTAATACAACAAAGTCTTGCCAGCTCACCAGCAGCAAACCCCCAGACCAATCACATGAACTAATCTTCTAGTTGCATCAGGGAGGGGAAAAATAACCCAACCAAATCATGTTTGTCTTGTACTTCCACAAAGCATTTTCCTTCTGAATTACGCTGCAAGAGCAGACAGTGGCTTCTTATTTACAGTATTTCAGTTAAAAATAATGCCCTGTGACCCTCACTGAGCTCTCTGGAAACCAAAACATTTAGCTACTTCGCACTAGAAGGTGAGCTGGGGCCTTTGTGTTCTTGATTTCCCTTTCGTTTCCCCGTGCACGCTCGGGACTTTATCTCACGCCGTCCTTGCACTCTGAGTGACGTACGGCGACAGCTGTCCTTTCCAGGAGCACGAGCAACACATCCAGACAGGAGTCATTACATGCAAACAACCTGTGCAGAACACACGTGTTGCCCTCCGTGGAGCTTGGGATGCTCCTGAAGTTTTTTTCACATGTTTAATGCACGTGAGGATTTTTCCAATGAAAGGTGCTGAAATGGTGGTGACTGAAGTCCTGTATTGATCTCCCCAATGGGCAACAGCAATGCACTGGGCCCCGGCCCTGACCCACATGCCCAGCTGCAGGGGTGGCTGCTCTCTTGAGCTCTGGGCCCCCCATTGAGAAAGTCAGCACAGAGGGCAGCTAATGTCACTGGTCTGATGACCAAGCAGAGGATGTTTATTTACTGGCTATGTGCACTTACTTCCATCAGGAGCTGGTCACGGTTAGCATTGCTAAACACCTCTAATGTGTAGCATTACATACTACACATATAGCTTGTAACCTGGCATTACAACCTACAAAGGAAACCTGCAAAGCGGGGGTTCTTTTTGTAGAAGGGCAGTGATAGTGCCTGCCTTGGGCAGTTCATGCAGCAGCATCTTTCCTGCTCCGGGGATGCCAGAGAGAGCAATACCAAGCTACACGTACAATGATGCAACTAGTCCACAGAAAACCGTACATCCGTAAGGGTTAAAGCAGTTAGAAGCTGGCTCAAAGGTTTGGTGATGAGATACAAAGTCTTTATGCCTCTAGATAAATTCTGCTAATTATGTAGATTTTATTTTATGATAATATGGGCAAAGTCATGCTAGCTCGGGTAGCTTCCGAGTGAAAAGACCTCAGTTCTCCTCAGAAGGGCTTCGGACAGTGAAAGTCCAAAAGCAGTTGCCTTCAGACAAGCTCTGGCTTGCAATCTCAGCTCCAGGGCCAAGGCTTGGCAATCCTGGGACAAAGTCTTGCTTTCAAAGACAGCTCTTCCTTGTTAAGAGGCAAACCATGTTTCTGCTCCCCTCTCAACAGCACAGTGGTAAAAAGGTGTTTTACAGGGAGTCTTGAAGGAAAAAAAAAAAAGGTAATCCCTGTTTTTATGGTTTGCAATCAAAACAAAAAGCCAGAAAAATGAGAGGGAAAAGGAAAACATGAGAGAGGGAAATATTCTAAAGCAACTGGAGCACACTGATTGCAGTCTTTCGGGACACTCTGCCGAGGCTGTCCTGGGGACTGACAGATAATCCCAGGGCTGCAATTCCAAAAACTTTTGCCAGCAGCATCTTTTGGTCCCAGTAACATAATCAAACACCTCAAAAGAGGCTCCCAGAGACACTTGGATTCCCCTGTGACTAATTATAGAATTTAAAGCGAGTGTTTCCCCCTCTCAAGAAAAGAAAAAGAGCCATCATTGTATGGCTCCACACCCCTTTGCTTTCTAATGCAGCCCGCACAGGGAATCTCATCCCTCCGCTACAAAGTGCGTATTGTTCCATGTCAGCAGATAAATAATTCACCATCTGAAAACTTGGAAGCTTTTCTCTTAGTTCAGGATTATTGTTCCACTTGATGCATGAAGTTGGCAACTTTACTTTCTTCTTCCGCAGAGAATTAGATCACTCAAAGACTTGAGTAACTTCCAAGCTAAAACTCTCTTTTATGTGTGTGCGCACACGCGCGTTTCTACGGAAGGAGTTCGGTGGAGGGCGGATTTCATTTGTCTTTTACTATCATTCATCCTTAGCTATATGCTTTTTTTACAAAGCAAAACGCCTGTGATGTTGCAACTGTTGCCTCTTGGATTTCTTCCAGCCATCTTTAATATCTGTGGGTCTGTATTAGCCAAAAGTTTCAAGAGAGGAGAGAGCTGTGTTGCCGGTTGAGGGTTTGTTTTCATTTTGCATTAAAAAAAAGTACTGGAGTGAATTTGTGTGAACACATCTGACCATCTCTGTGCTCGTGGCTCCGTGCTCTAGCCTCTCCTCTGCTAGTCTGCCTCAGCAACCACAGAAACACACACTCTCTGGTAGGCAGGAGCTAGTCTTGTACCCCAGTTTTCAAACCCAGAGGAAGTCCAGATCTTTACCCAGTAGCTCCATTCCTAGTTTTCATTGGTGCCAAAAAAGACCAGAACGGATCTCCATTAGGAGAGCAAATTCCTAATGTAATTATGTTTCCATTCTTTGCAGTAATTAAACTTCTTTTGGAGAAGAAAGCTCTTCATTGACTTCAGCAGGCTGTAGATGAGAAAGAGGCACGAGACTTTCGACAAAATGTTGTTTTGACAGAAAATGCAGACTCACGGAAATTGAAACAGTTCCTGGGAACTGCGTTCACAGTGACAGCTCAGTGAAAACACTCTTATCTCAGGTCCACGGTGTACTTTCCAGAGTAGGAAGAGAAAACATGAAGTAGCAAAGTACTGTTGGCCAGACCATGTGCCCTGATACAGGAGATTCAGAGTCAGGTTCACAGTGTTGATTTAAATATCTCAGCTTTAGCAAAAGAATCAAAATTACTGGGGCTTTAAAGTTTCAATGGGCTGCTTCTGCCTTCCAGTTTGAGAGCTGTCAGGCTCCAGCATAGAGCGGGGCTATTTTTGAAGTTTTCAAGTGTTTTTCAGGATAGGAAGTATTTCCTGCCAGCTGTACTTTAATTAGGGTCATAAAGCCTTACATCTAAAAACAGTTGTGAAATATGACTCAAAAAGGTGCCCTCAGGGCTGCTCACTAAAGACAACAGCAGCTTTGCTACCAACTTTTATGGCATTCATCTACAGCCCTACATCTCATTAAAACACTTACACCTCTCAACAGAGACAGGGAGCATTCTACCTAGAAAAATGCATGTAGCTCTCACACTCTCGTTCCAGACCTCTGCTTGTATCAGAGAAAATTTTGTCCTTGAAAATTAGAGGGAGAGAACACTCAAACAACAGTGCTAAGTTTGACATTCAGAGAAGTAAACAGAACTGAGGTGGTTTCTACTGCTGCAAAGTCAACTGACCAAAACCTCATCTGACATGAAATGGTACACCTGCAGTGAACTCAGCCAGGCAATATTGGTCTGTGCCAGCTAAGAACTCACCCCAGAAGAGTTTGTGAAGTAGGATCAGCATTAAGGGGACGTTTTGAATGCTTTAAATCTGAGAGAGGTTCAGGAAGAAAGGACCTTCTAGCCAGAAGCTGTAGTTCAAAGGGACAGGAAAGCAGCAGCTGTGATCTGGCACGGTGCTGTGCAGAAGCACATGCTGGAAGTGGGGGAGGCACAGATGGGCCCTGTCCTTCCAAAAGTCAGCTTATATCACACCTCAGATGCTCCACAGTGAATTGAGGGCACACGTGTTCGTGAGCCAGAATTACGTCGTGTACCGCGATAACGCGGCCAGAAAAGCAAACGAGCCTGTTTGCTTTCTTAAAACAACATCAGTGAATGGCTTCGCACATGTCCGGGGCAGGCACAACGTTTAGGGCTTGTTGGGGGCTTTTTTATTATTTTTTAACAGTGCACAAGAGCCAATGGATTGAGGTAGGGTTGTGCAAGGATTGCACTAAACCCCATGGTACATTTCCAAGCCTTGTTTGTCTAAACAATTGACTCTGAGCACAGACACTTATCAAGAGAAGCCTAAGCAAATTTCAGAACAAGATTTAAGATTTTTTTGCTGACTTGAACATCAAGGTCTTCCAGGGCTGCAGTTGCTGTAGCAACAGAAAGGAGCTCATTAAATTATCAACCTGAAGGCCAAAGCTATCAGAGTTGAAATGACCAGAAGTTAATATTTAACCTAAACCCTCTTATTTGTTTAAAAACATGCAGCTCACATTGTATCAGCAGTTGTTGCCCCCTGGACCTGCTTCAGAAATAGCTGTAGGAATGCAAGACCGCTGGAATTTTCACGCACATACTCTGTAGCGCCCAGTCCCTCTGACAGCTGCCTCCTACCTCAAATCATGAGACAACTTTGCTAGAGAACTATTTCTTCCAATCTTCTGTGTCTAACGATCACTTAACATGTGTTTGTCTAAGCCTGCAGCTTTCAATGCTTTCCACAATCTAAAGACACTACATGTCGTTTTGGCTTAAAAGCCAAGAAGAATGGATGTGATCCATTCTTAGCCTCGTTAGGTCTTGTCTTTCAGACAACTGTTCCAGGGGTGAGGAGTTACAATTTGCCTTGGGCCAGTGGCAGAATTATATGACCCATACCCTACTATTGCTTAAACTTGTCTAGCCTCCCTCACTGCTGGGTCTGGCAGGACACTCTTTCCACAGTTTTCAATATTAACTGCTACTTCTCACCAACAAAATGGTGTCTGTGGACACCCAGCAGGGACCTATTAACTGGGGGCTACTTTATGCCCACCAGTAGAACAAGGACACGCTAAGGAAGAACCTCCCTTGGTCAGCTTCTACTTTAACACCACAAAGTAACACTTCTTCAGTACATGGATGCCAAAGGACTTTGGTAGATCGCTGCTTTCACTACTTCCCCGTGGGACCACCCTAGGCTCCATGTGTCTCTGACAACACCCATCCCGGCTGAACACAGCTTCTAACGAAAAGAAGGGCTCTGTCTGAACTACCAGGGATGTAGAAGAAGAAGTGCCAATCCACTGCCATTTATGACCCAATAAACATCAGTTTGTGATTCTGATTAAACAGATGCTGGGGAGAGCATGCAGGTCATGCAGCCAAATGCAGTGACACACACATCACTGATTAGTAGCACTTTCTAGTACTTCTGACCCTTCTTCACCTAGATATCAAACCCAGAGTTAAGACCACACCAGTAATTAAAACATTTGGGTTTTCATGTTAATGATCAGCAAAATGACCATGTAAAATAAAGCTATGAAGCACAAGTATCTTACACAACAGCTCCATGAAGACCATCCATATTGCCACCGCTGATGGAATGGAGACACCCAAAGCTTTATGATTTTGTTAGAGGAGCCAGGCCTAGGTGCAACTCCCTAGCATGGCCTCAGATCATTTTTAGTGTGAACTGGACATCTCCTTTGCACCGTACACATGGAGGCAGTTCGATGGGAGGCTCGATGCAAGACTATTTGTTTCATTATAAACAGGATTTGTCCTTAACTGAACTTCTAGGTTCCTTGCAGGTCTAGAAAACAGCATAGAAAGACCTGAGACACCCACCCACAGAGTCCCAGATTTGGCCACACATTTTAACATGTCCCAGTTAGACAGTACCGTGCTTGCTGGCAGTTTTGTGTGTTATCCTTTTGCCCCTTTTTTGACCCTGCAAAGAAGCAGAAATAGTGGTGTCTCTGGGAAGACCTATATACTACAGCTTGCAAACAGCAGTGAGAAGGCAAGAAAAGAAGCCATCACAAAGGATGCATCCACTTGAGTATTTCAGCAACCCTCAGCACGTGAGTGACACTTCTCATTGAGACACCTTGATCTTCTCTTCCAAGAGGCCCTGTGCCGGGTCTTGGCTTCCACCTGTATCTCTTTGGTCCTTTACCCCCATATTTTATCTCTGCCAGTAGAAGACCATTAATTCAACCAGGAAAGATTTGTCTTGGAGCACCTCTGTACTGATGCTGTACAAGGACTGCTCTGCACATCAGCAGAGATATTCCAGCAAGATTAAGGACTAGACCATATTCTCCCAAGTCACTAGGGATAGGACAAGAAGTAAATGACCTCAAATTGTGCCAAAGTAGGTTTAAGATTGAATGCCAGGAAAAATTTTGTCACTGAAAAAGTGGTCAGGTATTAGAACAGGCTGCCCAGGATGGTGGTGGAGTTACCACCCCTGGAACTGTTAAAAAAGCAAGTAGATCTGCTGCTTCAAAACATGACTTAGTGGGCATGGTAGGATTGGTTGCACTTGATGATCTTGGAGGCCTCTTCCAACCTTACTGATTCTGTGTGCTGAGCCTTACCAGAAAACAACCATCCGAGTAGTAAACTCCAGGAAAAAAAATTATTAAAAACCAGCAAAAAAACTTTTATAAAAAAGTAGCAAAACTCAGCTTTGTTGTTGTGCTGTCTCCTGGCTGATTTCTGAAGCCAAACTCCTAGGAGGAAATGCACTTGGACTTCACATGCACACAGTCAGCATGAAGAGATGCTGGGAAGGATGCCTGCATGTCCCTTCTCTCAAATATGCCCCCATATGATCCAACTGCAGCTGTCAGAGTCATCTCTCCCTGCACTTGGTAACCCGAGGCTCTGCAAGCGAACGGTAGCTGCTTGCCTTGCCTGCCTTCCTAAGGCAACACTTGCTCAACAAACACAAATATGTTTACTGTGGAAACTTTGTGCTTGCCTTAGTGCCCTCACTCTTTGCCAGGTGTTTTTCTTTTTATACCCACAGGAGACACAGAGCCATGTTCTAATATAGAAATATAGGTTCATGGGCATGTGTTTATTAATAAACAGGTGGACAAATATATTTGCTTACTGTCTCATTTGAGTGATTTATTTGGTTATTTTTAGACCTGTTAGACATGCAGACTTAAAGCAGCAGCATCACGGACTGGCTATTGTAATGCAGTGAAGCTACACTCGGACTTTTTTTCCAAGAAGGAAAAAAACCACATATGTGGGCATCCCAGCACTAGTCAGCCCTAGTTTTTTCTCACCAGTTTTAAGCCAGTCTCAATGTTGTCTTCCATTACGCTGCTTGAAGGATGTCAGCAAGATGTTCAGTGGCCAGGTAGACCAGGACCCTCTCAAAGGACTGCATTGCAAAATCTGGTCAAGCATCCTGATAGCAGAAAACATGCTGTTCTAAGTAATGCTAGCTGTGGGAATATAATACACACACACCCCAAAAAAATCATGTTTTTTCCTTCTGTTATGAAAAGGAGCCTGACATACTGCTTTCATAGCCCTGGGAGTCTTCGGGGGAGACTAGAAACAGGCTGTTTAGCCCCATGAATGTCCAGAGGGGAATGAGACTGATACCAATATAAGAGAAAGGGCTACAGCCTCTGGTATCTCCTCTTCTTCCCCCACAGGATACCCAAGATTTTGGGCGTGCAAATGTGATCCCACTCAGATCAGGCTGCTTAGGGATCCTCCCAAACAAGTCACCATTAATGCAATTTGTAAATGAAAAAGATAAAAAGCAGAACCTCCTTTGCTCAGGAGACTGCTTTCTCTTTCTGAAGATGCAGATCCATGAGGACATACCTCAGGGAGGGGGCCTGACACAGCACAGTCAGACAAGGGGCTGCTCATGAGATGGACCGCCAAGCAAGAGCTCCTAAACTCTTATGGGTCACTCAGGGTGCCCTAAAATGTTTTGCTCCAACCAGATCATTGTTGGTTCCTGAAAACTGCGCAGGGCCTCCCTGAGGTGGCTGCTCCGGGTTTCATACCTCTCTCGGGATGCAGTCAGAGCTGAACAGGCACTTTCATTGTTCCTAGCATCCTCCTGCTACCCTGTTGCAATAAGCAGGGATGATTGTCAACTTCGGCCAAATAAGCAAGCATAAATGCCAGTAAGAGAAAACATTGCATACATCCCTCATCTGGAAATTATTTTTGTTTGTATTTATGTTCCCACATGTTGTCAGGGTGATGTCTGGGCTCAAGCCCACATGTGGAAAAATCTGGACTGTGCCCTGTACTAGGAAAGTCTCTAACTCAGAGGCTGAAGTGCGTTTACTCCTCCTTGTCTCCCAAAAACAGCCCGTGTGCTTGCCTTTACGGTTCTGAGCACAGACTCTCTTATCCAGAGAAAAGTATAGAATAGACAAGAGGTTTATTTTTACACGCTGGAGCAGGAAGGAGCCCTCTTTTCTGTGCCAGGAGAAGAAAAAGAACAGCATGTCCAGAAAGGAGCATGATCATCTGCGTCACACTTTATGGTACAGCCCAGGCTCAGCTACCTGAGTTGAACCAGGAAACTGCCCTACATCCTCTGAGAAAGGCCAAACGCAGCTCAGACACCTCTGTTAGGGAACACCTCTGCTTCCTCCCAGCCAAGAACAGTTCTTCACCACTTAAACTTTAATGCCAGCAAACTGCCTTCAGACTCAGCCTCTTTTATGGCTGAATTGGCCCTCTCACCTAAAAGCAAAGCAAACGAACAAACAAAAGCCCCAAAAAGCAAATCCAAAACATTCCCTAGTACAGTACCTGCTGAAGGTTCATTCCTCAAAGGACCTCACCCACTAGCTGCTCCTTGCTGTAATCTTCCTTCTTGATCATTCTCTGGAACATCTGCCCTGAAACCACCTTTACTAGCAGCCTTCAGCAGCAGCAGCCCACCCAGTCATCTGAGTTCCTCCCTTATGACCACAGCTGAGACCTCTGGTTAGCCCCAGGCCCAGGTGAGACTCCCTTAACCCGGCTGTTTGAGTACACATGAGAGTGGAGCCATGGCTCTGACAAATTCGGCGAGGCTCAGCCTTCACTGACATAGCTGAGACTTTCACCTGGGCGAGGGCCCCTGTTTGTTTTGGTCACTGCTCCAAGAACATAAAGAGCAGAAGCAGCACATAGATTTGGAGCCCATCACCCTTGGTCACAGATGAAAGTGCACAGGATGTCAAAATGTGCAGGTTGTGTTTCTACCTCTGTTCATGTGCCCATCAAAAAACACGGGCTGCTAATACCTCTGCACTGCCTCAGCAGCTGACCAGAGGAAGCAAAGCAAGGTGAAGAGTGACTGAGCTTAGGAAAGTGGTGATAGGTAATTAGGTGATAGATGATTAGTAATTAGATAATAGGCTGCACTTGATGATCTTAGAGGCCTTTTCTGACTTCAATAATTCTATGATTCTGTGACTGAGAATGTGACCTTGAAGACCTAAACTTTTCTTTGCTAGGGCTTCTCTCTTTGCCTCCATGATGGTTGCTATCACATGGCAAAACTAATCAGAAAGATCATTCTGTTGCTGCTGCCTCCACTTGTAGGCCCTGGGGATTTTAGCTGAGTCTTCTCTGTGTTACACTTCCTCTGGAGCGTACAAGTGGGCTTGAGATGATCTGCAAGGGTGAAGTGTGTGTGCTAATGCCAGGCATGGGGAACAGCAAGTGGCTTTTATAACACAGTGGCATTAGAGCTTGCACCCTGAGGTGGGTGTCTTCCAAAGACAAGCTGAACATTGTCCCGTGTAAACATGTATGAACATGAGAGAAGACTGTTCTAGTGAGCCATCCATGCTTTGGTCACAGAAATCCGATTTCTGAGTTTGTCGGAAAGTGAAGGCAAAGTAAACTTCAGAGAGAGTTGCTGAAGTTTGAGAAAAAGCCCAAACAAACCACTGAGATTCTTGAAACTGGCATTTTGACCAAAAAAAGCATCACAAAAAATGGAAAAAAGCCCCAAAATTAATTTGAAAAAAAATTGACTAGTGGAAGAGCTTGGTCTAGAAGGAGAGGTGCTGGCACAAGATACAAGCAAATTGCAGAGAGCCCTCCACTGCCTTCGCGCCACGTTGTCCCACTGCTTCCCCATTAACATAAACGGAGATGAGAGATCTTCAAGGAGAAGTTAAGAGATTATTGGGGTCTTCGCTCTGTCTGCACAGCCACGTGAGCACAGCAAGTCACCAAACAGCATGTCACTGAAATAACCTCCCAGCTGGCTGCAAAGTTTTCACAGAATCATCAGAGTTGGGAGGGACATCAAGCAATCATCAAGTCCAACCCCACCCCCCCACCAAAGCAGGACTGCCCAGAGCACATTGCACAGGGCTGCACCCAGGCAGGGTTTGAATATCTCCAGAGAAGGAGACTCCACAACCTCTCTGGGCAGTCCATTCCAGTTTTGCACCAGAAACTTTGTCTTTAACAGTACCTCATCAATAGAGTCTTGCTGGTCAAATCACAACATGTTCAGTTCACAAAAGGAGCCTCCATGGAAAAAACAGGAGGAAGAAGGAGCATCACTTCCAAATACCTAACACTGGCCAGTCCGGGCATCGCAAGGGATGCAGTGGGGCCAGCCCACAGCATGGGAGCAACCCAGCATGTCTGGGAACTGAACCAGCATCCCCAGTGACTACCTATCACTGCAATAGCAATTCTGCAATCTCTCTTCCTTCCTCATCACTTTTGGTAAAGTCTTCCCTTTTTTTCCTAATGGAAAGGAATTCATTCATTTTCTGGGCAGCCCCAAATATGCTTTGTTTGTCCTATGCATCTTCTTAGACTGCCAGCTGACTCAGGCCATCTCTAGCTCTGCAGATATACTGCACTGATGACACAGGGACTCTATCTGTGAGGTTTCTCTGTGGGTTACGTACACCTACTCACTGTAAGGTAGGTAGGTAGAAGCCTCTTTCTCAACAGCATATCACTCTAGTCAGCGACTAGTTATTTGTTAATCCAGTAAACTGCCTTGAAAGTAATAATTAGAACTTCTCACAACAAAGAGCAGAGTTTATTCAATCCCACAGAAATTACCTAGTTGTAGAAGCTGAATAAAAGATGAGAACAAACAGCAGAGATTACGTGGGGCTAGATCTTCTTTACTAACTTTCAAAACAGGCACTCTTGCGTAATCTAAACCATTTGTGTTACCAGGTAACAGCTAGCGAGTGCATCAGCAGCTGATCATTTTCTTTAAAACAAATGTTTTTAAGAAGATTAAGCAGAAAACATCAAAGTTAAAGAGGGAAAGGTTGTAGGGAGATGTACAGGAAGATACTGCAAGGTTTGAGACGGATTTTAGTGCAAGGAAATGGCTGGGAGTGCTCATCAGCCCCCTTTTGATGGCACCATAAGGACAAAATCTTAAAGGACATGGAAGTGCTTTATGGGGTGGTGAAGTCAGTAAAAAAAAAAAATAAAGCTGAACTTCTTGCTATTTACTGTGGGAGCCAACATGGTCCCCACAGAAGATGAACAGGAATCCATCTGCAGAGAGAGCCACTGTCAGGAGTAAAAAAGTCACAAGCAGATATTGCCAAGTTGTTCACCTACCGAACCCCAGGTCCTGCTAAAAGAGTGAGGATCACAACCAGACCGACATCACTCATGCTTCATCAGCACCATAAGTACACTTGTCATTCCTTGTGCTTGACCTCTTGATGGTGTGAAGCCTATTAAACAGGTATAGAAACATCTCCACTTGCCTAACAGGGTGCTTCTATTAATTGCACCTATAGATCAGTGTGTGTACGTCTCAAAATCACATCAGGTGATGGAGCTGCGCTTAACTCTGGGTCTGAGAAGGAACTGGCACATTTGGATTTGCTCTACAACTCTGCCACAAGCTTCTCAAATAATATAGATCCTTTTTTCTGCCTTGGCACAATGAGGTGACAATTTCTCTTCAGGGGGCTTGAAAGGCTTCATTCCACACTGGGAAGCACACTCTGCTTCTCAGCTCAAAGATGCTAGACAAGCGCCAAATATTATTACAATTCATTGAGCACAGCTGATTTGTTTTGCTGAGTTTAACATGAGGATGCAGGAGCAAAGCAGGGAAGGTGGCTCCAGCTCTCTCTGGATTCATGGTCCTGCACCTGATCTGTCGCACGGTATCAGGTAACAGGCATGAAGTCATCAGGACCAATTTTAATTTGCTAATCATTCCTTTTAGGCAGGCGTGGCACAAACTGATGGCACGAAACTTTCGTGGCTGTCACTGATCTCATGCACAAGCCTGGGTTATCTGCAAGGCAGTGCCAGCGGTACCAACTGAGGCAACTAGGCTGTGCTTGAGAAGGGCTGTTGCGAGCTTTGGTGCCAAAGAAAACCCACACTATCGTGAAAGGAAATGTGTTACTCATATGTGTTTATTTACCAGTTGTTAGAATACCCTGTGAGGAGACTAAAGGTCCCAGGTGGCAGGTAAATGAACACCCTCCAGTTGTGCCATTAATTCCTAGGGAGCAAGTTTACCCGCAAACTTGTCAGCTGTAACTAACTTGATTTTTCTGAGAGGACAAATTGGCCATCACCCCAGGCTCTCCTCCTTTCAGCCAAAGCTGACCTTCCCCAGAAGCATCTGCCACTTCCAGAAAGGACAAGCCTACACTAGAGGAGTCTCATTAACTGCAAGGGGTTCCCCATGTCAGCCCTGCCCGAGGACACTGTCATTCACATCTCAGCTCCATGGTGCCACAGTGTCCTAGTCAGACCTGAGAACCAGCACGGTGAAGCTGAGGTCCAGCACAGGCACTGGTCCATGGGTTCGCTTGCTGTGGCACTGCTGCCGTCAGCACAGCTCGAGTGTTTTTCCAGCCGCTCTGGCTGCAGGATGGCCATTCTGACATGACAAAATTTCCAAGCCCTTTGCCCTCCCTGATGCATTATCTGCCACCAGGGACACCCGGCCTGAATGAATCCAGCTCCTGCCAACTCTCTAAGGTCCAGGACAGCTTGTCCATGGAAAAACAACATACACCAGAGAAACAAAAACTGAGAGACTACCTGGCTGCTCTTTACAGACTTCTCAGAAAAAGTCAGCAGTCAGCTGCCAAACTCATGCGTTCACGTCACTCGTTCACTTATGGAAGGCAAGTTTACTAAATGCCTGGACACTTTTCAGCCCAATAGCCCAATCCTTATATTTGCAGTCATAATGTTGGAATAACTAGCAAGGCTTAAGCTGGTGCCTGCTGGACCCAACAGAAGAGGCAAATGCCAGAGGCTTTTTTAGATACAAAACAGTAATTCTTTGTACCTTGTTTTCTGTGTCTTGCTGGACACCACCCTCAGTCACTCATAAAACAATTCCTGGATAGATGTTTCCACTAAAGATCTCAGAGTCTCTCGTAATTGTTGAGATTCCCGGTGTCTGGGTCATGTGGATAAACAGTATTTCTGATTTCGGAAGTGCTAAGATTCACTCGAGGCCACTCCAAGTATCAGCTAGAGAGGGGATGAAAAGGCAGTACCCTTAATATGAGGAAGGGGACCTGAGGGCCTGACAGTGAGCAGTCCCTACCCTTTCTCTTTGGACCACCAACTGTCCAAGTCCCAGCCTGTCATTAACTAAACCCCTGCTGAAAGGCTGCTGTTGCCTCAGAACACTGCGGACCAGCTGCTCTGATGCCAGCTGCTAGTTCCGACCATTCTCCTCCTGTTCAGCAAGTAGGGTCCTTTCTGCAAGAAGAGCCCATCACACTGTGTGTGCCGGCAAAGGCAGAACAGGGCCTGTTACACCATAACTTGGTTCACCTTCTGCTTTTCTTCCTTCGTTCCCTTCCAGAAAACTGCAGGCCACATTCACTTCAATTTTCTCTCGATTTCAGGTTGGTTACGAATCCCGCGTGCACAGGCGTGCACCAGTGCAAGAGAGAGAAGCCCTGGCTTTCCCGACAGTTACTTGTCATTCTTGTATTTCACTCCCATTTTACTCAACACCTCAGCTTGCTGTGCTGGGCAGAGATGCAAACACTGTCCTCTGCTCATGGACAGTCTCATCAGCTGTTGCTCTAAACCTCAAGGTGCTTGAAAAGTGAGCTGGGGCTCAGTGAAATGCTGGCCCAGGCACACACACTCCACAGAGCAGGGTGGGTGAGCTGACGTAGGGTCTCCACAACAGACTTACAATCACGGAATTGTTTAGGTTGGAAAAGACCTTTAAGATCATTGAGTCCAATCATCAGCCTAGCACAGCCAGAACTTCTCCAAGAGCTGAGAGGTTCACCCAGGCTTAGTTCAAGTACTTACATGGGCTTTGAGTCAGCCTAAGCACAAAACCATGAGAAAAGTGATACTTGGGTAGGGAACATGTCAATAGATGAAGGATGTGTTCCAGCTCCAGCTGCAGAAAAACCTGCCCTGAGCTGGCACTGCAGATCTAAGCTCAAACCCGTAAGACAGTGAGCACTGAGGAGTTACAGCCTCACAATATAAAACCGTTTGACCAGAACAGTCCCATCCCTTTAGCTGTATGCAAACACACACTAGATGTTAAGCTCAAAAGAGTCTTCACAATAGCTATTTCTCATGCACCACACTTCTTCAAACAACACACCCACACAAAAACAGGAACCAAACTAAAACCTGTGGGATAAGAAATTAAAAGTCACAACCATAGATGTCCCAGAAGAAACAACTGGGGGAAGCCAAGAACCCACCAGTGTTGGCAGTCCCTGCCTCAGCTGAGAACATTTTTCTCTGGCTAAGCCACAGCAGTCACTGTCCTTGGCTTGCACTGGAGTCAGTGTGAGTTTAGCACAAGTCATTCTTTAAAAGCAACGTCTCTGAATACCAAGCAAGCAAAGCATGGCAGTCGCTGAGCTGAATGAATAAGGGGTTTCATAGGTGCTGTCAGAAGGAGAGAAGGAAAATCCCAGCTGGCTCCAAACAGCTTTCTCTGTGTTTTGGCAGGTCTTTGGTATTTCTCCCACATGGGGAGCACAGGTCTGAGCTGAGAGCCTGTGGTACAGCACAGCCAGGCTTACATAACCCAAGGGGCCCAAGGTAATCATTAATGCTGGCTTAGTACCACTGGCTTTGTGCTGGAGTCACCTGGTTGCTTGGATTAGATGTATAGTGGCTATTTAGACATGGAGAAGGCTCCCGCACAAGGATTTAAGTGGAAACAGGCCCCTGGGGAAGGGAGAGAGCAGGGGGCTGTTGCAAAAATTACGCTGTCTAAACCCAAGCTCTCCTCCGGGGAGCCAGAATTGCCACCTTTCATCACACCACTCTGCTCGGCGGGCTGGTTTGCTTTCCATAACAGCGCAGCTCCCTGAGCTCCTCCACAAACTGCTAGTGGAAAAATCCCCCACATAACACAGGGGAGCAGGACCCTTCTCAAGGAATTTTACCTTGGTGACTCTCAAGTGCTACACACCTGCGAGCAAGCTCTGATTCTTCTCCCCTTGACATCCTTTCCAAAGCTAGACATGATCAATGCACTCTGACTTTAGCTCATGCCCCATTTTTGCTTATTTTATGTCTCACTTATACATCCTGTTTCTCTTTACCCTCTACAAGCTGATGTTATTGACGTGCGGCCTGTGCCACTATCTGGGGCAAAGGAGATGTGGGACTTCTTGGCTACTTCCTCTCTGCATTGCTCTGAGGTCTCAGACACATCATTCTACTGCTCTGTGTTTAGCCATGGGTCACACAAGTCAGGTCACCTTACACAAACATCACTTTATTCTTTATGCTTAGTCCTTATTCTTTATGCTTAGTCCTTATCTTGAGTACAACCTTCAAACTGGCAGCTCCCCGTCCTTCACAACACTATTCCTTCACCACTAGCTCTAATAAGCAGCCATAAATCACCAGCAAAACCTTTCTGGAACCAGATCGTGACCATTACGGGAAGGCTCTAACCCTGCACACCCGTCCATTCACACCTTGGAAACCCAAAGAGTGATGCTGTAAGTCATCGGGACTCAGGCCTACACATAGTGGTGCCCTGCTGTGCTTTGCTGTGTGGAGCGTTACTGCAGGGATGTCATAATCTTACCTAAAGTCGTGGCATCAAAGCACTTAAATATATGCTTGTCTTCAGCTGGATAAAGAGTCATCAGGCTTTGGGCCAGGCCACATCTTTTCCCACAAATCAGCAAGGCCCTGGCAAGCCACTAATTCCACAAAAAACAAAGATCAAATTTCTTTTGAAAGTTTCTTGGGTTTTGAGACAAACCTCTGAAAACATCACTAATTTTCATGCAGAACTCACTTTCCTTTCACAGCAAACGTGATACTGCTCCATGGAGCAGTTTTGACCTAAGTTTCCTTACAGCTATTAACCAGAAAAACTCCACAATCCACACTCACACACTGCACTTAGAACAGAAAGGGAAAAAGGAAGAAAGCAAAAAAAAGAAAAGAAAGAAGGAAAGATTAAGTGTTTCATGGAAAATATTCCAGGCTAAAACACAGCTTAGATCTTAGATTCTGTCCTGCTGTGCTCCAGCAGCAGGGATTTTACATTAGTCCATTCCAGCCTCTTGCAGAAGAGCAACTTCTGCCCCAGGTGTCTTGCAGGATGCATTGCCCAACACTACAGCAATATCAGAACTCCAGATGAGGTGGGGAGAACACCGAGATGCTGGTTAAAACAAAGCAGCTGGTTTAATGCATGATGTCGATAGGGTGAGAACAGAAGGGAATCAGAGGTCCTCTTGGTGCAGGCTTGCTAGTGACTAACCCTTAAATCAGCTGTCCTTAAGACTCTGGTCTTCAGGCTACAACTCAGGAGCTCAGGAGGTAACAATAACACAGAACAGAACTTATGCCTTGGTTTTCTTACCAGACTCATAGGGGTGTTCTGGAAAAAACAGTCAGGGGTCTGGAGAGGCTTGGTTCATCAGCTGGCAGGTTTTGGTGTTTGTTCTTCGGGGAGGGATTTTAAACCCTAAGTGCCCATCAGTCTCGGAGTGATTCTTGCTGGGAGAAGATCTGGACCCACTGCACCATTGCTCCCATGGAGCTGCAGAAGTGATTTTTAACACCAGTAATGTTGCTGGTTTCTTCTTCCAGTGGAGACCAAGCAACCAAGACCAAGCAAGAGATGTCCCAGCTTGCACATCACGAGAGCATATGTTCCAATTGGAAGCAATGGCTGTTGCAGAACAGGGTGTCTTCTCCTCAGGCCTGAGGCATGCTTTGTAACACAGATCCTCCACATCGCTCTTTCAGATGTGGGATTTACAGAAGAGCCAACTGAAGTACCTTGGCACCAAGACCTCCGCCATGCCGAGCCTCTCTTTCCCAATCTAATCCTGCGACTATTGGTCTTACTGCTTGCTCCTTCCATCCAAGGATCACACAAACATAAATTAAGCCCTGCAGTATCACTACCATTCATTATGATCCCAATTTTATAGGAAAGAACTGGGACACACAGCAACTGAATCCTTTGTCCTGCATCACACAGTGAGTCACCATCACAGCCATCAAGCAGGCTGCAAATCCCTGCCCCCTTCATACTGACCACTAGAGCTCAGATTTCCTCAAAACCTGCTTGCTCTAATTTATGAGCCACAGTTTTACTGTAGCTGAAGACCTGTTCCACAGTAGTCAAAATCCACAGAAGGTATTCGAGTCCCAGCAAAGTTGTCAGGCAAGGTGAGAGGACTTCAGAGAAGGGAGAGCAGAAACTTCTTGCACCTCCCAAGAACTTTGAGATGAAATAAAACTTCTGAAGACAGCTTCATAACTGTTCCATCATCATCTCCTCGTTACCCAGCACCTGAAAAGTTACATCCAGGCGAATCAAAGTTTCAAGCACTTGTCCTGATTACAGAGCTGGCTACAAAGAAAATTGATGAATAATGATTTCAAGAAGGAATTTACAATTTCCATGTTCATTTTATTGTCAAAGTAAATATATCTTCATGAAGAACAAAAGAAAATATACAGAATTGTAACTTATGTACACGGGCTGTATAGGTATTTGTGTTTCCAATTTACACAAATTTTTGATACGTCATTAAAAGATATTTCATATAGATATGCATCTATGTACAGTTTTATTTACATACATTCATAGGATGTGATATAAACCAGTCAATAGATGATAGTTCATTTATATTAATTTCTAGAGGACAAAAGGAATGCATTTGCTTTAGCTAGACCTGCTGTTCTTGCACAGCAAGGGCCTCTGCTCTGACTAGCGCTACAATCGCAGTTTCCATCTCCCATTTGGCCAACAAAAAGACAAACAGATGCTGTCTGCGAATGGAAAGGAAATGCAACATCCATTACAAAATCATTCCTAATTACTGAATTCTATTTTCTTCTAAAGCTTCTTACAATCGCCAGAGTTCAAAAGGAAAAACAAAACAAAACCACAAACAAAATCACTTGCCTGCTACCATCTGATTATTTGTTTAAATTCCCTTCTTAGCCAGCTACCTCACAAATTTGTTTCTTTTGGCTACTGTTCTCACCCATTTGCCCATCCCAGCTGCATGGAGCTCTGACATGGCTGTCGGTAAGGAGGGGATTAGCGCTGAAGATCACCCTGGAACAGAAGATCCCAGGGTGCTGTCCCAGCAGGCAACAATCCCTCCCACCCTCCCCTGGGCACACGTACATCTGACAAGACCCTGCCGGCCAGTGAACAGACAGACTTAGCTTAGCTCCAGCCAGTGAGACATTGATTTGTGGGGGATGCTCAGGGTGCCCAGTGCTCACCAGGACCACCAGGCACCACTGGAGCTGGCACTCTGGTTTCTCCCCCAGGGTCATACAAGAGGACAGGAGCAGAGACAGCAACAGAGTTCAGCCATTCTCACAAATGGCTTCCTGCTGCTTTACGCACCCGACAGCAGCTCTTCTGCGAAAGACAGTGGATGCTGCGACCCAGAGTCAAAGGAAAGCAGCATTTCCTTTGATGCATGGCCATCCCTTCACACCCATGGCAGCCCATGGCAGACACATGCACACAGTGCACTCAGCCACACCAAAGGCTCCACTCCAAGCCATTTCATACAGCCTGAGCTTCCGATTTTGCTTGGGACATACCTTTGCTTAAATATATATATATATGTATGTATTAATATATATACATAAATATTTATATATAGCCCTAGCCAAGGAAAAGGTAAATGAGGGCTGAGGTCAGAGCAGCACAGAGGTGCATTTCAGCACTCACAATGCCTTGCCTTCCCCTGCCCCCAACTCTCACTGTTCCTCCTCCTGTGGCCAGACCCTACAAATCCTTGGCTCAGGCAACCCAAAAACAAAGGAGTTGTTTTCATTTTAAAAGGAATTTGCTGTTTCCAAACTGGACAAATAGAGCAGCTTAATAAAAACTCACAATGAATGGCCTGTACATGAGCAAAGCCCTTAGGAATGCCAGGGCTATAATTAACTAGCAGCAAGCAACTCTTACATTTTCCTGTGCAGCAGAAAACAGCTAAAAATAAAACATTGCAATTTCCAAAAGAAGCAGCAGTGAAGGAAGGAAAGATGGAAGAAAGGGAAAATAACATCCCTAAAAAAAAAATAGACAAGGAAGAAGCATCCCCCTCCCTCAACCCAAAAAGAACTTGATTCTCAAATCATCTGTAAAGGACATGGGACATTCAGACATGGTGGTATCAAGTAACAGCATCGACTGTTCTGTGGAAACAAATAAATTATCACTAGAAATATAGTGGGCAAAGTGCTGTCATCAGCTGTTGTGGGATGGCTGGGCAGGAGGGGAAGGCAGGGCCAATCAGTTCATGGAGCGGACGGAGCGGTTACTTCGTGGGAATCGATGCACCTTGACATGTTTGGACAAGTGGTCACTTCGAGCAAACTTCTTCTCACAGACAGGACACTGATAGGGTTTCACCCCCGAGTGGGAGCGCCTGTGCCGGGACAGCTCATCTGACCTGGAGAACCTGCAAGAGAAGAGAAGCGTTTTCAGACAAAGGTTTTCACACTGCAAAGCATGAGACACAGCGCTAATACGAGTCCACTCAGGCCACCGGGAGACTCTGCTTGTGGCAAAGCCCAAACACACAGACTGAACAGGACACAAACCTTGTCCTAAACCAGGTAACATAGATACAGCTTAACTAAACCAGCGCTTTTGATGCCTCTGCCTGCCCCCTTCAAAGCCTGTCCCACAACACCCCTCCTGCAAGTTCAGGCGTGAACCATTCTCAAGAAGAGCTACCAGCCAACATCCCACAGGTGAGGCCTGTTCCAAGCCTACACTGACATGAGCACAATGATCATCCAGTAATTGCACCTTGTTTGAGATGGACTCCAGATAACCTCCAGACAAAGCTAGGCAGAAGCTACATGACTTATTAGTCATGTAGACAACTAAAAAATTAGCTTTGTACAGTTCCTGCAGGCTACATCTCAGCCCCAGAGAGACTCCACACTGTAACAGCCCAAATCCATGTGGGCCTCAATGGCCATTAGCTTGGTGACTTCATGGGCAAATTGAAGTCAAGATTGCACTTTTAATTAGCAAGTAATCTCTCAGAGTCGTTTCCCTTTCAGATCTTTCCCACCTTGCATCTCCACAAAAAAATCCCCAAACAGCCACCACAAATCCCACAGGCTTTGCTGATTTCAGATCAGCAAATCCTTTGGTCTATAACAGCACGGCTGGCTCTCCTTCCAGCTTGGATCTGACTGGGAGCCACAGGGTTAATTAATAATGTCACGCTGAAGCAGCCCTGTCCAGATGGGTACAAAAAAATCTGCTGCCTGACAAAGGGCAATTAAGTATTTTGTTGCATTTTGTTGCCAGAGCAGTAACAAAGAGCAGCACAGAAAAGAGCTCCCAAGAAACGGTATCAGCTGTTTATTTACAATAAATAAATGAAGTCATGGGCACTAGCTGAATAAATGGGGGAAAGAACATGTAGAAAAATGTGCCCTTCTGGAGCAAAATACCACGTCACCAACAGAGTGAACACACTATTTTTATGAAAGAGGGAAAACAGGGCTGCTGGGCTCCCATGAATAAGTCCTTCATGCAAGTAAAATAAGTTTCTGCATAAGGGTTTTAATTAGCTCTGATCTCCCGGCACCAGTTAAGGAACAGAGCACAGACACTGGGAAAGCTGGGAATGGTTTTCTCAGTTCCCACAGCTCTTTCAGGCCAGTGATGCTTCATAGAAAATGTTCTGTGGACGGCACATGCAGATACTTGTGGGCAAGTTATGGCACAGCCACATCTGTCCCAGGGACATTCTAAGGGAGCTTCCTTCACCCATTCTTTTGATTTTCTGCCTTGTCTTTGCTTTGGTATCCTCATGGGAAAGTGTCAAATTCACCATTAAGAGCAATAGGCAGATGTCCTAACAGGGCCACCAACCTGTTCCTTGCTTGGGATGTGTCTTCTCTGTACAGGCTATCATGGAACAAGCAACTTTGTCCCTAGTACCTGACATTTGCTTTCTCTAGCAACCCTGCTATTTCCAGCAGTGGCTTCTCAAGAGCACACTCCAGACCTAGAAGCAGCAAGGCCAGGGATTTCTCTCAAATCTTAGCAGTGGGCTAGTCCCAACACCACATCCCTGGAGAGATGCTCTTGTAGAGCTATGTATGAGTGGGTCTAAGCATCTTTCTGGAGAGGGAAGGAGGTTGCCTGCACAGACTGCTTCAGCAGGACTCAGTACTGGACAAGGAGTGGACCTGTTGCCTGTGGTGGCAACTCTGCCCAGACAAAACAGGGAGCAGAGAGGGAAAAGTGTCCTTGCAAAGAGCCACTCTCTTATATACAGGCTTACCACCCAGAGGAGGAGTAAAATCAGATGTGGACACATTGCCTTGGCCATTAGGGTTGCTATCTGCAACAGAAATGCAGTAGCACGTGGCTAATCCTGCAGGAGCGCCACAAGTGCACTGCAGTGGAGACTGCGTAGATGGTGGGGGAGAATGAGGCACATATCAGGAACGAGCAGTTCCCCTCATACTCTGAGAGCTTGGGTGAGTTCATCTGATAAAAATACACTCTGCCTCATAACAATGTCCTTAGATGAAGAAGCAGGAATGTCGCAACCCTGTTCCCCAACAGTTACAGAAAGATCAGCTTACAGAGCCCACAGAAATAAACCCCGAGCTGTCGGCGTGTTTACAAAAAAACAATGCAAAGGTTAGGACAAGGAAGTTGGGAGGATCTAGTGGCCTGGCTCTGCAGTGAAATGGTATTTGCAGCACGTTCTAGCACCCAGATCACCTCTAGAAAACTGCAAATAATCCCCAGTGGCATGTCAAATTCAGACAAAAACAAGGTACCACCAAGAAACACCTCACTATCCCCCCAACGGGCCTGTAACAACACCTTCCTTGGAGATAAATATCTTGTACATCAGCTTCCTGATGTACAAGATGTGTCCTGGGTCTCCTGGCCAAATCAGGACATCGCTATGTGGCTCATCAGGCAAGAAAAGTCAACAGCTTCAGCTTAGTGCTTCATGGTCCCTACCACAACCACCAGCTATTCAGATTGGCCTAAGTTCTAGCTTTCCTCCGCAGTGGAGGGGTGGCTTTGGATTCATCCAGAGCCTGCATTCCTCCTGCACACATGCAAACTGCTTGGCACAGCACCTGCCCATCCCCAAAGCACCACTACAGTGAACCCACACTCCTCCTGCACACATGCAGGCTTCTTGGCATAGCACCAGCAAAGAAAGACTGTCCTGATGTGTCCCATGCAGAGCCCTCCCCACATTCTGATGGTCCTGTACATGCTCGTGGCCACAAGCATGACAAACCTTTGAACTCTCCCCACCAAGCTTGTGCTGCCATGTCACCTGTAGAGCCAGCTGCCACGAAGCACCTCCAGCCTGATGGCACTGAAGCGCAGTTGCCTAATCCTCCACCCTGACAACTGTGGCTTTGTGTGCTTCTGCACTGGGGAAGGACAGAGAGAGCTTCTCCTGCTCCTTGTCATAACAGCCTCTGGGTGCTGGCCCATGCCGCTGCTCAGTGTTCTGGTGGGCCCATCTCAGGAGCAGGGCTAACAACCAGAGGCTGCCACGTGCCAAAGGCATAAGCTGGCAGGATATGGATCAGTGCGCTGACCGGTACAGCAGGGTATTGAACGCAACGGGTCACTGGCCACCCCCGAACTCTCTGGAGCCTGCAGAAAACAGCACTCGCCCTGTGCCAAGGAAGGGCACGAGAATCAGGGTTCAGCCTCCACCAGGGAGGTGCTCAGGGTCCTCCAGCTGTCCTAGGAGTTCGGGAAAGGGTTTGCTGTGTGCACATCCCTACCCCTGCACATTTAAAGCATGTAACTTCACCACAGCCGGGTTGCCCTGAGAGCTAGGAAAGCTTGAACACCCCCCACAGGTCAGCCGGCTTGTGCTAGGCAACGCTTTGTTTTGGTTTTGAAACAACTACCTTCAGCGAGGTCGGATCTTAAGTGTCTTCAGTGAAAAAATAAATACACAGGCACAAGAATGCAAGAAAAGGAGGGGAAAAGCAGAGCACAGCAGTGGTTTAGTGGTTAAATTCATCTGAGATTACACAAAACTGGGAGCAAACTGAGAGTCCAGATGCATTTGGCTTAAGTCATGTGAGATCACAGCTTTTGCTGAACTTCTGGACAAGGTAAACAGGCTTTATCGATGAAAGGGGACCGAGTGATTCAGAGCTCAATGGGTCTGGCCTTTGATGTGGTAGCAGCAGGAAGGAGATGTGCAGGAATCTCAGTGCAGTGCTAAGGACTGTGGTGAGCGCAGGAAGCAGCTGCCAATCCAAGTGCTGCCTCTGCTGCAGGCTATAAACTTCCCACCTTGGAGCAGAGTAGTTCCAAAGTTTGGGGGTGTTGGGGACTGGGGCACATGCTCGGGCTCTGAAATACAAGACAAGTAGCAGAAGAGTGTTTGAAAAGCCCTTCCAGCAGCTCCTTGTGGACAAGACATACATTCCTTGTAACTAAGGTGACTCATTTCTCATCCCTTTTGCTCCTCTCATGTTTAAAATGCTGTAGCTGCCTGAGTGAAAGTTCAGGGTGCTCCCAGTTGCAGGACCTGCACTTCCCATCTGCACCCTGCTTCTTGTCCGCACCATTTGCTGTAATGCTGAGAGGAGGCAGGCACCCCAGTATAAAGGCCATCTCCATCCCTCATCACTCATTAGTTTTCTTTGGTTTTGCAGCCCAGGAAACCAGCTCTGTAATAAGAGAGACCTAGAGAAAGTCACCCACAGGCAACACCTCAGGCTCCTCCTAGTCATGAGCCACCAAAGTCACTGGAAGCACTGGCTTAAATCTCAGCATGGCTCAGACAACCCCGCCATGTGCCACGTGCATTTGCCACAAAAAGCAGAGTTCTGCTCACATCCCAGCACGAGGTAAGCCAACCTGAACCTGTCCCTACTACAGGCACATTCATAGGCAAGAGGCACATCTGCTGCCGGCACACACGTATTCTGGCAACCAAATAAACAGGAGCAAGTGCCTCTGCTGCAGGTCACAAACCAACCAGCCTGCAGCTTGTGGGATCAATCAGCTAAATAACGTGCCATTAATTCCAGCACGTTCTGTGCAACAAGCCACTGAGCCCAGTTCATGAGAGATGCCACCCATACAAAAGGAAAGAAAATCACCACCTATTTGTAGAGACACCATAAATGGAAACGGGAAAGAAAAATCACCACAGAAACTAACTGCACTGATCCCCTCAGCCTTTGTGAGGGACGAACTCCAACTGGTCCAGCTGGGGAGCAGAGCACTCGGCGCCATTCTGACCTTTTCCCTTATAGCAATCCAGCCAGCCCTGACCGCGACATGTCTCACATATTTGCGTTTTTACACAACCTGCTCTTGGTACTTTTCACCTTGTGTGTTCCCAATGATCACAGCCCATTTCCTCATGAGACATTGCTCCCCCAAGCTCTGCGGGATATTCTTTGAAAGAATCTGGTTTTATACAAGGGAGTGAAGATTTTGTTTTCTCCCCTCTTTAATTCATAGTGCTGTCTATTAACATTTGCCAGCAGGCAGGCTGGTAATGCAGCTACTTCAGAAGAGGAAGGAAAGCTTCTGTCAAAGTTTCCTTAAAATAAAAAGTCAACTTTCTGTAAACAAAGTTTTAATTTTTCAACTAGCAGTGAAAATTTTAAAAAACTAAAAGTTTTTTTAAAATAATCAAGATAGACCCTCTGCAAAACGTTTTGCTCCACCAAACCTTCAACCTCCCACTCAAGCAACGCTAAACTCATCTGACAGCTTTTTGCAGTTTTGAGGGGCACCCACTCATTTTTCTGAATCAACAGAGAACTAAACCCAGAGCATGCTGGAGGTCACCACCAGCATTTCCAGAAGGAGTGAGATGAAGTGCAATTTCTGTGGAATTGCACAGAATACTGCTGCTCTTAACCACGTTCACTGACTCACTCATGTTTAGTCCCAGGCAGCTGCAGCCTTGCACAGTGATTCTGTCCCAAACCATTCTCAGGTGGTACCAGCCAAGCATTTGCTGCAACTGGTGTGTGCAACCAGACTGACACACAGGCAAGGCACTGCCTGCGGTAACAGGCTTAACCTGAGCCTCTCAGAAAACAGAATCAGAGCAAACCTATTGCTTGGCAAGGGAAGTCAAGTGAGCAGAAAGGGGAAGGGGACTGGGCAGTGCTGCACCCCAATACTAACCTCCATCCACACCCCGGCCACGTGCACGCAAAAGGCTTTTCTCCTGTATGTCTCCTCAGGTGGGCTTTCAAATGGCTGCTTTTCGTGTACATCTTGGTACAACCAGGAAAAGAACATTTGTGCATTTTAATGAGTTCTGCTGCAGAGTTCTTTTGAAATTTCTGACCCATGATGATTCCCGTCTGACCCTGCATCATGCCTCCTGGCCCAATGGGCTTGGCGGCAATGGGGACGGGAGCAATGCGGACAAATTTAGAGGACAAGTTCAAATTGGATGACTGAACTATCTGAGGCACAAGGGCAAACGTTTGTCCTTGGATGTTGACGAGGAGCTGTGCAATTTTAATGTTCTCTTGTGCTGGTCCTTGGGAACTGGGACTCGCATTGGACTCCTGTTTGACCTGTACAGGTTGAATTTGGAGCATAACTGGTATCCCATTCTCCAGGGGCATCCCTCCATTTGAAGCTTGGCCACCTTCTGTTGAGCTGCTCAACTGTTCATTTTTATTCTCTTTTAAACTAGCACTGGGTAAAACGTGGTCTTTTTGCTGTAGCGAAGCAACAGAAACTTGACTGCAAGCTCTCAAGTCCTTGGTCTCACTTTTAGGTCTGTCTTTGAGCTCCAACTCCATGTTCTCCTCCAGAAATTCCTCTATTTCCTCAAGTGTGGGCTGAAATGGTCCTGAGTCTTCCATATCTGCAGCAAATTCAGGTAACCTAAAGTAATCCTCTTTCACTATCGGCTGAAGTCTCCTTTTGTCCCACCATGATGTAGTGGTGTTCCCCAAAGATGCCTGTGACAATAAGTAGTCTAAGATACTGTCCTGACTTTCCGCACTGGATGTGCTTCCATAGCTGGAGCTGAGAACCTGGGAGTCAGGGCTGGAACAAGAACAAAAGCTGGACGAGTCACTGTCATCTTCTGACAGAGGAGAGGGCAGCATTTGGTAGGACCTCACCCCTGCAGTCATGTCCCCAAAATATCCAAGAGAAGACCTTGTAGATGAAAAGGATTCATCGGTAGGCAGCAAGTGATCCACCATTCCTGGGAGAACTCTTATGGATATCCCAACAGCATATACTAGGCAGTGAAAGTTCAGGTGAGAGCCTGGGTGCAGGAAAACAAAACAGCAGTAGTTAGAAGTTGGTTTAATCATTTATCTTCATGAACTAAAGCTCATAAAGCTCTGTAGCTCACAGGAAAGTCCAAAACATCCAGCCTTACTGAGTACACATGCTGCTACATGCTTTGATACGTCTGTACCACCCCCTAAGGACTGTCAGGGACAAGGCATTTTGCAGGATTGCACCACATATTTGCAAAAGAATTCTTTCAGAAATAATTTCCCAACTGTGTGCACGCTAAATTTACAGCTCCCTTCCAGAATGTTACTGGCAAGAGAAGATAATTTATGGGCTTTCACATAACAGTGAAACCTAGAGCCAAAGAAGGAAACGGGGAGAAAAAATAAAGTGTTGAAATTTTTACCACTCGAAAAACAACAAATAAAAAAGAAGTTTATTGCTGGTGACTATAAAGCACAAATCCTTTCCTTATCTTGTAGCTTTCCACCAACCTTATTTTTAACTTCCTCCGTTCCACAAATACAGGCTAATCAGCATAATGCAAGGACCAATCTGTCAGGAGCCAAAAATATTTGCTGCGCTTCAGCATTTACTAGGCGGATTTTCCCCTCCAGATGTAATGAATCAGTGTGCCAACGTCATCATCACCTGCACTGCCCTTAATAAGGCTGGCATTGCACTGAGCTAATTACCGTGGCCTGGCAAGCCAGCTGGTGGCTTGTTTCACCTCTTCACTCCACACTCCTCTCTCTCTGAGTATGGAGGTTGAGATGATCTCAGCTTTGTGCCAGCTGCTAAACTGGGAGGGCTTGCATGGACCCCCAGCATCTCAATCTGCTGTGGCCCATGGCAGGCATCTGAATTCCAAGTTTTCCCCGTGTCGAAGGAAGAAGCAAGCCCCTACTCATGCGAGCTACGATCTCGCTGCAACCCCACAGAGGCACAAGGGCAAAATCATCGTCCCACCACAGTGCTCGCCGACAGCGGTGACCGTCCTGCACTTTCCCAGTTAGCCAAGCAAACTTCCTAGAAAGGTTTCTAGGGAGGGGAAGGCAGCAGCAGCACCTGCATATTTGTTTCCCTTTTTTTTCCACCCTACCACCTCCCCGAGGAAAAAAAAAAATTGCTTACAGAAAGAGACTGCCCCTTAGAAAGCAAACACAGCAAACACTGGCCCTCAGTCATCTGCTCAAGGTGACTGATTGAAAACAGAGCTGTATATGTGCATAATAAAACAACTCTTTCTGTGGAAGGTATGTGGACTGCAGAGATAGAAGTCATTTGATCAGCCTATGAGGTTTTTTGTGTGTGAGAATTAGGAGGCATGTGACCCAGCGCGAAGGAAATGCCAGTCAATCTTGTTACACGCTGTCATTTTCCACAGGCTCTGCCGCTGCGCTTTGGACGCTTTGCCATGAATAGTCAATAGCTCCTAGTTTTGTGCAGGGAAGGGGGTGGTTGTCACTGGTATTGCAGAGAATCTTTGCTGCCTGATCTCCAAAATCTGCCCTGGTTTTACCTTCTCTGGAAGAAAACTAAAAATGGTCTATGTGCTCAGTGCTGTAGTGAACACGGAGACGTTTTCCACAATAACCTTAAAGAGCTCCATCCCATTGACAACATCCACTAATATTTCACAGGAAACAGGGGAAAATATATCCACATTTCTTAATGGTATAGCTTCCTCCCTTATGTATCCCCACACTGGGGAAGCAGAGGCAGGTGGAAAGGAAGACTTACAAGGGAGATCACACATTTTCCTCGTATGAATGGCCTGTCAGTCAGCTATTCCTCTGCACTGATAATGAAATACCCACATGTGCCGAATACGAGGAAGTTCAGTCAGAGGTTAGTGGCTCTGTTTCATGACCTTAGCATGCAATCACTTAGAGTAAAAGTGAAGAGTCAGAAGAGCTGAACTATTTCTAATATGCAGGACTGTTTTTGTTGGGTTTTTTTAATCTCTGTGTTGACAGAAAGTTCTTCCAGGAGAAGTCCTAGAGCTGAGCTATTCCTGGTTTTTAAATAGAAAACACAATCTGCTTCTGAGAAGTTTGCATTGGCTTCCAGTAAGAACTGACACAAGCAGCTTGCTTCTACCTTGCACCAAGAGCTGGTGACTGTCTTGTGAAATGCAGGGCAGAAAGGAGGACTTGCTCTCAGATAGTTTCTGATCCTCCCTCCTGGGTCTGCATTGTTCCAGCCTGACCTTCTGAAGAATGGTGTGAGCGAAATCTGGACTGCAGCGTGGGTTTGTTCCCAAGAAAAGCTGGCGTGCTCTGCATGCAGGGAAGAAGCATGCACCCAAAGTGGTCGAGTTCTACTTTTTTTAAAAAAAGTGTTCTTTAATTTTCTTTAAATGCCAGCAAGAACAAGGAAAATGTTTCTCAAAATACCCACATTATTTCCCAGGGAAAAGAACTAAACCCTAACCTGAATATGGGGGCTGAAGGAGTAGGGGAAAGCCCCCCTACCCCCACCAACAAAGCCCTAGCAACTGCTGCTGCGAGCAATGTACCTCTTCAGAAAAACACCAGCACACTGCTTTCCCCATCTCTTTTGACAAGCTGAAGTGTCACTTGGTGTAACCAGAGTAACTTTAAGAAGAGAGGGGACTGTCAGAGCCAAATAGATCCAGGCAAGTCATGGGCCAGATCTGCTTTCCATGCATTCTCCAAACTTGCAGAACAGCCAAGAAGATTTTGGGGAATGCCTGGAATGCAGGATCGGGCCCAGGCTATATTTTTTCCTAAAGGCCAGGCTCACAACCAGAAGGCTTTCATCCCTACTTAGCCTAAAGACAGCCAAAAGCAGAAGGTTAAAAAACAAAAAAGCCAGGGCTGCACAAGCTATGAAAACTAATGATGATGTTTACATAAAGCACTTTCATCTCCAGGATCCCTGAAAACACGTTGGAGGTGTGAGCACCTCGAGAGGGACCTCATCGCCTAAACCCACGGAAAACCAGCCGCTGCTGGAGTGAAATACAGCAGCTGTTCAACAACACATGGCAGCGTGTCTCGCTCCAACTTTTAAAGAGTTCCCTGGGTTGTTACGATGTCCTTTCTGCCAGAAACACGTTGTTCTGTTTAAAACTGCCCTCTAACTGCCAGCCACAAAAAAAATACTAACCAAAACAAAATCCCCCAAACATAGGAGGCATATTTTGACTCACAATAACACTAAAACGTTAAGTCCTGGGAACTCGCTGAAACACAAGCACGTATTTCCCAGCCTGTCATTTCGGTCCAGTGCAACTGCTCGCACAGCAGCACACAGGGTCAGGCACACACCAGCAGGCATTCCCTATGTATAGTACCGCAGCTTGTTCTAGTTTAGGGCTAATCTCGTTAAGGTTTTCTCTTGTTCCCTAGAAGGTTTTAAATCTCTTTAGGCTGACTCCTGCTTCACAAAGCCATAAACCAGGCAGTGAATCAGTCCCAGTGTTTCTAAGAAATTAAAATACAAATGCAGGGGGTGAAAAACCCCTAAAATAATGGCTTTTTAAAAAAGAAAAAGAACCCAAGACCAAAGAGGAAACCCATTTGCTTTTCACCCCTTTTGCAAGGTGGCTCTGCTGCTTCCCGGACACGGAGGAAAGGGAGGTCAAGAGCGGTTAGGGTCTTTCTGATGGGGTTTGTTTGTTTCCAAACCCACGGCCTCTGGGAAGCTGCAGAAACGTTCCCAAACCACCTCCCCACTCCAGACCCAAAATTTGGCTTCCACAAGAGGATGGCACTGGATGTGCAGCAGACAGACATTCCCCTCCCCAGCTCCTCCGTGCAGCCCCCCGGACTGAGCGGTGCCCGGCAATAACGCCCGGCAGCGGGGAAAACGGGGAGGTGGGAAAGTGGGGGGGGTGGCGGCAGTGTCCAGTACAAGCAAAGCCCGGCCTCCGCGCCTGTAAAGAATCTGTTTGCTTGGGGGGG